>KI915042.1:15568739-15695970 GCA_000473445.2 Anopheles farauti
AATTTTGGTTCAGTGGATTTTGTATAATTAATTTTTTCGTGAAAACGCTGTACAAACTCGTCCATAATTGGTGCACTTACCCTACTATTTCGTATTTTATTTCTTTCAAATCGCTTACCGTTCTCATGCCGTGCTCTCTATTATTGTTTTGGTTGCACTGATCTGAGAGTGTCCGTCTCATGCTTTATTTGGCGGCATTTTTGTAAACATTTCTTGATTTGTTCATGTTTTAAATATTTTGTTCGTGAACACTTTTAAATGGAAATGGAAAGTCGCCGGTATCTTGCATACGGTTATCGACATCAGCACGATTTAAATAGATTGAGAAAACCTCATTTTCACCCGATAAATTCCGTATGGGAAGTCTCCGGTGGCGGGAAATACCACAATACAAAATGACAACACAAAAATAGACCGACAACCCGAACCAAAACAATGTAAATTTTGAAATTACAAAATAACAAGTATTAATAATTTGTAGGTGATATTTAAAAAAGTACATAGGACAATCGATTGTGGACAGTTTTCATTTATTTTCATCTCATATGACTTGCCTTCCTAATGCAACGTTTCAAAACTTTTAAACCCTAAGTCCCCGGTAAAGTGTGTGACTGTTACACGCAATAGTACCTTTCCATTTTTACTAACCTACCTATATACAATTTACAATAGTTTCGAGAGGATTCAGTAACGGCTAGTTATGCGCTTTTGTTTTTGTGGTTTGCGGAACGTACTGTGTGTCACAAGACTAAGGGGGGATAGTGTTAATATGTGTTTTCAGTAATAGGAGTAGTTTTTTGCTGGTTGAATCGTCTAAAACGGTGGAAAGTTGACTACAAACTTACAAACGATCATCGACCCAATTGCACTGAATATTGCTCTTGATATACTCTAATAGTAACGCACCGCGATTTTACCGGATTTTGGTTCTCTTAAGCCATTCCCTGCACAAATCGGTTTGGTATTGTCGACGTTGGGTTGAGGGGTCCTGCTAGGCTTTTGTTGTTGAGGAAACGGCTCGCCGCAACAAGGCGCGTATGTCTTTTCTATTGCGTAAGGAACATCGTGCTGGGGTACTTGATTTAGCACCGAAAAATAGATGCGTTGATTTTTTTTTTCAACGAGAAATTAGTTTCACGTTCATCGCACAGAGAATGAGTGTTGGTTCTTTTGTCGTTTGCTTGGTTATGTTTTCTTCCTGAGCTGTTGATGGGTTCTCTGATGATAAATGGGTCGTTAAGCGCCACCACCAACTGCGTGTTTGTGTCTAATCGGAACTTTTTCTTCACTAGCCAGCCCTAGGCGGGTAGAACCAAATCCAGCATGCAAAGACAAATAACGTACAAACTATTTGGGACCAAGTCTAGCGCCGCCAAACTACACTCTACAATCTAAATCTTTCTACCGAAACTACTCTAAATCACAGTTTCAAACAAAAGAAAAGCATCAACAACAAAAAAAAAACACGAAAATTAATAAATTTGCTTATTGCTCGAACGTTGATACTTGCACGGTTGGCGAAGAGCCTTGACATGATATGAGTCACAATTTGGGCGATAACGTAAACAAATACAACTAGCTCTACAAGCTATCGTAGGCAATGGTGTACACTGGAAATGGCACACAGGCGAAGGATCCCGAGGAGAGATAGGATTTCTCCCGCGAAGAGTCAACTGCTTTGAAGTTAAACAAACTACAACACGTTGTGCACTTTGTGCGACAAAAGGGGAAACGTTCAGCCCCTAGTATCCGCCTGCACCGAGGCTTGCACGAATCTGTTCGAACGAAAGCCAAAACGTTAGCGACCACGGAGCCATCCGGATCCAGACGGGCAGGAAACCCTTGTACAGTGCGAAGAATCCTTCCTTGCCGATGGTTTGTTGGAGACAATCGACTGAACCCTTGTACAGCAGTCCACTGGAACGAAATGATAAGTATGAGTATTGATAAGTAAAATACCACTTTCGATGCAGCTTACCGGCCACTAGCATCGGTCGGTTGGTTCATGATGCGCGTCTTCACGACGTCCGCCGGTGTGCCCATGGTCGCGGCCACCAGGCCAGCACAGATCGACGACATAATGTGCACCACATGGCAATCCGGCAGGCCCGTTTTGTGCATGATGAAGTGTTTCACCGTATCGTAGGTCGTCAGGTCGCCCAAATTCACGAGCGCCGCCCGCTGAACGTTCGGAACGCTACCCTTCCACAGTCCGAATATACCACCCCGGCTAATGATCTCACGGAACGCATGGGCAGCACTGTGCACACGCGGTTCCAACCCGAGCAGCCGGCGTTTACCCTCCATCTGGACGTGTACCTTCACCAAATCAGCCGGGGAGGCGAGCCACTGGGCTAGGGCACCGGCACCGACCCCAGAGAGGGCCGACTGCCAAAGAGAAAAGGTTTCTTTGCCGTTGCGAAGCTTCTTGCGGAGCGCATCGTACGTTACGATACGCACGCCACTGCAAATGGAGAACAAAAGCAAGATGATTTAGAGGTTTGTTTCTGGAGCATTTCTACTTTCCTTTCACGCATACCTGTACACCAGATGTCGATAAAGTGCGGGAGTGATACCTTGCCACAGCTTTAGGGCACCTTCCTCACGGATGATTCCAGTGGCGGTGGCGAACATACCACGATATTTGAGCTGAAAAAGATAAAACAACGGAGTTCAAACATTTGCTTGTTAGTTTTGCTACCCGCCAAGAGGTGGCGCTACTAGATTTCTTTTATGTATTCTGAAATATAGTTTGCTAATGGTTTTGCTTTGCATAATTTGCTTTTTTGATCTTTTCTTTTAGTAATTTACTTTCTGCTGTTAGTCACTAAAAGCATGAAAAGGAAAACGTAATATCCAATTTAGTCAACACTATGATTGTCGGTCGATTTTAGTACAACTTTTAGTACACATCTCAAATCTATTCCATATTGTAATAGAGTTAATTGACTGTAATACATAGCCTAGTTTGGTCACGATTCATAAAACTAATAAAATTCAATCACTAGGCGTTTTGCTCGAGATCGAATTTGATCGTGTTAGTATGCCGTAAACAAAAAAAACCGAACACACATTGTTGTCAAACACCATCCGAAATCATCACACATAAACCGCGGTTAGGATTGAGTCGCAAATTGACAAAATAAGCAATTGGCGTGTATAGATAACTAATCGGGAGCACATTAATCCGACGCAAACTGGCAAAACTTCGTAGTCGGTAATATGTGCCTGTAGTCCACTGCACTGTTCACTTCCCAGACCAAAGCTACGAAACAAGCCGCGTGCCTTCTTCAGATTAGATAGCGCACGCGAACATCTCCCTGTCGACACACATCGGACACACGTACCTTCTTAACACCGCCGTCTATATCGACGGCCGCCGCCTCGCCCTGTATCTGGAGGCGCGTTTTGGTCAGATCGAGCGGATAGGTGACCGTTTCGGCGATGCTGGCCGCAAACACCGACACCAGGTAGGTGCACCAGAACGTGTCGGCGTAATGGTACTTGACCGGACGCATCTCCGTCCGGCCAGTAGCTGCCGTCTGCTGCATGGTGTCGTCACCGGTGACTGCTTCCGTCGCAGCTGCCGGCGCCGTGGGCTCTGGGTCGAGGTGAAAAACAAAAAACAGATGTGAAAAGAATGGATTAAATGGATTGTTTTTATGTTCAGTGGCGATTCAGCGTCAGCAAACAGTTCCTACCTGACGCTAAACCTAACGCGCGTTCTTATAACGCGGAGAAATCGTAACTAAGCGCTAACAGAATACGAAACGCAACCTTCACGCAAGGAGCTTGTTATCACGACTGATTCGCCGTCGCGCCTCCGAAATTTACCACCGCCATGAATGGCTAACGGCGTGGGCCAACATCACGCTCGAACGGTCGTTCGAGATGCCGTGTGCGCACAATAGGACGAATGTTCTCGGAACGAATGCTACACCCCGAATGCCGAGGGATGGGGCGATAATACTCGTTCGTTAGTATTCGTACGATGTGTGCCGGCTAATGGTTGTCGTCGAGATCGTTTGCCAATTGCCGTCCTATCTGTTCCAATCGTTTATATACCTGCCGCGGCAGGATAAGGCGGGGTGTGCAGGTTTTTTCTTCTTTCGTGTACTGGCCCATAGCTGATAAGCGCCATGGGAAAGTGCGTTTTACACCCGGGGAAGTAGTGGTAAATGCGGCAGTGTCGAGCGTAGTGGTAGATCGATCGTACCGCAAAATGATTGCAGTGAGATAATAGTACTGATTAACCGGTGCATCTGTCAGAGTCAGACTACCCGTGAAAGTACCTAACCAGCGATTATTTGCAAGATGAATCAGCAGGTCCTAGATTTTTACTACGCGATGAAATTGTAATGCTTATCAATGGTTCATGGTATTTAAACAAATAGATCTATTACCATACAGTGGTAAATCTTCCTATGCAGCATCTTTTGTATGTGACTTTTTAAATACAATAATGACCGAGCAGTACTTTGATATTTTTGATTAATTTTTCTATTTTCTTTTCTGGATAACCTTTTGGAAATGAATTTGAAATTAGATTAAATTTGTTTTAAAATATTTCAGCTGCATATAATCCACTTTCTTTCAACATGAAACTCAGAACCATGGTTTAAGTGGCGCCATCTATTGTCAGGTGATGTAAGTAAAACATATGATTACATTTCACACATACGTTTTTTCACAGTTTTCGCTCACTTGGCATGAAATGTTGTTCTAAATTTATACAAATTTACCATTGAAATATAAATAAAAACGTAGTTTACGCTTACAAAAAAAATGGAACAAGACATACAAGTAGACTTATCATATTTACAAATAGCGTTTTGATTCAACCGTCTCTTTTCAATATTCAAATCTACTTATATGTTTCATTTTTCTAACGAGCCAATACCTATACAACCCAATCGATTATCGGTTGGTGTTGATATCCTCCACCGCCTATTGACAGGGCGAGTGCAAATTCGGTTGTGAATGTAAAATTAACAACTACACCTTCCCTCCAGGGTGACCCCAATCGAGGCCGCGTAGTCCGATGACGCAAAAGTGTCGGCTTCTGCTTCAGGTTGATGTTGTGCCCTCCCATTACAATACGAACAAAACCACCATCACAATAAGCCACACACAGACAGACTCAAAATTCATCGCGTCGACATTGACCCGCGGCCGATATTCTTCCGCCGCTTAAATTGCTGCGTCCTTCAAAATTTACCCATCCCCCCTGGGGATCAGCTTCGCCGGAATAGTAGCGGGGAATATTTTTTAATCATAAAATTGATAGCATTTGATTGGCTAGTAAGAGAGTCTGCTTGCCGAAAAAAAAACAGAAACGACGCAAAAAGTGCCAAGCCCCTATCGCGTGCACTGTGCATGATGATGCTTTTCACTAACGCCAAAAATAAACAATCGTTCCCCCAACCCTCCTCCGCTCGGTCCCGGAAGCGCTCGAAATGTCCCTAGGCGGTTCATCAACACCGCCGTTGTCACTGCGTGCGAATGACGTTTCGACGATGTTTCGGCGCCGTTTCATCGGAAAGTTGGTAGTGTCATGGATCCAGAACGAGGCTTATGTTACATCTAGCGGGAGCGGTTATTGTGCCCATTGTAGTTGAACGAGTGGCAAGAAAAGACCACGACTACGTGACGAGACAAAGAACGGTGAATAGGTTGAACTATTTTCATAAGGTTCAACATAAGGCCTCGTCTTTGTGAGAAGCGACCAATACGCTCCGGAAGTAATCCGCGTAAACAACGCAAGGCATAATTACTTACCAAGCGAACCAGCTCTTGGCCCTAATGGTACACAAATTACCCGAGAACCACAACCACATGAACGAATCGTATCGACGTGAAGACGAAGAGATCGGAATGGTTTGTTTTGGGTTTTAAATTTAGTCATCGAGAACTCCGTTAGATAAGAGGTAGCCTCACAATTGCCACGTGTTACTTTTGAAGGGCAATTTCAGATACCACAAAATGCATTGCAACATTGCGGCAACAGAAACAGCAGCAGTAGGTGCATCAGCTGCTACCGGTTTGGTTTTGTAAAACTGCCAAATTCAATCCACTAGACCGCCTATGATCTCTTCTCAAAACAAAGCGTTTTGAAGAACGGATGCATTTTTCAACGCACAGCACAAATACACGTTTTCGATGACACTTTTTTACTGCACTTTTCAATCGCATTAGCATAATAGTGTTCGATTCAAAGCGAATCCAGGCCGCACTTCTGCTTACTAGTCGCATGTTTAGTATTCTATCGATTTGTGTCATGAATATTACAGCTCGCGTACGAGCAAATCGGCTACTTTACTAGTAGTCTACACCCGCAGCCACTATATTAAATAAGAAGGTGGAAGAAAATTGCACCCACGTCCTTAACTTACTGCCATTGTTCACCATACTCTTCACAAACGGTCACTGCAACTCCGGAACGGAAAATCGAATTATCTCAAAACACTGTGCATCCGTTCAGACTACAGATAAAAAGGGACCTCCCCATTACACCACCTTATTGCGAACGTATGCACTGACTACGATCGACTACTGCTGCGCTCCTCGTTCGTGCCAATGGTTGCTGAGAGCTCCGCTAAAATGCATCTCATCCCAAGCGCATCTAAGCAACTAACCTCGACCGTAAGGGAAGCCCGAGGGACTGAACGGGGGATTCGTGCATTGGTGGCTAGATTGGATTTCCTTCCTGGCCGTTGGCGGCGTGGGGCGTTCGGAAAGCGGTTTATAAATAGGCAGTACGTCGCCAAAATCTCCGAGGCTGGGCTGAGCAGAATCCGTGCGAAGTCGCGATGGTGGAATGCCAGTTCGTCTGCTGGCTCTGCGGTTTGTGTTCGTGGGAGACATTAGTCCTGTGACCGAATTGGCAGCCAAAAATGTCGCGAAATGACTTGTGTTTGTGTGGGTTTTACCTACGTACCTACGACGCACGTAGGATGTAAAGGCTATTTATTTCTTATTCCGGCTGTTTTAGAGATACTATCATCAGTATTGCTGTTATTATCTTATCTTTTTTTTTCTTTTCTAGTATTAAAAAAATTGTTTTAAGGATAATAACAGCTATATAACTATTTGTTTTCAAAGTTCATTTGATAAATAAACCATACGTTTATTGTTTACACAAACGCTCCTGAAAGTTTCAGTGTGCCATGAATTCCTCAATGATTTCACCCTGATTCCACTTGAAATACACCAACATAAATACTATCCCGCTCTTCGAGCTCAAACGACCCTCGCTCTACTTACTGTTCTAGCCACCGAAAACGGCTTCTCCGATGCGCTCGTTAAAATGGATTAGCGACCGAACTGGAATCCTCCTCCACCGGCGGTGCATTCGTACGTGAGTCTGTACAGTGGTGCACCCGGATCGATGAACTGAGCGAATTTGATGAACGATGGTTTTGCAATGAAAAGCAAAAACTCTCAAATTTCCGCACGCTTGTTCCTTCTAATTAATCCTGCCAGTAAGCTGTATCCTTGCTGGTTGCTTTGGTCGTTGTGTGTTTATTTTTGTTGTTTTTTTTTTTGCTGTCGTTGATGCCAAGAATCATCTTTTTCTGCGATAAGCGCTGCTACCATCCTCGTTTTGCCATGTCGACCGATCTATTGCGCCACCAGCCATTCAAAGACGATTCCGGCACGAAAATAGGACGACGTAGTGTGGGTCCTTTTTTGTTGATGTTTTGCTTTCAGCTCGTGTTGTATCTCAGCCGTAGTACAAACTGCCGGTTTCCGTTCGTCGTCGTTATGTTGTCATGGAGAGAAGTGAGGTCGATGTGTGTGTACGTACGTACTAGCTGTAGTTGTGGTAGTGCGTGCGTTGTTAGCCGTGGTGTGTAGAAAGTGCGTAGTCCGTGTGTTGTTGCATTCACACTGCATTACATAATGCCTCGGATGTATTGCAACTGGCTTCAACAAATCATGCAGACTCGGTAGATCGCGTTTTAGGTCAGCAACCCCACCGCCCGCCGCTGCGGAGGCAATCTGTACGGTGAAATCGATTAATGCACGATGTTTGTGAAACGTCGCAACAAAACAGTTGATTCAACTTGGTGCATATTAACGAAACAGCGTGTGATCCATCCAGACGAGTAACAGCGAAACAGGATAGGCCGGGTGTTGGGGACGAAACTTATGTAAACACACGGGCACAACGAGAAACAAGGCAACCAACCAACAGCAAGAGCAACAACAAACGTACACGTGCAGGATGGAACTCGTACTCCATCTAGCAACTTTCTATCAAATAGCTTTTTCTCAGGTTTATGATAAGCACGTACTGTCCACTAGTAGCCATTCTGCTTCGGTCCAATGCGATTTCGGTTCCGAATTCCACACACGACCACCACGGCAACGAACCAAATTTCGATCTAAAATACACACTTTCACCCTCAAACGCACAAAACACAGATTAATGTTTGAACACTGATCGAATGTGGGCCGTAACAGGTAGGAATAAAAGGATTATTTTGTCTCTGGTCTCAGTTCGGTTCAAAGCTAACCAGCAACATTTTTCCGCCTACGCGGACACAACACAAATGATGTTTGTGTACATGTTCGCTGTGTGGAACGTATGGCAAGGTGTAATGGCTCTGTGTAACGTCGTTAGGAACAGCTGTTTTGGGTCAAAACTAGTCCATGCAAGCAAGGCTTCTGTTGCTGGTTAAATTACAGATTTGGATAATTCAAAATGATGTTTGTCTCGTCGTGCATCATATGAGAATAATATGCGTTTAAAATAGTTCAAATTTACTAGTTTTGTGTCCAAGCAAACCGAAACGAAGCGGCTGTCAACTTTTGGATCCATTTCTGCTGTCATTTACGAAAAATAGTATAATTATCTTGGTATTAAACAACACTCAGGTTCGTCAATTTCTTTTACTTCGCTGTTCAGTATAACGGGTCCTTTTGACCCCATTTCATCGTTTTCTTAATTTGAAAACGTACTTTCGTGAAATTTAGATTGAACTAGTAAATTTCCTGGTTTTGGTTCTGATTAATATTATATCGTAGAAAATTTAAAAGAAACAATAAAAACTTGCAGAATGCTCAAATCTACGTAGATGATTTTGAAAAATTGAACATTTACATCACGCTTCAAAATGTAGGCAGAAACAATGAAAGATTATGTTATTTAGACATGTTTTGATATTGCGTTCCGTTTTTCAATTGATTTCTTGTTTCCAAATCCGTTCCTATCATAGTTGATATAAGGGGGGAATCGTATTTTACAGTGAATTTTTGTTATAATAAATTTAGGAACGTTCTTCCTTCCAGCCAATTGAAGAAAGAGTGTTAAATCGAGATCCTCTCGTATATCCTGACAAATGTCACTAAAAATCGCTTCCTATCTACACACGCTGAGTTCTGACCAAAAATAGCTTCAATGAAGTAAACGGCTTAGCAGCGGGCCATTTCGTTATTTATTATCTACATACAAATCAACCACTGAAGCCACCCATGACAATTCGATCGGCATTTAAATGGGTGATTGCTTGAATCCTCTGGCCGCGTAATCGGCCGGAGACTCGCGTTTCGGGAAGTTGGGGTAGCCTGCATCTCCTGGAACAACCGCTTCACGAGAGTGAATCACTCGCCAACCACCCTTGCGAGTCCAGTCCTGCAAAAGAAACAAAGTTTTTTGGACCATGGTTGATTCGAAGCGCATGTCAATGTAAACAAACCCTTCCCATGTTCCTCCTACTCTGGCGATACTTACATTTTGGTTGTATTTGAAATAGTAGGCAGTCGAAAGGATCACGAACGCACTTATAGCAATCTTACCAGTCCAGAAACGAACTGCATGTGCCCATTCAAGTCCCTGCAAGAAAAAAAAATTGTAAAAGGGAGAGCATCCACACATTACATAACGTTTAGTAGCCGGGTGCATCCGGTTCACATAATAAAAACACATACAATCACTGGCGTGAGGGCTTTCTGGACCATGTTCAGCGGGGCACGATAGGCACGGCGAATCGGATTATATCGCTCCTTCCAATACTCTGGCACGTACTTCGGCTCGTTCGGGGACAGATGCTGATCCTTCAGCCATTGCGCACGCCAGGCCCGTTCCTCAGGGCTCATGCCGAGGAGGCGCTCCCGCTCACGGACCATACGGCCAGTGATCGACATGGGCTTGACGCCCCCGGTATCGGATGATGCCATTTTCTGGCAAAACGAGTGTTACCGATACGGGATCCTAAAGAGAGGCAGCCGAATTAACGTATGCGAATCGGCAGAGATGTTTTTCTCCGCACAAAACTTTCGGATTATGCGATGAGGGTTGTCAAACGGTGGTGAGGAAAAACAACACCAAAAACAACACGATGACAGTTAATGTCAAAACAGTTTCGGTGCCTAGTGAGAAGCGTTCGAGTTCGTTCGTTTATTTTACTTTTATTTTTTGAGATTATTCACAGTTTTCATTAAATAACAAAAAAGTATCACTTATTATTTATCGTAGTAATGGAGGCATAGTTGAAAATTTGTTAAATTCTCAACGAATTAAATCAAATACGAGTAACTACCTCTCTAATAACCTTATGTTCTAGAAAGTGCGCGAACAAAGCTCAAAACAAATAATTCATTTAAATGAACTATTTATATTAATTAAAAATAATATGGTGTTATGTTATCTTTCCTTAAAGTTTCATTGTATCTGTTAACAATAATTTAAAACGAGTTTTTATTATCAAAACATAACGTCACAACGTTTGCCCTAACCTCGAACTAAGCGCCCTCTGGTGAGCCTGACGGAGTTGGCACGCACACACTAAAACAGCAGAAGCAGAAAAAAGAAGGCCCAAAATAGAGCTCACACACCAAGTGCGCGGAGCATCATTTCAATCGTTTTTCTGGAATAAAGTGTGATCGCAAGTGCTTGATACAACATCGATCGTGTGCGTGGAACACGGCGGAACAGAATTTTCGACCGCAAAACCATCCGTGTGCATCATCGGTATCGTAGTTCTGGTGCGCAAAAACTCCAGCAAAAGCAAGGCGCGCGAGGGAAAGTTGTCGACGATTTTGACGGTGGTGTGTGGCCCCACATCATCACCTTTTTTCGTGCCGTGTTATCTCACACACATACGCACAAACAACGGCGACGACGACCTCACTCGGGGGGTGCAGCAGTGGCAACAGCAGCAGCAGCAGGTCTCAGGACTTCTCCTGTCATGGCGGCGTACAATCGCGAGCAGTAAATGCGCGATTTTTCCACCCCGAAAAGGCAGCATCCCGTGTTGCCGTGAAGCGTGCGTGAAGGGAAAAGTACGTGTGCGGTCACGGGCGGAGAAAGAGCCCCGTTTTCAGTGTAAGTTAGAGACAGCAGCAGTGGAAGCGATCGTGTGGTACAACAACACGCGGGACCCCATTATTACACAACCGACTGAAAGTGTCGTGTCGAACGTTTCGTGCGCGTTGTGTGCTTGTGTTTGTGCGTCCCCTAAGAAGGGGTGAAAAAGGGCGCTAGTTGTTAAGTGCCCAGTGCAAAATACGGAGACCCACCACCTCCCGTACGTTTTCGAAAAAGTGAACTTACCCTCTCTGTCATCCATCTAACAACAAATACCAGTGCTAGAGTGGTGGGAAAAGGTTAGAAAACCCAGCTGCAGTTCGAGCGCAGTAGGCGAGGAGAAGGAGTAGAGACGAAATCGAACCAAATCACCATACGTTTTTAGCATCAACAACGTCGTCATGTACATCAACAATACGGACGCACTGAAAGTATGGTTGACGGCCGTGCTGGAACCGCTGTGCGATGCCGATCCGTCCGCCCTCGCCCGGTACGTGCTCGCCCTGTTGAAGAAGGACAAACCGGAGAAGGATCTTATCGTGTCGATGAAGGAACAGCTGGACGTGTTCCTGTCCGAGCAGACGCAACCGTTCCTGGAGCGGCTGTTCAAGGTGATCAAGAGCGAGGAGTACCTGAAGTGTGCGGCCGTCGCAGCCGCTAGCACCACCCCCACCATTATCACCGCCAATGGTGCCGCGTCGGCGGCCGCCGGGGCATCATCCTCGACGTTGACGACGTCGACCACCAGCAGTAGTAACACCAACACCTCCCAGCATGTGGCCACCCCGGCGATTGCGACGACACCCGCCGTCCCATTGTTTGCCGCCTCCAACCACCACCCCCATACTGAAGAGGTGAGCAGCAGTTCGCGAACGCGCGTGAAGCGTGAGTTTACGCCACCTCTGCAGGAGTCGAGCGGCACGAGCAGCGGCAGTGGATCGTCCACTCGTTCGACGAAGGATGCACTCGGCTCGTCTAATTCTGCCACCTCGCTGCACTCCGGCTCAACGGTGAGCGGTTCGGCGTCGGAACGATCAGCCTCGCATCGCACCGACCGGGGACGTGGTGAAACGGGTTCCAGTCAGGCATCGGTTAGCAGCAGCAGTAGCAGCAGTGGAGGTCTCAGCCAAAAGTCTACAACCCACCCGCAACAGCAGCATCAGCCGCATTCGCCAATCAAAGGTTCCAGCAAGGATGATCATGTAAGTGCGATGCGTGAGGCCCGTTCTCGCCAAATTATGCGCTCTCTATGATACATGCATTCCCCCCCACACACACACACGCGCTCAACCAGCTCCGGTATAAAATGCTCATTTTTCTCTCCCTCGAGGCCGCCACCCTGGGTTGGGTTCGGTGTGGGGGACGGTTTTTGGCTAAATTTATCTCGGGTGCGCTGTTCGCTCCGTTCCGACTATAAATATTATTAAAAGCCAGATGAAAATGGTTCGGATTCACACCACCGCGCCACTAGCCGAGCGTGGTGGGCGGGCGGGCGGGCGGCGGTGGTAGTAGCGTTGATCTAAATGGGAGCAATTTAACGCGACTCTGTGTACAGGAAGAATTGGTAGTTGCGTTCAACGATTCTAACACGCGTTGGAAACTCGAGATGAAACACACTAGGAATATGTCCAGGCGCGATGCAGGGTTTCAGTATACGAATAGGTCCGAGACGTTTTTATTGTCGCAAAAAAACTAAAATATTCATCAATTAGATGAGGAAACAGCGAATTTGGGTATTTCACCTCCACGACAGAGAAAAAAAACGAAAAATGAACATTTGAATGAAAACATATGCAGCTCCTTTCCGATGTTTTCACCACACTAAATCAAACAATCTGTGTCGGTGTCTCCCAAAAAGCTTTTATTTTTTTTTACACGAAATACTTGCTACCCGATGTTAACGATATTCTTTTCTTTGCGGCTGGTTAAGGGAAATGGGAAAAGCTGTCGAACATCTCGTTTCGTTACACAATGCCGCGGTGTAAAAGTAATCGCGCACCGCCTACTGAACCACGTTTCTGTTGTTTTAATCGTGTAGAACGTGGCAGTACGATCGCAGCAAACGCACCGTTGCACGATGGGTGGAAAGGGAATGTCTTTTTGCACGAGATATCGCTATCCTTGACCCGCTTCCCCGCGCGCAGTTTGACAACTTCTCGCTCACGCTCGCGCGCTTCTACGCGGTTTTGCTATGATTAAGATATTTTGGGCATATGCGTGTGTGCTTGGTGTATTTTTTTGTGCTTTTACACAGTGCTACCGTTGGAAAGAAAGTAAATTCCAGACCAATAAAGTGATGGTAGAGTGAGTTGGGTTTGGGTTGAGTGTATCGGTCATTTCAGCAGGAAGCTGAAATAATGACCATTTGCTCTGGACAAACACATCGCTAAGCCGGTATGCAAACAACATAACACAACATTCGGTTGTGTTTCCTACCGCCGAGAGCATACACGATGGTACAAGTTAGATTTATTGATCATCATCATCATCATCACCGTCATCAACGGCTATCGTTATGATCATAATAATCAACAACAAAAGGCATACTCAATTCCACCCCGAGTGCGTAATTGCTGGGAGGAACCAGAGAGGGTTTCCTCTCCAGCCATTTTCAGACGTAGGAACGTATGTGTGCCTCGATTAATTGCTCAATTATTCTGGCAATTACAAAATCGATAAGACACGAAAAAACCCGCCGAAAGGATGATACAATTACACATTGGTCGGTTGATGAATTCATGCGAATTAATTCGAATGTATTTTTTTTTATTCTTAACTTTTGGGATAGTTGAATAGATTATTTTATCTATCACCAGCCACTTCCGGGCCCAGGATCCGTGCTAGCGTGAAATAAAAAGTAAAAATAATTACTAACGCATGATTCCCAAAAACCACAAAGCTAGCTAGCATCACGATTGCATTCAAACCCTGCTAATGTGCAATCATCCTGTTTACGGGAGTCAGCGGATGGCATTACTCAGTGCACGATTGTGGTATGGTGGTCCCCGGCCTGGCCCGGCCGACGACACTCCGTAGGCGTATATGGGGATGATGACGACGACGTCGACGACGACATGCGCGCGCACCTCGTTTCTAATGACGGTCTTCTACTGCTGCCAGCGTGAGCGAACTTGTTCGAACCTGTACGACGACGGGGCAGAGATTTCCCTCCCAGTACATTGTTACGCACATCACAAACATATGCGATACGGCTGCGGTACGTCTGTAATCACACAAGCGCACAACACACCGGAGATTACCGGGATACGTTTGTTGATACAATCGGCAGCGAGGTCTGGTGAAGATGAGATTTAATGTGCGTGGAATTATGCTGCTGTGCCCTTGCGATTAGATTGTGCCCTGGAATGTGTAATACTTGTCTGCTGCCTTACTCACGTTGGTACTTTTTGAAGGATGAAACATTTTGTGTTTTCTATAGTTTCACGTACCTGCTTTGTTGGCTTGTAGCGATAATGAATGAGCTCAATTTGAAGCATTGATTTAAATGATACATTTTGAGATAAATTAGTATAGATTGCTGCTGGTTTAATTGTGCATTAGCGATCGTGAAAAGCTTTTCATCACATGATCAATAACTTTTGTTTTATAAACGGGAGAGACATTTTAAGGTAAAGGACCATAAAAATAAAAGGTTCATAAAAAGTTCGGACTATGGAAAGAAGTATGGAACATTCCTTAAGTTATTCATTTGAAAAATAGTACTCGTGACGGTACGATAAACTTTGCAGTATGCAATTATAAGAGAGAAATATTTTTTTTTTAATTTTCAAATAAATTTAAACAAACTTTACGCAAAGGTATAGGAACCCTGTAAAACCTCGTAAAATTAAGATATTAAGCAGATCACTGAAATCGATCCCACATTTCACATTTACATAGGCTTCTAATTACAGAAAAAAAAACACACACACACATTTCCCATTTTTAACCCTACTTTTGTTTGTTATTTTTTCTCACGTTTTCAGAGCAAAGAAGGCAGCAACAACACGCGCCGCAGCCGTCGTATGCAGAATCGTTCGCGCAGTCGCTCCCGGTCCCGGTCGCGTTCGTACGAACGGCTACGCGATACCCGCGCTCGATCGCGCTCGCGCGAACCTCCGGCCCGCGGTTCACGTGGAACCGGTGGAGGTGGTACCGGTAGCGGCAACGATTCCAAATCCAGTGGACGGGCTTCGTACCGCAGCAACAAATCGCCGGTGCGTGGAGGGGATCGTAGCAATGTGGACTCTTTCCGACGCTACGACCGGAAGCCGTACGATCGTCGTAACGCGGGTGCATCGGTTGTGGCGTCAACGGTCGGTTCCACGAACGTTGCGACGGGCAGCACCACTGCGGTGGCAACGAGCGGCAGTGGTAATGGTGTGAGCAGCATCCGCTCGTCACGCATTCGTTCGCATTCGCGCAGCCGGTCACCATCCCCGAACTCGGACCGCCGAAAGATGGCACGTTCGGTGACGCCGGTGCGTCATGCGGCGAGCCGTGCTGCGGCAGCGTCCGCTTCCAGTGAATCGGCTGGCTCGGCGATGAGCGTGGACGGAGGAGCGGTGGCGGTGAATCCGGTCGCAGTTCCCCCGGTAACGGGTGGTAGTGTTCCGATCGTGCCCGGTGCAGGATCCACCGTTGCGTCCGTGGCACCGGTACCACCACCCTCGGCGCTGGAGCGTGTATCCAGCGAGGTGGGAGGTACGGCGGGCGCGGTCGCTGGCGCCGCCGCTTCCTCCACAGCAGGAACAATCGCGCCCGGCGGTGGTGGAGCAAAGAATCAGCGGTGCCGCGATTTCGACGAAAAAGGCTACTGCATGCGGGGCGAAACTTGTCCCTGGGATCACGGCACGAACCCGGTGGTGCTGGACGGGCTTCCCCATCAGGCCGTGATCGCGCAGATCAGTGTGCCGCTCGTACCCGAGTACAATCCCGATTCTCCGGCGCTCTGGAATAAGCATCCGAATATGCCCCTGCCGGTAGGCATTCGTCCCGGTTTGGTGCAACGTATCGGCGGCGGTGGTGGCGGTGGTGTTGGCGGTGTTGGTTTCGGTCCACGCGGTCCTGCCGGCTTGGGTGGGATTGCGTTCCGCGGTGTGGCACCGGGCGGTTACCCGATGGCCGGTGGTGTCGGTTTCCCTGGGCCGAATCCGATCGGCGCGACGCCGTTGCAGCGTGAGCTTATCTCGGTGCCGGTGGTGGACGCCAACAAGGGCGGTGATGTGTCGGCCCCGCATGTCGTCGGTGGACGACGGTTCGAGCCGGAGGATGCGGTCGCAATCGCAGACGGACCGATGCTGATGGGTGGCGGACCGCCGGGCGGTGGCGGTGGCAAACGCAAGATGACCATGAACAATCGGATCGGATCGCGTGGTGGCGGTCACGGCGGTGGAGGTGGTGGTGGCGCCGCCCCCATGATGAACCCGCAGCACAACTGTTCGCTTGAGTTGCGCAAGATTCCGCGCGGGTTGAACGAAATTTCGCACCTGAACGATCACTTCTCGAAGTTTGGGAAGATCACCAACATCCAGATCCGGTACGATAATGATCCGGAGGCGGCGATCGTCACGTTTACGTCGCACGCGGAAGCGAACGTGGCGTATCGGAGTACGGAAGCGGTGCTGAACAATCGCTTCATAAAGGTGTTTTGGCATACGCCCCCGGTCGGTGGTGAGCAGCCGGCCATTACGGCGCCGGCCAAGACGGAACTGTCGCTACGTCGCTCGTACCCGAACCAGTACAGCATCAACAACACGATCGCACCGGCGGCCGCTAAAACACCCAAGGACGACACGAACGCTGCCACGACACCGAACGAAGCGAATGGCAATGAAAATCTCGCTCCACAGCAGCAACAGCAGCAGCAGCAGCAGCAGCAGCAGCCGCATCCGCAAACGCAGCAGCAGATAACGAAAGGACACGCGACAAAGTACGTGCACCCGGGCGGCGGCGGTGGCGGCGGGAATCCCGGCGCCGTCAACAACAAGCTCACCCGCGCCAACAACGAGCTCCTGCGCAAGAAGCACGAACAGTTCAACAAGGGCATCAACGAGCGGAAGTACGTGCTGCTCGAAGGCTACCTGAAGCAGCAGCGTAAGCTGCTGGAGCTGATCGTAACGTACGAGCCGAACGATTCGCGTCGTGCCACGCTCAAGGAGTCGCTCGACGAGCTGCATGTGAAGGTGAACAATCTGCGCAAGGAGATCGAGCAGGATCAGCAGCTGCTGAAGGCGGTCACGGCCCGCGGAAGCGGTGGCCTGCCCGGCCCGAAGCACAAAACGAAGGAGCAACACGAGAAGGAACAGCTCGACGCGGAGCTGGAGCAGATCGTGCAAGAGCGCACGGATGGTCCGGGTGGTGGTGCCGTCGGGGCAGCCACCCAACCATTGCCCCCGCCACGTAAAGGGGCGCCGGGTGGTGGGCGCGTCGTAGCACCACCCGGTTCCACGAGCGTCGATCGACGCCCGACCACCATCCTCGTGACCGGGTTCGCCGATGACGATGCGGATGCCCTGCTCGGGCACTTCAAGCTGTTCGGGGAGGTGACGAAGCACCAGCTGGATGTGGCCAGCACGCCACCGACGCTCACCATCAGCTACTGTACGCGACCGATCGCGGAAAAGGCACTCGCCCGCGGTAAGCAGTTCAAGGACAAAACACTCACGATCGTGTGGCAGCAGCAGCAACCGGTGACACCGGCGACGACAGCACCAACAGCAGCAGCAGCAGCGGCGGCGGCGGCGGCGACTGGAGGAGGATCAGCAGCAGCACCCGCAACAACACCCGCCGGCGATGGTGGCACACCGACCGCGGCCACACCTGCCGACACTGGTAAGGATAATGCGCACGGCGTTAATTCTAGTGGCGGCGACGGTGGCGAACTCTCCAAGCTGGACGGTGTCAACGCTTCCAGCGACGCCGGACTCATCGAATCGGACGAGCTGGCCGTGGAAGAGCTGCCGACGATCATGATGGTCGAGGAGGAGGAGGAGGAGGACGACATCGAGCCGGAGCGTTCCTGGCGCCGTTGATAAGGGGGCAAACCCCGCCAAACCCACCAGGGGTCTTTCTTTTCTTTTCCTTTCCTTTCCTTTCGTTTCGTTTCGTTTTGCGCGCCACCAAAATGGCATACAAAAAGCAACAACCAATCTAAACAATAATTCACTGCAAACATGCACTCTTTCGTATGTTTTACGTCTTTTTTTTCTTTTCCTTTTTTATCAAAGGATCAAATGGGATCCTTGCTTTCCACTCCTATTTTGTTATGTTATTTGACGATATTGCATTGAGACCCGCGCCGTAAAGCAAACGCAAGCCCTTCCCCCCTCTCCCCCCCCCCCCCTCCTTGTTGGAGTGGGTCTCACCGTAGCGAGTGTTTTTTTTTTGAGTGGTTACTTTCAATTAGTTTATGTATAGTAGTAGTTTGATGGGTTATGCGCGCATTATCCCCCCGTATCGAATTCGCGAAACAACGCCAGCGCGAGTCTCGACGAGAGAAGAGAAAGAGAAAGCCAGAGTGGTAGGAAAACAAAGGAAAGTGTATTTTAAATGCTTTATTTTTTTTAGATCGTTTTAATAGAAAATTTTCTTTGTGCTTCATTCTGGATCGTTTTTAGTTTACGCGCACGCGTGCGTGTATGTGTTTGTGTGTGGCGATTTCGGGTTTGGCAGATGATCTCTTGCTATCTCCGCGAGGTATACGCCACCGGCATCGCATTTTTTTTTGCCATACGGTTCGAAGAGAAACTAAGAGAGAGCGGCAGATTTTTTTGTGTTTTGCGTCTTCAATGTTTCGTGTACTGTCTAAAAAATGTTTCGAGTTTGTTTCGTTTTTCTTTCGAATCACTGTTTTGGCTAACTTTGTAGATTCGGTAGCGATTCAGGAATTTTACAGCCCTCCTCCTTCCCTCACCGTCAGCAGAGATAGCTAGCAATAGAAGTGTATGTAAAAAAGAAACGCGTTTTGTAAGCCATTCGAGCCGAGCCGAGTGCCGTTTCGTGTGTGGTTTGCGCTTAAACGATACGATGAACTACAACATGTAAAAACAAGCAATTGTAAGACCAACTGCGCCCGCTTTTGTCACCACCGATTCGCGATGGATGCATATCCGACATGAGATTTGCATTTCCGTGTTTTTCGGTGCTCAAAGCGACGCGATTGGTCACTGATATACCCACACACACACACACACATCTCCCCGCGGTACACAAAACGGATTTGTAGTAGCTCGTAAGTCGGAAAGCCAAACGCAAAAAAAGAACATCATGAGATTTGGCAATTGAAAAAAAACAACAAAAAACAACAAACAAGAAAAGAAAGAAAGGTGCGTGTGTGTGAGAGGCACCTGTGTGCAAAGCATGAAGCAAAGTGCGATAAAAAAGAAATAATCCACTTAAAAAATACAATGATCGAACCAAAAAAAAGATAATATGCAAAAAAAACAATTCACAGTGGCGTCTCCACACACACATACAAAAACTCAAAAGAAAACACAGAAAAGAAATAAGCAGAAGAGAAAATGTTTGCATTAAAAAAACAACAACATAGAACTAAAACAATGCAAACAATTGCTGTCTACGGAAGCATCCCATTCGCATGTGGGCGAACGCGCGCATAACACGTGCGTCAAATGAAAGCATAATTACTCTACAAACTAGCAAGTCCTTTTCAAGTATAATATTAATAATGATACAAAATAAAATGAGTTAAGGAATGATTTCAAGGCAGACGTCGGAAACGGAGCAACTCATGTCTGCGAGCGACTCATGAGTTGTAATAGTCATACAAACAAAACAAAAGGTGTTTTTATTCACGGGTGTGGGATGGGTGGAGGGATGAGAGGGTGGGTTTGAGTAAAAAGAATAATTGGATTGACCTTAGAAGTCAGAAGATTCCTTATGAAAAATGTTGGAAAGTTTCGAGAAGCATTTTAGTTTATGTTGTTTGTGTCATACAAGTACCTTTCGAAAAATTTCGTTTTTATCTAATGTTGTGAAATAGTTTTACAATCCTTTTTCAACTTTCTTTAATATTTATGGTACTGCTTGTAATTATCTAAATGAATTATATTCCATTGTACTATTTTATTTGTACTTATGGACTTGGGATTTGAATGATTTTTTTTCGTAAATTGATGAGATAAATAGGCACAACAGATACTTAATAGGCCAAAATAGATTGTTTAAACTCAATATGTCATCCACGCGATTGTTCACTCAAAATTTGATTTTCTAATTTTGTACAGTGATGGTCAAGATTTGTGGATAAATCCGTGCTGTCAAGGTAGCCATATTGAAGTTAGAGTTTGACGTTTGCTGTGCATATTTCGGGAATCCGAGGGAAATCGAAACGATTTTTTTTCTATTTGCATGAAATGACCTACCTTCCTTACGCCCAACTGTCAACAAAACAATATCAACAACGCGTCAACGCACGTGCGCTATCGTCACGAAGCGGCCTTTTTTTTGGCGAAATAGCTTTGAAACAATAGAGAAACACCGTTCCGATTGCTGTCCGAGTGAAAAGAACCCCGCAAATCAAGTACACACAACACGAAAAACAGAAAGATGTCGAAAGTGGACGATCTGTTCAGCGTGTTTGACGAGGAGAACGACGACGACAACGGGGCCGCTCCGATAGTATTACCCGAGCCGGCGCCAACAGTTTCCTCCGCGCCAAAGAAAGTTGAGATTGTTGAAACAGATGAAAAAAGGTTTGTTGGACAAACGGACAGGATGGACAGGATTAGCCGAAGGGCGTATAATGAAATGGTTTCCTAAAATTTCAGCGATGAAACCACTCCCGCTCGAACCAGCATCGCCACCAAGCGCGATTTGGATGATGTGGAAATACTGAGCGACACCGAACAGATGGTATCGAAGAAGGCAAAGGTGGAATCGATTCTGGATGACATCAAGTAAGCATTTGGTGGTGGTATTGTTTCGCGATTCGTTGGCTCACCTCGCATACCTTTTCTTTCGCATGAACAGCCTGGACAACATCGAAAGCCGCATCAAGGTGCACACGATCCAGTCACCGGAAGCGTGTACGCACGAGGTCGCGGTGTATCCGGACCAGAAGTATATGCCGCTTGCACCCGCAAGCGGTAAACCGGCGAAGGAGTACGCGTTCGTGCTGGATCCGTTCCAGAAGGAGGCGATTCTGTGCATCGAGAACAATCAATCGGTGTTGGTGTCGGCGCACACATCCGCCGGCAAGACGGTGGTGGCCGAGTACGCGATTGCAAAATCGTTAGCGGACAAGCAGCGCGTTATCTACACAACCCCGATCAAGGCACTGTCGAATCAGAAGTATCGCGAGTTTCACGAGGAGTTTAAAGACGTCGGTTTGGTGACGGGTGACGTAACGATCAATCCGAGCGCGTCTTGTCTGATTATGACGACGGAAATTCTGCGTAACATGCTGTATCGTGGGTCGGAGATTATGCGCGAGGTCGGTTGGGTGATTTTTGACGAAATTCACTACATGCGCGACAAGGAGCGTGGTGTGGTGTGGGAAGAAACGCTTATCCTGCTGCCGGACAACGTGCACTACGTGTTCCTGTCCGCGACGATCCCGAACGCACGGCAGTTTGCCGAGTGGGTGTGCCACCTTCACAAACAACCGTGCCACGTGGTGTACACGGACTATCGGCCGACACCGCTGCAGCACTACCTCTTCCCGGCCGGTGGCGACGGCATCCATCTGGTGGTGGACGAGCGGGGCCAGTTTAAGGAGGACAACTTCAACACGGCGATGAACGTGCTGCAGACGGCGGGCGAAGCGGCGAAAGGTGACCAGAAGGGCCGGAAGGGTGGCCTGAAGGCGTCGAATGCGGGCGAGACGAACATTTTCAAGATCGTGAAGATGATCATGGAGCGCAACTTTGCGCCGGTCATTATATTCTCGTTCAGCAAGAAGGACTGCGAGGTGTACGCGATGCAGATGGCAAAGCTGGACTTCAACTCGACGATGGAGAAGAAGCTGGTGGATGAGGTGTTTAACAATGCGATGGACGTGCTGACGGAGGAGGACCGGCAGCTGCCGCAGGTGGAGAACGTGCTGCCGCTGTTGCGTCGCGGCATCGGCATCCATCACGGTGGGCTGCTGCCCATCCTGAAGGAAACGATCGAGATCCTGTTCGGCGAGGGGCTGATAAAGGCGCTGTTTGCGACGGAAACGTTCGCGATGGGGCTGAACATGCCGGCCCGTACCGTGCTGTTTACGGGGCCGCGTAAGTTCGACGGTAAAGACTTCCGCTGGGTCACGTCCGGGGAGTACATCCAGATGTCGGGCCGTGCCGGTCGCCGTGGGCTGGACGATAAGGGTATCGTGGTGCTGATGATCGATGAAGCCGTGTCCCCATCGGTTGGGCGCGATATTGTGCAGGGCCGACCCGATCCGATCAACTCCGCGTTCCATCTCACGTACAACATGGTGCTGAATTTGCTGCGTGTCGAAGAGATCAACCCGGAGTACATGCTGGAGCGGTCGTTCTTCCAGTTCCAGAACCAATCCTCGATACCGGATATTTACAAGCGCGTGCAGCGCAAACAGAAGCAGCTGCTGGCGGTCGAGATAAAGGACGAGGAGTCGATCGCGTCGTACCATCACGTGCGCGACCAGCTCGACCGGCTCGGGGCCGAGTTTCGCGAGTACATGACGCGTCCGGTGTATCTGGTGCCGTTCCTGCAGCCGGGTCGAATGATCAAGATCCAGTCGGACGCCGGCGAGTTCGAGTGGGGCATAGTGGTGAACTTCAAGAAGGAGAACGCGGACGCCAAGCAGAACCCGCTCAAGACGGAGCAGAAGGTGATCATCGACGTTTTGCTGCACGTGGCGGATGGGTTCGAGGCCGAGGGCGTGCCGAAACCGTGCCCGGCGGGCAAGCGGGGCACGGTGGAGGTCGTTCCGGTGCTGCATACGCTCGTTTCGCGCATCAGCTCGCTGCGTGTGTACTACCCGAACGATCTGCGCCCGGCGGACAACCGTCGTTCGGTGCTGAAAACGATCGAGGAGGTAAAGAAACGATTCCCGCAGGGTCCACCGCTGCTGAACCCCATCACCGATATGCACATCCAGGAGAAGGAGTTCAAAGGCATCGTGGACATGATCGACAAGTTCGAGAGGCGTCTGTTCGCGCATCCCCTGCACGAATCGCCCGCGCTCGAGCCCATCTACGCGCAGTACATGAACAAGCTCGACCTGGAGAAGGAGCTGCGGAACGAAAAGAACGCACTGCGGGAGGCGCGCAGCTTGCTGCAGATGAGCGAACTGAAGCACCGCAAACGGGTGCTCCGCCGGCTGGGCTATTGTACGACCGCGGATGTGATCGAGTTTAAGGGACGAGTTGCGTGTGAGCTGAGCTGCGCCGACGAGCTGCTCATCACGGAGATGGTGTTTAACGGTACGTTCACGGACCTAACGCCGGCCCAATCGTGCGCCCTGCTCAGCTGCTTCGTGTGCGACGAGAAGAGCAGCGAAATGCCGGCCGCGACGGAGGAACTGTCCGGGCCGCTGCGCCAGATGCAGGACCTTGCGCGCCGGATAGCGAAGGTGTCGAACGAGTGCAAGGTGGAGGTGGACGAGGAGCGGTACGTGGAGTCGTTCAAACCGTCGCTGATGGACGTGGTGCTGGCCTGGTGTAAGGGTGCCTCGTTCTCGCAGCTCTGCAAGATGACGGACATCTTCGAGGGTTCGATCATTCGGTGCATGCGCCGGCTGGAGGAGCTGCTGCGGCAGATGGTGCAGGCGTCGAAAACGATCGGCAACACGGATCTGGAGAACAAGTTCGCCGAAGCGATCCGGTTGCTGAAGCGCGATATCGTGTTTGCGGCTTCGCTGTATCTGTAGTTTGGAAGCGAAAACTATGGCTTTTGCATTTGGCTTGCAACAGCCGACGGGGGTAAATAATTAACTAATAAACCGAGTAAGAGTACGATTGACGAGGTTGTTCTGGTGTATGTTTCCATTCTTTTGAGTCAGTTTAGTAAGTTATTTTATGTACTTTTGTGTAATGAATGTCTCTGCTATAACAAGCGCCTCACACGATGGACGTCAATTTGTTCAATTGTAGATTTAGGATTTAGGATTAGTATATCTTTGATTCGTTAGTTGAAATTCTCATCCCTAGATGGCACTGGCGTAGACTTAAGACATTCAAAGCATACGAATACTACCTAAGGAATGCGTTCCAGGACCTCACGAAACATTGTCGAGTTGATTACTAATTGTTATGATAGTAACAGTTTATAAGAATTTCGTTAGGGTGAAACAAGAGAAACGCACTAAGCATGGATAAAATGCCATTCGCTCGAGCGAATTCAGCAAACGGTTCCGGTTGGCAATCACGAAATAAATGATAGAACGAGAGATTATACAACCGTGTTTACCGCCATTTTTATCGAAACATAATATTACTTAAAAATACATTAAAAATAAAGGACCCAAACTCACATGCAAGCCATTATTAGTAAAACATTCAATTATATCTCTGTAATGGCTGGTTTCCAATGATGGTTTCTTGGATTCCACATGATGATTTCCGCTAATCTCCTAGGAGTCTCGTAAATCCAGAATGTTTGAAATGGCAGTTTATGCATCTTATATCTTAACGCCCTATAACTCTAGCTACAATCGCTTGCAAACCCTTGACGTATCTAGTGCTGAAATCTTCATTTTCATTCTACTCAACCCCCAACGGCCATTTTGAAAAGGTCCCCCATTTCGACCAACTCCACCGCCTGCTGTGGAGAGTTTCGGAAAGGCTTTCCGTGCCCGCACAGGACATTCGTGATGTTCCCGCTATCGATCCCACCACAAGCTGTCAAGTTCGGAGGGGGCTCTCTCCACCTCTCACGCGAAGGGCGCAAGGAAAAAAGCGCCTGACAGCGACGACAGTGGCGGTGTTCTCGAGGCGTTCACCCGTTGTTGGTTATCGTGCCGTTTCGCATGTGCGTGTGTGGCGTGCTCCGTTTTTTCCCCCGCTCTTCACAACCGTGCAAACCGTACAGGAACGAAGGTGAATGGTGGGATGAAGTTTACTGTCCTCAGCGTGTGACGAAAGCGATAACTTCCCGCGTGGTGCTTCCGTGATTTGGGTTGGGTAGTTCGCCTTTTCGCCTCCCATCGCACTCCGGATCGCTCCGGGAGACTGTCGGGGCGGGCAGGCCGACGAAAAAGGGATGTTCGTGGCGCGTGCGCATCCGGTCTGTGACTCGCGCAACGGCGTTTTTCCGCCACACGCTCTCTCACGTGCTGCTCTCAGGCTCGCTCCGTGTGTTGGGTCGCGTCCAAAGAATACGCGCGTTTCCCACTAGCCAGCCCCGTGGCTCGTAGTATATCCGCCTAGCGTACACGGGTACGGGTGCTGCTCGTGTTCCCGTGCGTGTTTCGACCGTAGACGAGTGCGTCCTTCTGCTGCCGTGCCGTGCGAAGGCTGCTGTTGTTGGTGTGTTGGGTGATAGGTCTTTTTTTTTATTCTCTCGAACCCCCAACGTTGGGGTGGGTTGTGTAGCGCCGATCCGAGTGTGCCGTGAGAATTGTAAACGACAAGAAACAAACAGAAAATCTGGTGCAATTTGATTTGAGAAAGATCCTGAAAGCTTCCTCGAGGAGTACGGACAATGGCTGCGGAAAGGAAGTATGTGTGCCGCAAATTTTATCCGCCTGCGGGCTTTATCCTCTCCACCCCAAGTGTGTGTGCGTGTGCGAGTGTGTGAACCATCCGAATTTGACACAGATTGGCGGCGGTGGCCGTTCCGTGGGTGGTTGTGTAAATTTATATCTATATATCGGTCCAACTCCACCAAACCCCGAAGCACACCAACTCCGGTGCCAACAGCCGTAAATGAGTGTGCCCAAAGGAAACACAATCCGCCCCTACCCACACCCCCTCTCGCTGGTGGCAAAAAAACCGCTCCTCCACCGACCTGCTCCCCTCCTCCTCCCCCTTTACCAACCCACCGCGAAGGAGAAAACGCGCGCGGGCCTTGCCGAAAGGTAGCTGAACCGAAAAATCGTTTCCATTTCGCTTGTACTCGGATCGGTGGTGATTATACTAACTCGATTAGACGGATGTTAGACGACGACGATGACGGCGGCGACGACGCGGTGCCGAAGTAGGTCCCGTCGTTCCCTTCTCCCTTCGCGGGACGGGACGCTCTTGCTCGCTCTCTCTCTCTCTCTCTCTCTCTCTCCCTCTCTCTCTCTCATACACACACACACGCCGCCTGGTGGAGCCTTCATGGAGCCCAGTGTGGCACGCGTGCGTGCATGAAACCAGTGTGCAATGTGTGTGTATGTACATATATGTGTGTGCCCGACCGAACGCAAACGGGACGATGGACGGGGACTTCTTGGAAGAAGTACACCTTGAGTGGTGCTCCCCTCCTGTCCCTTGTGGCGAATGAAAAAAAAAAACAAACGAAAAAAGAAAAACCTTTCCACGGAGGCTGGAGGCTGGGTGAGAGTGCTAGAAAGAAGAAAGTATCCCCCGTGCGTTCGCGTGTGTACCACCACCGCGCCCAAACAGAATATGGGCCGCATGAAGGCTGCTTTTGATCGGTTGCCGTGATGAAATCTTCCCAAGTGTTCTCGTAATCGGGGCTTTACGAGAGCGGGATTGCATCTCCCGCCGCATCCAACCCAACCCAACCCAGACGAAACGCACCGCGCCATCCAACGTTAGTGTGTGTGTGTGTGTGTGTGTGTGTGTGTGTGTGTGTGTGTGTGTGTGTGTGTGTGTGTGTGTGTGTGTGTGTGTGTGTGTGTGTGTATGGATAGTGGCCTTGAAGCATGTGACCTGTGCGAATTTTCCAACTTGGAGGAAGGATCCTCACCGTCAGATATTGCTGAACGCTCCGTAACTTCGAATCGTACGCTGCATAAATCCAGGAACGTCCGAACTGCTACTACCAGCTCAAGAGGCCAGTGGGATGATTGATCCTAGAATACTATTGTGTAGGAGCGCGTTCACCCCCACCCCACTACGACGCTACGATGCTCCGTTGCAGCTGGTAGTAGTAGGCATAGTAGGCCACAGCAAATAGTAATTTTTGAACGGACGACGGCAGCGGACGGTAGCGTCACTATCATTCGTCTGCTGGTGCGAGTGTATTGGTGCGTGCGTGCGATTTAAGCTTTGTGCAGTGGCCAGCAGATGCTTTTCTGTTGAAATAAATCACCGCCAGAGGAGATGTGCCGTGTGGAAGGGAAGGGGGAGGGGAGGAGAGCGACTCTGGCAACGGAGAGACCAAATCGGAGCGAGCAAGAGAAGGAGATAGCGAGTGAGAAAGAAGACGCGCCAGTGTGTGCGTATGTGAGTGTGGCTGTGTGGTTTTCTTTTGTGGCAAAATAGAGCAGCTACAGGCTGATGGCATGTGTGGGAGCAGGAGAGGAAGATATAAGAACATCTCTTTTCACAAAAAAAAAAACAAACGCTAGTGGAGTATTAATCAAACATAGTAGTCTAGTGTTGAGGTGGTCCAGATCTTATCCGAATGGCGTGTTGAGGATCAAATTCCATTTATGTGCAGACATGTAAAGCGTGATGTGTTGTTGGATACTTTAGTTTTTAATTACGATTTTTCTTTTAACTTTTGGTCAATCCTGTCAGTTAGCTTTTTCTATTATTTCTCCTTTCTTTTTGTACAATTTTTGCTTCCTTTTGTACAAAACAAAAAAAAGCCACACAAATGCACTAAATTCGGAGTCGGAGAAAATTGTGTTCCGGAGCGCAGTATGCACTTTCCCCACCTCCCTCTCCCCCCAACCACCCTATCGGGAGCGGGCACAAGGTCATGTGTGCGGTGTTGGTGTTGTGTGTTGTGGTCGGCAGCGGGCAGGTTCTGCGTGTATGCGTGCGGCAAACGCCGCGTGAGAGCCATCCAAACGTCCAGCCAGCCAACCTACGCACCACGTGCTCTTTACGTTGCACTTCCGGTGCAGTCGGTCCGGTCCGGTGGTGCTGATGGTGCTGGCCTGAGCCTGACACTGTGTGAGTTCCACGGACTAACGGAGAGTTCGGGGAGCAAAAAAAAAAAATGATAGCAAACTACTCACAGTGCATTGCAGTTTGCGCCGAACTCCGTAGTAGAAGTTGTGTAATGGCGTTTGTGTGTGCGTGCGTGTCTGTGAATAGTGCGCTAGTTTATGTGTCCGTGTGTGCGTGTGTGTGTGTATATCGATGCACTTGCACAAGCAGTTCACAGAGAGCAGAAGCAGAAGAAAAAGCAGAAGTAAAAATACTTACCAGAACAGGATTACGCTGCGTTGCGACGGCATAAAGCGGATCAGAAAACCCTTTCGGCCGAAGCCGTCGAACCGACAATATGGCGGCCGTGATGTGTGCCGATCGTAACAACCGGGGGCGTAAAACCTGTGGTGCCATAAACCGTGTTGCCCGTGATATGGCGTGTAATTTATATTTAAATCGTGTGTCTTTTATTGATAAACAACAATCCTTCCCTTCGTAGGTTCCGTGTAGCCGCCTCGCCCTGCCCGATTCTACACCCGTGTGGACATGTGGTCTGTGAGCCGCTGTCGGTTTGGAGTCGCGAAGTGAATGCATTAGTGTACGTGTAAGTGCGTATGAGTGTGTGTGCGTGTGGTGTGTGAAAGCTGGGCCGTGGCATCGCTGTTGGCCTTGGGTCGTAAAGAAAGATAAATAAACCATAAAAAACCACAGTGTGTGTGTGTGTAGGGTAGTTCTAAAGTTTTGCCCCGAGAAGAAGCCTTGTGTGTGTTTTTCGTCTGTTTGTTTCCGACTCGTAAAAGCTTGCTTTGATCGACCGAGATCCCCTCAGAAACACACACACGAACACAGACAGGCAGTGTGTGATCCCACGATCTCCGGAAGGTGGTGTCATGGAGCTGCCCCAGAGTAGGTGGTGGCGCTGGAGACGGCGCCATTTGCTAACCGGATCGTTACTGCTGCTCGTTGGCCTGTTGCTAGCGCACGAACCAGCCGCAGTAAGCGCCGATCCGGACGAGGATATTCCACACAACGAGTAAGTACCGACCCGGCTTTGTGGCTGTTCCGGGGAAGAAATGTGCGTCGAAATGTGATTTAATGTGGGAACGACGTTATGCCTGGATTTGTGCCATCGGGAAGAGTAGTAAACCTTTAGGATTATTGCTTTATGGTAGAGGTTGAAAGTAGTATTTTTCAATTTCCAAAATATTAGTTTGCTTTATTTTATTTTTGAATAACTTATGGGCAGCAATATGGAGAATACGATAGGGAAAGGAAGCTTTATAGGCGAACTGATATATGTTCTACTACAAGACTTATTTAAGAGTTTGTAAAGAATTGTTTGAATGTACTTCCATAAACCCTTCAATGAAGAAATATTTGCTCATCTTTGTAGGTTTACAAAAATTTAGCACAAATTTAGTTTATAGTTTGTAAGTAAGGTGAGTTTAATAGTCATTTCACTCTGGATATTTGTTTTAGAAGCTTCGTTGAGCGAAAATGTAGAGAAAATCTTTTTAAAAACTAAAATCAAAGCTATTGGTTGTTAGAATCTCAATAATAATATTCCTTTTTAATACCGGGTGCAAATATTCAGTTGCTTCACTTGTGTATGTTTTAGTAATGCTTTACTAAGTGTTTTATTAGTGCTAATTTCATTTTTTTACTAATTAACCCAATTATTGCGGTCATTCTATTTGTCTAGTAAATAGATTTAAGTAGCTCATAATTCATTCAAATTGCGTCACTTAAACACTTTCTTTACGTTTTAGCTGCCAGCTTAAAATAAATGTGTTATTTGCGTACAAGGGAACATTTCCAAAAGGCGACAGTGGAAAGCTAGCAAAGCCTTCATAACGAAATTCCAAAGCGATTTTTTTGTAAAATTTTGATCCATATTTTGCACGAAAGTAGAAAAAAAGGCAGACAGAGAATAAAATACGCAACACATCTGTTCGTAATGTAGTGGACTACGTTGAATCCCGCGCATACAATTGATTTCGCTAGTATGCTGTGTTTTTTTAGCCTTTTCTACCATCCACTGGCGTCCGCTGCTCTGTGCTTTTGAGCAGCGTCGTGAATCGATTCGGCCCATGGAGGGGCCTGTGCCTGGTTTTCGTACTTGCTGAAGGAGGCTTGTCTTCGTCGGTACGGTCGGTTTCCGGCTGTGCCGTACGCTCTCCCGCAGCGTACACAGGCACATTGCGGAATAGTTGAAAAGTTTAAATTGTTTAAATTATCTCGCACAAAAGTGCAAAGCACCAGCAGCACCACGTCTGGTTGCAGTGCGGCGGCCGTTCGCACGCTGCTCCGCTCGGCGACGTGAAGATTTATACTTGTGCATTGAAAACAGGGCCGATGAGAAGAAAAACGTACATAATCACCTCTGGGAACGGTGTTGTCTTCCCAGTTTTGACGAGACTCTGCTTCGGTGTGGTTGCGAAGTACGGTGTCGCGTTTTGCTCGACACGGCAAAGCGTGATTGTGGAGAGGAGAGTTTTGGTGCATTCTTTCACCGACCACCGACTTTTGCTGTCTTGTTAATCCGGGCGGAGCCAAAGATTCTCGCGGTTTTGAGCTTTGGGAGTTTGGAAAGCTTGAGCCCGCTGCTGCTTCAGCTGCTGCTGACTGGTCGTGCATGTTGGAAATTTTCCTTGTGATGGGAAGCATTTTGCGTCTGGATGAGTTGGTGCGAATGCATCGTCTTTACTATTTGTTCCAACGAAACCTCATTACACTTCACGTTCATTTGTCGACGTTGACGGCACATATGTCGACCAGCGAATTTTGGGTTCTTTGCAGGGGTTTCATTTGCAAATGCGACAAGAATTGTTCTACAAATTTGATTTGTTCATCATGATTAGTGTAAGGATTTAAAGAAACATTGAGGTTGTTCATGAACTTGTTATTGCTTGTTTTTTTAAGTGTTAAGTGTTTAAGTGTTAATAAAGTGTTTGGAAATTGAGTTACTAACGAATCACATACTGTAAAATATATTTAGTAGGAAAACTAAATAAAACGAATCGATATTTGATTCGAAAATATTCAGGAAAGTGTCCAAATCTTTGAAATTCCCTGGTTTTATAAATTATTAAACTCACAATGTTGTTCAGATGCACTTTCCCGTAGATTTTCGGAAAATTTCCATCATATTTCTATTATTTTTCCAACCCCATAGCCCTGCCCTGTTTGTTGACAGATAAGTACTTAACCTCTCACAAACATGATGCATGATGGCGAAATCTCTAACCTGCTGTCTCTACGCTCGACATCGTCCCGGCCGATCTTGACACTTAGTGGAGATTTTAGTTGAAGTGTGTATGTGTGTGGTTTCAGTGCTCCCAAGGCAACTGACGTTATGCAACCTTCCTGATGGAATCCGTCTCTGGCAGGGCAAACCAAGCGGGGTAAGATCCGGAACTCCCTGAACACTCCGCTGCAACATTGTACGATGCACTGCACTTGCTTTATATTTGCGTTGTTTTGAGTGGAAAAATTAGCGCTACTTTATTCCACTGCCGCTCCCTACTTGTGGGATCCGAAATAGGAGTGGAATTCTGTTCCCTCACCTCCAGTACCATTAGCGATATTGTTGCGTAATGCTCGTTGCGATTGATTTCTTCGCTCGCAACGCCACGTGCACCTGGCCCGATTGTTTGCTACCGTCTCCGGAATCCGGCCAAACCGTCACTTGCATTTTTTTTACGGCAAACTTCAAACCGGCACAAACCGATGTTACGATTGATGGAGCGTGCAGGCAATAAAAATAACAACAAAATAACGCCAAAGTTGGGAGGGTTTTTTTTTACTGGTGGAGGTATCCGGTGGTGGTGAACGGTTGTTTTTGTTTTCCTATTTTTATTACGACGGTTGTAACGTTTATATTATTTCATCTTTTTATGTGTTGTTTGCTGGTTGCGGAAATGGTGACCTCGGGAGGTTGGTGGAGAAACGCATAACGGTGGCAGAAAATGAATTTTCACAGTCGTAACGGTCGTAACTTGTGTGCGAAGCGTTTTATCGCTTTTTAAGGCTGATCAAGAAAGTCAACGCAACGGGGCGGAAATCGATTAGGGGAGAGCTGTATTTTTTTTTCGCTTTAGGGGAGCAGGAGCTGGGAGTTGGGAGCTTGTATGTTATCCGGTCTGGTGCATCCAGTGTGAGGATTGTGTGTGAGTTATGGACATTTTTTGCCATTTCGGGAGATAATTTAAAAGATTCCTTTTTTTGAGGCTAATTTTTTCCTTCAACAATCTTGTACTACTTTGAGTAAAATTTAGCAATAAATTGTTAGCTTTTTTATAGCATTTATTAACCCATTTGTTTTACGAACAAACACCGTTAGGAATCAGCTTCGTATCAACATCGTATCAGAATCTCCGATGACATAATTATATTTTCCTAATAATAACAGAGAATTTTGCATCAATTAATATTTTTTGTTGGGAAGGTCTCTTTTTCGAATTTCCATTCGAATTTCCATTCCATTCGAATTTCCATTCGACCGAAGGTCTCTTTTTCGGTCTCTTCCATTGTTACCAAAAAAAGGTTTTTTTGGCTGTTCCTCACCGCTATCCTCAAAGTGTCAGATCACAGCAGTAGCGAAAGCACTTGACAAAATAGAATAATTAAATAAATCACATTTTAAAGTAGCAGAGCTCGAATAAATCTAACAACTCCAACTAGACTAAAATTTCCGCAGCTTCAATCCCGAAATGAAGTTCCCTTTCCCACCACCTTCCCGCACCTTCTGCTATGATAGCTAAACATATCGTTGGCCACATGAAAGCGGCTTTACCGACAGTATCCCAAAAAGGTCTCCATCAATGTCCGACCCGGTGTCCAATCAATCCACTTTACCTCGGGATGAGAGCGGGACGCAACGCCCTCGGGCCGGTTGCAGTAGTCTGGCAAGCCTGAACTTTTGGCAGATTTCGGCAGCAATCGTTCAGAGGCGAAAGCGAACCAGACTGTTGCCGGTACTTCCGATTACTTGCGGCTGACAGGGCTCTCGAGGGTGTGCTTTTGAATGAAAAGAATTTTCAATAAATCTTTTTACCGCGCGTGTATCGCGTGTCCTGTTCTGTGTGTGGATGTGTGCGCTGGAAATGTGGTGTGAAATGTGTTTTTCCACATCCCCGCCATCCCCGATACCCGCCGTATCGAGGCGAACGGGAGAAGCGTTAACTGCATCGGACGAATTTGCAAATCTTTCCGATAGCTTTTCATCCGCCTCTCTCCCTTCACATCACACTCATCGATACATTTTCCGGGTGGTGTAGGTGTTTTTTTTTTGTTCGTTCCACTGTTGGTTGTTGGGATTTTTGAGGTTCTTGTTCAAAACCAGCAGTGCTCCAAAACAGCATCCGATGCGACGGTGGCCACCGAGGAAAGGAAGACCCTGCGAGTGTTGGTGTGAATTGTGAAAGATTTTTCCTTCCTCCCGTGCTCCGGCGGGACCAGGCGGGACGTGAATATGCGTTTCTAACCACCCCGGGGCGGACCTGCGCACCCCGGGCGGCCGACCGGTTGAAGGTAACAGCCGCTGGTTAGGGAAAATTTATGTAGGAATTTGAATGGAAAGGAATGCTGCTCGCGTTCGGTTCGATTCGGTGCGACCGCTGGTTGCTGCTGCTGCTTCTGGTGATGTGTAGACATTGTTCGGTGTCTTCTGTCGTCTAGTGCCCGCCCCCGGGGAAACCATCACCCGGGGGTGGGGTGGTTATTCTGCAGCGAACGTTGCGCTGCAGTACTAGCGAGTGAGTGTATTGACAGATATTACATTGCTGGTTTGCCGCACCATCCATCGCATGCCCGTTGGGAATGGTTTAAAGCTTTCGCAACCAGGTCAATCATAAGTGCTCACTCGGTTCGGGTTGTATTGGTTCGCAACGATCGCGTGAAGGATTATTTCAATGATGGGAAAGAGGAAACGAAAAGTAAAAAAAAGAAATGCTAATAAAATGTTTTCAAACCTTGTTAACAGTTTTCCTCAAGATGAAAACTGGTGTTACGCTTTTATGTTTAGATTAATTTGAGTTAATTTCATTTAAATCAATTCGAAATTGAGATTATTTAAAAATGTTATACCAGAAGTTGTTATACTACATGTTATACTACAAGTCAAAATGTTATACTACCAGTAAACCATGGCCATTAATAGAAAAATTGGGATCTAACGAAGTAAAAGAGAGAGAGAAAGAAAAGTCTTCTTTCTCGAGCATGCTATACTCGTATGAGTATTTTTTCGTTTATCTGTAAAAAGTAATCCTTATTGTAAAGAATTGCACGATTCTGAGTTCTCCTTCCCCGCCATGATAACCAGCGAGTAGTTGGTGCTGGGAACCTTTTCATCTAAAAGAGTCACCTTCGAACATTCCCGAACGCTGCCTCCGCCAGCAGAAGTACGTCGTTTTTCTTTCAGTCCCAAACATTTCATCGTAATATTCGTAGTTGTATGTGACGCTTTCAATTTTCTACCATTCCTTTCTTTTCCCATTCCAGAGTGCGAAACTGGGCCATCCGATTCGGTGTCGATCTGTGGGAGTTTGGACGACAGTTTACGAAAGTGAACGACATCAGAAACGTAAGTAACGCTTTCTCCTTTCTCTCCCTCCTTCTCACTCCACTGAAGGGCACCGGTGGTGATAGTAAACGCTACCGAAAAGGATTAATTTCGGTGGCTGTGTGGGGCTGAATAGCGAGGGCTTTTCTTGCTAATTTCGAGGACAAACGATGACTTACCGCTCGCTGCCGAGCCTCCTTTCACTTCCCGAAACGTAGGACCCTCCAACAGCGGGATTAGCAGGGTTGTATTTTGTCCGTTGCAGCCATTGATTGGCCGGGTCTAGGCTTAGGCTTCGTGGAGACAGACTTCGTCGTCGTCTTTTAAATGATTCTGCTACACTGCGGTTTTGTGCCGTATAAGCCAACAAAGCATTTCGAGGCAAGCGTTTACCTGAAACGACCCAATAATGTCTCGAAATTCTCTCCCTCATTTTTGCGACGGGCGACAAGCGGTCAAGATAAGGCGAGCGAGATAAAAGCGAACGGGTGGGGGCGGTGAAAAAGGGTTTTCGCAGAGATTGTGCCAGAACCGCTCCCCTCCCCCGGGGGGCAGTGGGCGGGCACGGGAGGAGTGGCAGTATGTAACACAGCTTTTGCTAGTTTTGCGAGAGGAACCCTTCCGCTGCATGCGGCTTCCTCGGGAGTGCAAAAGGGGAGTTTTATCCTTTCGATGCGATACCGTTCAGGAGATATCATACACGTGTCTCCATACGTCTGTGTGACTGTGTGAGAGGTTGTACAAGGAACTACCCTTCGTGAGTGTATTTTTGGGTACAAACTACCCCTAACTCCTTGTCCCTTCTTACCTTTTTGAGAAGCTTTGTGAAAATTTCAACTAAACTGAAGCGATCTCGATGCGGCCATCTCATTCACTCACACAAGCACGATGGGCACGGCAACGATGCGAGTGGTAGTGGCTGAAAGTTTTTGCCTGCGGTCCTTTCTCTCGCTCACCGTGTGTTTCATCGCGTACCGAGCACGGTAGGAACACGGCGTGTTTCGGAGGAGGTTCTGAATTTTTGTGTGCGTGTGTGTGCACTTTGTCTCGTGCCGTCTGCTTGACGCTTCCCCAAAACACCGACGACCGGAGGTCCTGGGAAAGGGTTTAGTCAGTTGCCTGAATACTTTTACCTGTACGCTGCACGAGCCGAACGAGCCACGCACGGACTTTCACGGCCTGCGCAATCGATTTTATGTCCAGCAGGCGTTCCGTTTTCAGCCGCCGAGCTTCCTTTCTGTGTGTTCTTGTTAAGGCATCCTTCATTGCCCGCTCCCCTGCCACCGCGGCGCGAAGCGTTTGATGGATCGCAAGATCCATGATGGTTTCCACAAACGAACGGTTTTAAAGCTATGGAAAGTCCTTGAAGACGATGTATTATCGACCGGGTTGGCAAACGGAGTAAATGTGTTTCGCCGTCGGTGATGGCGGTGGCCCAGGTGGAACGGTGTAAAGGCACGAAATTAGTTCGCGCGACGCGAACCGGCGTAGGGCGACGGGTGGAATGTGATGCAACCTTTTGAGCCAATTTTCTGGCGGGCAATTTTACCGCGGTAGGCGCTGAGATCGATACGTGTATGTGAAAGTGTGTGTGTGTGTGAGACTATGTTATGAGGCACACGGTAGGTGAACGCAGTCGGTTCCAAGTGATCGTATGGTGGGTATTATTCAATGGGTTGTGGATTGTACAAACACGGTCGGTGAAAAGAAACGGTAAGGGAATACTTCCGGCGTGGGAATTTATTTTAATCAGGTTTTTGGAGCTGTGTGTGTTTTGGATTTTGTTGATGAGATGCAACTAATCCTATGCTTTGTACGAAAGATGGAAATTTAACTTGAAATTACAAATTTATTTAAGCAAAAAAACACCATGCGTCTCCATTCGTTATTTTGGCATTATATTTTACTGTTTTTTTCTCATTTTTTGGCTATAATTAGTCTGAACCTCTTGAAATAATGTTTTACAATCAAATTTCGCTAGTCATGGGGCTAATCTTCTTTTTATTTCGTTTTTTTTGCGTCATGAAAATAAAATTTGAGTCAAAGACCAGGCGTCTCCATTTCGAAAAATTTCAGCTCAATTATGCTCAGATAAGGAAGCGCCTGTACACGAACATCAGAAGTGAAACGTGTTTCGATAAGGTAACATGTACCTACCCATCATCAGCTTCCAACCGGTCAGTTACCTATTCACATGGACATGGCCTACCGCCACGGTCATGCCTTGGAACGGTCAACGGTACGATTTCCTTCTGCAACGGAAGATGGCAGATAAGCGGTACGGTCTGGAAAACAATGATTTTTAACGTGTTCATGAGGTGTTCGAGTTAAATGTTGATTGCAATGTAGCACTTCACCATGCAACACAACACGGGACGGTATCGTGCAGATTCCCCTCCCTCATCCGCCTCCCCTTCACGCCTTCACACAGTGGCGGACGGTGGGGGTAGGGGAAAAGTTAACATAAAGCAGCTTTTTTTTTAACACGCCACACCATGGTGCTGCTAGGGAAGGTGCAACAGCGTGCAGCGATGGTGGTGTTTATTGTGTGTGCGCGCACACGAATCGCAATTTGCATTGCCCACTACATCGTCCCGCGTGTACGAACCGACGGCTGCAGAAGAAGACGGCGGTTAATGTATCGTTTCGGTGTTTACCTCTGCTTACACGTCGTTAGGCACGCGGGCACGTCGAATGTTGACCGGGAACTGGGAGATTTTTTTTGGTGTTGTTCTTGCTGCTGTGATAGTGAGTTACTCGGCAGGGATTTTTTTTGTAGGGCGAAGGTTAGCAAAAAGTTGAACATTAACTGTCTCTTGTGTATTCATCGCGATGATATGGCTTTACAGAAGGTGTGGCTGCGAGTTTGGATAGGTGGAAGGTTCTATTGTCAACGCTTCGGATGCGTTTTTGAGCAAACAAGTTCGTCATTTTAGCACCACATTGTCGGCGAGCTAATTATTTTAAGCAAATATGCTGAAATGTAATTTTGGCTCTAAATTTTGTAACCTATGTTTGATATACAAAGTTTGAATATGTATTAATGTGTTTTAAAATTCATAAGAACCTCTTTCCTCCTAGTTTAATTTAAAAATTTATTTTATCTTAGGATTCTTTTAAATATGAACTATTTGAAAATCATTATTACGATTATTATTGCTTGCTCTAAAAACTGCTAAATACAAATGCGTAAAATGTCTATAAATTAAAGAAAAAAAATTATTCGTATTTAACTTTCAGGCGCATACTTTTTAAACGCATTTCTTAACGATCTAAATTCTCTAATTTTTTGTGAATACCTAAATTTCGGAGATAAAATAACAAACATTCCAGAGAATGCTGCTTTGCACTAGCACTACCATAAGCAAAACGAGCGCTCGGTTCACTTCACTCTTCCGGCTACCCTAGCTTGGCACTCCATTACCTGACCCACTGCCCCGTAAGTGGTCAGGTTTCATCCATCACACAAGAGACACACTCAACAACCGCCGACCTTTTCGGAGGTGGTGAGCAAAGAAATCTCAGCCTGCCTTCTTTTAGCACCATCTCTTGAAAGTGTTTTATTTGGGGTAAAATGGAAGGTTAACAGGTTATTTGGTGTGAGAGCGAGCGAGAGAGATGGAGAGAGCAAAAGGCGAGCAAATAAAAACGCATACGTATCCGCGTGGAGCTCTCGAGCACGTGGCATAAAATATTTGCCACGCTACGGCACTTAGCAAACGAATATATATTGAATATTTTATTCTCACCACCGTCCGGCCGCCGGGACGGGACGTAGATTAATGGTGGTTCGTGTCTGTCGATCGAGGGTTTGTTTTTTTTTCTTCGTTCATTTCGCTTCGGTTTGCCGGTGGTTGTCTTTGCTTACAGCTCACCGAACCAGTGTACGCGTCATGTTTTTTTTCCTGTGTACCGAGTGTGTGTATGTTTTGTGCTTATCAGAAACTCTCTCTCTCTCTTTCTCTTGAGCGAATCGTCGAGCTGCCTGCGTTTGGGGCTGGATAGGTCTTAACGTCTCGACGTAGCTTTGGCAGCGCTGGCTACGGCGATCGACACCCATTACCGCTGGAAACGACGATTGTCCCGGTGATACGTGATCCGTGTGCGAAAGTGACCATCCGTGGCCCAGAGTCACTCGCGTACTGAAGGAAAAGTGCCTGTGGGAGCCACGCGAGTGGTGTTGGCAAATCACTAAATTAAGTCTCATTGAAAGCGGTGGTGGGGGTTGCGCTGGAGCCCGTTGGAGAGTGTTACACGGGTGTTAGACAACTTCTCGTTGGCCATACGGTTGGTGGCGTACCCTGCCCGGAGCGATGAGCGTATTCGAGAATCCTAGCCCGCGGCGAGCATCGAGTCTAGGTGGGTGTATTAGAAGAAGCACCACACAATCAGTCCACTTAAGCGCACGGAGAACGGTACGGTCGTTGGAATGCAACGATGGTTATCTTCGTGTGAAAATGTTACAGTAACGGCAATGGGAGGGTCTTGAATTTCAGCGCTTTTTTTTGTTGCGCTGCTCCTCTCGGTGGTGGCAACTGCATGTGCGGACAGAGCTTGGGTGGGGTGATTTGTTGATGTTAGCAATTTAAACAATTTTATCAATTGCTGCATTATTGCTGCTAGGGATTTGAGCGCGGTGCAGAACGTTTGGAGCGTTGGATTGAAATAACACGATAACAAGCAGTCGGTAGCGTGCAATTTTATCGCTCGGATTGCGGTCTAGTTGTAGCGTGTTCTTTCCACCCTCCCTTCAGACGAGGTGTGTGATGTGATTCAGTCAATGGATATTTCATTTGGAAAATGCCATGTGATTACTATGATTAGGAAAAAATCGAGAGATGAGAAATCAGTTGTCAGTGAGCTTTATTTAAAGTTTTTGAATAAATCGCTATAAAAACTGCAATAAGATGATTTTATTGCACAGATTGCATACTTTTAGGCTAAATAAACATGTTTGCACCTTAAAAAATGTAATCCACGCTACGATTCGTCTGATCTTAAAATCTTTTTTACTTAATCGATTGCAATTTTTTATTCGCATTTTTTTTACTCAGCAAATTTATGAAACAGTCAAGTTTAAAATAAATGATTTGAGCCAAATGCTGGCTTCATCTGTTTTAATTTTCAAAGAAGAGCTTGATGTTTTATTTTACAATGCAGTCTGCATTCTCGAATGCTGATAATGCATTCAATTTGCAGATTTGACCTTTTTTTCAACAAAATTTAAACAATAGATTGATTTATGCTTTGCTCCTGCCGCCCTATGTCATATTAATGCCCTGACCAGCAAACGGCCTAAAACGGCCGGCTTTTAAGCTTCAACCATTTTTATGCGCCAAATAATTTGGTGGATAATTAAAAGGGCCCTTTGCCACCCTGACCAGCCTCTTCCCTGGTTACACCCCGTGCAGCGAATCGTCATTAGCAAGCACACTTTAAACTCATCAAATTTCGTTGCCAGTTGGGGTTGAATTTCGCTCCAAACGGGCCTGCTATTTGCTTTTGTGTGGAAGTACCCAGGAGTCTCCGAAAGTGTTAAGAGTCCGGCAACCCGTGCCTTCGTCCAGGAGAAAAAAAAAACACCCCCAAGGACGCGTTTCCTTTTTTCACCGAACGGAACTGAACCGGATGCGCAGGTAAATCGAAAGGAAAATTTCTCAGCGCTTCATTTTCCTTCCGTTCATCATTGACACCACCGGCATTATCGGTGCGGCCAAACCGAATTGGTGTCCCCGGGTGTGGGACCGTGACGGTGCGGGCTGGAGTAGGTTTTAATTGCCTCGTCCTCGTCTCCCGATACACAGCCGTCCATTCCGTCAAGGGTCGGTGAGCAAATTCCGGGAGCGCTTGGGCCATAACGAATCAAAAGGAAAGACAAAGGAAGGTGTAGCTCATTTAATACGACGACTCCACAAATCCACTCACCGCAATACCAGCCTCTCGAGCCCATTAACACTGCGGAAAGGGAGCGTTGTTTCTGTATTTTTTTTCTCTTCTCTAGCCCGTTCGGGTCTGCTTATTTTCCACGCGTTTCCACGTTCCGTTTTGCGCATTCAGGCTTCATTCAGTGCGCTTTCGCGTCGGGGTACGCCTGGAGAGCTTTCCGCTGTTGGCGACGTTTGAGCGGTGGAAGGAGTATGGATTCGGTCCGTGGGCCGGTATTGTTCCTGCTGATTGACGGGAAATACCGACAGGAAGCGGATGGTATGTGGATGTGAGCGCAAAGGTAGCAAAAGGAAACAACGGCGGGATGTACGAAATTTACCGGACAGATTTTTCGTGAAACCATTTCTATGGCATTAAAATTCAAATCGAATGGATAATTGTTATTAGCGTTTTTCGCCATCTTTCGGCCATCTTTCTGCGAGCGTGGGCATTCCGTGGTAATGTTTAGGCTTGAAGGGTAAACAAAAACAAAAGAAGAAAAAAAAAACAAACAAACACACAGACGTTGCGGGGAAAAATGAAAAGGTGCTGGCAAAGGTGATGCCGGGGCCGCAGCAAATCCAGCACGACCGAGAGCTTGGTGCTGCCGGGGATTGAAATGTTGGGATTAATTTGGTCTGAAGCCGACGGTTTATTGGCAGGTGTCAGCGTTAATCGCGCTGTCACCGGTGACGGATGATGACGGGTCCGGCGAAGCGCGGAACGATGACGGATCGAAAAGTATGCGCCCAGTGTTTGTTCCGAGCAAGGATTTAATTAAATGTGGGAAGGCGTTTTTCTTCTCGGCAGTTGGTGTTCGCTTTGTGGAGACTGTTGCAAAGGGAATTGACCGTTGGGCCAGGATGTGCGTAGTGAATGTTTTCAAGGGCCCTTTTAGACTCAAGGATGTTTTTGAAATTTTGTTAGCGGAATGGCAGCATATTGGGTTTTTCTCAAGGCATACGTAAACATTTTATTTGAATATATTTTTCATGCGTTTCTCACATTATATGATGACATGACTGGGCTTTTGACACTTTTAACATTGAATATCCAGTTTGTTATATTGAAGTTCCAGTTTGTTTTATTCTGGAAAGAACTTTTCATTCTGGAAGATACCTTCAGCAAAACATTTTCTCCAACATATTCGATCTATTTGGAGTCATAATTTGTTCATATTTTTTAACTAAAATTGAACAAATATGTACAGAAAATTATCTAGCACCGGGAACCATAATATTTGAGATCTTGTTCCGATAAGAATACCAAATAAACACGTATCTCCGGCTTCGAATTCCATACAATAGTCAAATCGATATAAAATAATCGAAACAAAGATCCATTTGTCCCTTTGTATATTGGTGCTTCCTCGTCGCTAGTCGAAACAGCTGCCGTAGCACTATTCTAAACCAAACTAGCGAAACCCACCCGTCCCGGGGTCAAAGGTCGTGGAAAAGGGGCGTCCGGCAGAAACTTGACATAATAACACAAATTCCAGACATTCACCATTCAAGCAGATTCACTAACGAGCGGATTTCTACACCAAGTGCTAATAGCCCACCCAGACCGCATCCCCCTTTCCACGATCATCCGGGGGTCCCACTCGCACGTAATCGGTTAGGAGTGGATTTTCACATTTACGTACGCACATTACTACATCGACACGAGTCCGGGACAGCAGCAGCAGCAGCAAGGACATCTACCCCGGGCACGATCATCCGGTCGGGGCTTACTGCGGTCGATTTCCACCATTTCGCTGGGGAGGGTGGATTGGGTGGCGAAACGCATCGATTAGCGCAGCCGTTCGTTCGCAAAACCGACGCTGTCCTTTCGACACGACGCTCGAACAAAGGGCTGTAATGAGTTTCCTTTCGATGGACGTAAATGTGCGGTGCCATCCTTTTACCCATACGTGCTCATTATTGTGGCACGTGATTGTTTCCGTGTGTTTTCCGCGGCCATTCCAGCACACAGCGAGTAGGCGGTGAGAGGGGCGCAGGGATAGCATACCGTCAAGCCGTCGATGACGTTTTCGAATCAGTTAAACCCGGTTCGGTGGGAATGGTGTGGAGCAACGGCGTATCGAGGGGTTTGTCGATCAGATACCGAAACCCGAATGCTAACGAACCGCGACGGGCCACCGGGTACGGTTGGCGGATCACGCCGTGGAAACATGATTTCCGAATTACCTTGATTGATAACGGATAAGCGATAAAATATGATTGATAATTGGATTAATATGTCATTCGATACTAATTCGTTTTACAATTCCGACACGACGACGGTTACGGTGGGGCGTTCTTGGAACCGGGCTGATACGATCCCGTGAGGGATTGGCAGTGCATAGAGTGTGAAAATGTGTTTTTCCAAACACGATTCCGATCGATCAGTTAATCACATTGGTTGTGTTAATTATCGAATTAAAGTGAATTGAGCTCTTTTCATTTCACAGCAAATAACATAATTCAATGTAGGTTTTTTGTTTCCGTGACTAACAATTTATACTTATATATTAGGTATTTTAAATTAAATCGATTTCAATTTGTTTACGTGAAAAACATGTTTTTTTAAACTATACAATGTTTGATAAATTGTTTAATTTAGTTGTATAGAATTTTAGAAAACGTATTGAATACTTGTAGGCGTAAAGTTATTTTGTACAAAATACTGTGCAGACGATGGGAATTTTTCATTGAGAAAAAATCTTTGAGAAATTTTTTCATTCATTTTATTTTATTATATTACTGTCTAACTAAAAATTTAAATTTAAATAAAATCGCAAAATGGATAACTGTTCTAATAAATGTTCCCTCATCTTCCGAAAAACATCAAGCATCAACACAGCCGGTTCTGATTGCTTCTTTTCCCTTTCCTTCTCTACTTGCAGCGTTTCAAGGACTCGGATGTGGACGTGACACGGAAGGATGGCATTCTGCTGCTGCGTGAGCTGGCAGCGGAAGTGAAGAACTTTATGGATTTCAAAATGAACGCCGTAATGGTGAGTAGCGCAATGCGTCCCGTGTGGCGACACGGTTTGCTACACGCTGCCGGAGCATGCTACTTGCGATACTAGTGCAGGTGGAATTTTAAGGAATCGTAAGGCCCTTTCGCCTAGGCATTCTAAGGTGGTTTGACGATTTTTGGGAAAGTACAACAGAACCCCTCTCTGCATGTGATAGTGGAGGATTGTGCTGCCAACCTTCTTACCACTCGCGTAAGTGGGTGAAGCGGAATGGCGTGGTAAACTACTCAACAAACGCTTGTTAGAGTCGGAAGGAATAACAAACGAAAAGAAGGAAAATAACCTTAAAAAATCCTTTTCTAAGACACCCCTAGCGTTTCGTTGGCGCCGGTCCAGTGCAGATCTCGGTGGTGGTTTGTGGATTTGAAGAAAGTGGCTTTCTTCTCCGTTTCAGCGTCAGATTAACGTTTGATTACCTTTCGAACGGAAGTTTCTCCGTAAATTGGATTTAGCCTTCAAGGCTATCGACTATCGAACCGAAGCCCTCGACTCCCAATGTTCCGGAGGTTCGGGGTAGAGGAGACATTTTTAGGAAGGCTTATCGGTCTCACTGTGAGTGGGGGTGTTTAGAGCGATTTTGCGGAGTTCGTATTGGGCGTTGCATTGGAAATGGGGGAAAAAGAAAGTACAGTCAACGCTGGTGAGGCAAGCTACGGCAACAGCAGGAAGCTTCGCGTACCTTAACGAAGCATGATAAATGAGGTCAGCGTGTAGCTTGCCCACTGGCGAATTTGGAAAGTGTGCTATGTTTTAAACTAGTATTTTTCTCTCTCCCCGGTTGGAAAGTCTTGTTAACAATGCAACAAAGACGAAATTCGATTGCGCAGAAAAATGGGATCAAATTTAGTTCTGCAGTTAATTGTGCTTATTGAGTTTGATTTGATTATTGGTTGCTGTTGCAATTTGGTTTGAGATTGTTCATTTGATAAGAATTGAGCTTTGCGAGATTTTGGAGATATTATATATATAAAGTTATCCTCGCTTATAAAATTTTAAGCATTTTATTAAAAATAAAACAAATGAAATTTGGAACTCTTTGAATACTGGTAGAATTGAAACAGAAATTAGTACAATCCGCTCTAAAATATAGTATTTTATTCGATTGATTATATATCGAATACGGTTTTGTTAGACTCATTGCATACTTTTAGGCGTTCGTTGGTTAAAAATTTTTTACTATGGAAAAATTTAAAGATATTTGAAATAGTTTAATGTCATGTAAATATCCTACAAAACCTGAATTTGTAATCCGGATATAAAAAAATACTCTCATCACACAGAACAACGGCTAAAAGCTTTCATTAGTAACGTAAAACAAACAAAAAAAACATGTTCAAGAAGCTTGTATTGTAATGAACTTTTTTACCCCGTCCCCAAAACGCATTCTTTTTAATACCTTACCCAAAGCGTACAGAATGCGCAAAAGGAGGGTTTCGCGAACCGTGCGGCACCAAAGACCATTTCGTTCATTTACCGCGAGGCTACTAACAACTGCTAACGGTTATGGTGCTTCTCCATTTGCACGCTTTGGGCGAGAATTTCGGTGCTTCAAGCCCACCGGCAACATGATTTTTAATCCGTCGTTCCGCACCGTAGATCGTGCTCAATCTGTCCACCTCCGGGGTGTTTGTAAGCGTGCGGTACCGGGGAGTTTTTGGGGCAGATGATGCAGGTGTTGGTAAGGTTTCTCTTTCCACGCACCGGACAGAATATCCCTTTTGCGGAAAAAACCAAACAAACGCAAAAAATCCCGGTCATTTTGGGCTGGAAGAAGGGAAGGATTTTGAAACTGCCAAGAATAAAAATGAACCCAAACCGATGCAAAACATCAAAAGTAAATCGCTTACTCGAGAAATAACTTGGGCTTTGGGCTTTGGTTCTATTTTTTCCCCTCGCTCGGTGAGGTATATTTTCAACCGTCTGTAGGGATGGACCTGAAAAGGGATTTTAGAAAGCACGAAACACACCACTGTGCAACAATACACCGAAAAGAGTCGTCGTGGGACGTAAGGCGAGCGTGTAGGTGAAGAGAAAATCGCAACGGAAAGATTCATGGCACTGTCGAGCGGAGCGACAACTTCGGCGGGTCCAGCGTTTTCGGTGAATGAAAGTATATTTGAAATATGTGTATATATCCTAGCAACCGCAATCGCGGCATGGATGGCTACTGGATTGGCTGCTTTTCCCCGAACTGAACTTGGCACACATTCCAGGCGTAAGGGAGGATGAAAACACTTCGTTTATGTGTGTGCCTAGTAGTACTAGTAGTAGTAGAGGGCTAATAAATTTTCCGTCCATTCTTGACGCTTTTCTTCCTCCTGCCCGCGGAACAACGGGACAATGGTAAGCTCTCGGCATCGGATCGTTCGGTTCGAAACAGAAGCTGTCACCGGGCCCGGGAATGTCAGATAGTATCTTTTCAGCAAAATTGACACCGTTGTATGAACTGGTACCTTACGTAACGAGAACTAGCAGGGATCTGAAACAGAGAAGATCTAACTAAGTTCCGTTCTCGGGCTTATCACGATATAAACGATAACATTAAATTTATATTTTCTTTTGTTGTAGATTTCATTTAAAATATTTACTTCTCAAAAGATAATGAACCATTTTATATCAAAACTTGTGTATGCAATAGAATGCCTAAATGTATTCAATGCTATTTTTCTATACGATATCACTTACTTCTATTTAAGCATATTGTACATTAAATAGCTTAGGATTTATAAATCCTAGTTAATAAAGGATTATAGGATTTATAGGATTAGTTACAAAAAATGTTGTTTGCACCGATCGCTTTCGCTTTCTGATAACAAACATGTCTTCCAACACAATCGAACAGAGAGAGAGAGAGAGAAAGAGAGACAAATAATGTTTCATATTCCATCTCTAAGCAACTTACATGTTTAATATGTTTTTTGTAAGTATTAGTGAATTGTGATAACGAGTCATATAAAATAAAATAAAATTAGCTCCTCAAATGGCGGGACCGAAGAGGCATAATACATCTTATCGTATGTGATAGGATTTTCAGCTTCCCTCGGGACATCACGCGCCACATAAATATTTCGATTGAAATAATGATGACGACGCGAAAACGATTCCTATGGTAATTAAATCACTCCAAATAGGGTTATGAATTTTGTATTGATTTCTCCTAGCTCAAAACTGGTCGCGGCCGAAACTATTGATTGTTTCGCTGTATAATAAAGCATGTTTGGTTTTTGGGTGCGAAACACTCCGCCAAACAGGGGTTGAGACGCTAATGGTGTCATTATTATTCAATAGCGTCCCGTGCGCGATCGGACATCACCAATCCGAGCACAAATGAGTGGATCGGGTGGAAAAAACGGACCTTTTCCAGCGAGGGCTCGTGGCCAGGAGCGCGTGCTTCATGTTCATGTTTTAAGCCTCGGTGTACCAATCCTCAACAATCAATTTCCGGCCCACCAGAGAGGTAGCGCGAGCGAGCAATTTATCGAGCCGGAGGTATTCGGCTCATAATAATTAACAGCTTCAGACCGATTGGGTGGGGAGGGGATGGTATGAACCTTCGGAAAAGGGCATGGTCGAGGCTAGGGACAAGCACCTGAAAGACGTTGGGGTGGCGGCTGTTTTCCGGAACGGTTGATCGAGTCGCATCAATTCTGAACCCAACTAAAATCCCACTCTACACGACAATGGCAATAATAATCATTCAGCGAATGATGAATTCGTAAATTGGCACCATAAAATCATCCCGAAGCTTCGGCCGCGCGACCGAGCGTACAGTCATGAGCATCATGATGATGATATAAAATCGCTTCCGTGCGTTAATGTTGCTTTGGTGTTGTGTGGCGATGTTGTGCGATGAATTCGAAGATGACGGAGCATTTAAGGCACTTTCATCTAATCCGAGTTTGTTTTTGGTTGAGCTTTGCTTAACCCGATCTTCTTCAAGGCGATAAGTGAGCAGATGTTGTTAACTGAGGAACAATTATTCTATAAGTTCTACTAGTTATATAAAAATGTTATCACAAATTGATATAGCCACTTGAAACTCATTGCACAATCAAAAACTATATATAAAATTTAAATTAAAGAGTCAAAATATAAATTTGTGAGCTTTTCCAATTGCTAACCTACTTTTTAATTTTTCAAAGCCATATCAATTATGAATGAAACGACATGTTAAAATTTTACTCAAATTCTTCAAATTACGCCCTTTTTAATCAGAATTCTGTTCGACTTCGGAAAGATAGTCAAAAAGAGCTTACTCGTGTTGTAACGAGTTAAATAAAACGAAAATAAACGAAATGAAAATCGAAAAATTCGAGTCATAACAGAATTATAAATTTAACTCCAAGAGGTCTTTCTTGTGTATTTCAATCCTATTGAATGAAAAGGTTCTTTAAAATGAGCTTTATAATGTTTTACCAATAGAGCGAAACAAATCGTTTACTTCTAGAGATACTGGGATGGTAGAATTTGCTTGTAATTTTGAATTTTTATCGAGAGAGGAGAAGAAATTAAAAATCGAACATAAACCAACATGTGGAGTGGTAGTGTTGAGTTTAGAATTCAAACTGTGTTTGATACTTTTTAATAGGGTTTTTGTGTTTCGCCGAGATTACCAACCATAAAACAATACCCTTGTAAATAATGTTCGTGAAACATCGCTCCTGTACAAAGGTTTTGGTGAATCTTTAAAACACCAGATGAGAACAGAATTTGAATAGCACCGACGAAAAGGGTTCGTATTATATGTGGCACACACGAAACGACACACGTCATTCGTCCGTCGGTGAATGTGTGAATTTTAGTTCGACGCCCTCCTTGGCCGCTCGTTGTCAATCTCCCCGGTGGAACGGCGGGAAACGGCGGCAAGCTGGCTGAGCTCAGCTGATGCGTCTGTCACGCGACTGGCGGCGCACAATATGGACAGGAAGATTGAATTTCGTGGTGACGAGCTAAAGCTTGTAAAATTTAGCCACATTAGGTTAAGGCGGTGGCACGGTGGCATTGCCTTCTGTTGCGATGACGTCCAAACGGACAGCCCGCCCGGGCCGCTTCACGCCGATCTGAACAGAGATACGGCCTCGGTTGGTTTTGTGTTTCTTTGTGTGTCGTGAGTTTGAGTGTTTTTTTTGGCGTTGAAGTTTCTATTTCACCCTTTTGGATGGGTGCTGCTGTTTTTCACTCGGCATCGCAAGCAGGCATCAGTTTTGTTGAACCACACCGAGAAAGGAAAATGTTTTATCGAGCAGCAAAAGTTTGTCGCTTATGGCCCGATATGGTGGCGGTGCCGTGTGAGGATTCCGGTGCCTCCGTTTATATGGCAGAATGGTAGAATTTATTCTTGCCACACCACACTTGCCTCGCATACCAAATGAGCGTACGATAATCGATAATGTTGTCGTCTATCTGCTAAACAAGCGCTCGAGCGATTGAGTCGGCGATAGGGCGGGCTCACTATTGACGGAGGTAGGCTGCGCAGGGTTCTCAGCCTCCACGGGAACAGTGATTTTCGGCTGGAGCCGATTTTATAATACGACCCCCGAGGGATGAACCCAGTTTTCTTCCGCATACAGGTCATGAATTATGGGGATTGACTTATTTATGGTTTCATATTACGCAACGAAAACTGATGGTTACGAGATTTTCCACTGAGTGGCCCATAGATACATACAACCGAGGCAAAAATGGACCCTTTCCCGGTTGCATAGTGGGAGAAAAACTTAAAATTGGGCGCGAAAAGTTTTGTTTTCCTTCCGGACACGCGTGACCCATCTGGTCGAAGTGCTGACGCTGACGACGGCGTACAAGGATGCGTGTAACCGTCCGAAGGACACGGCACCGCACTTGGCAGTTTCCCTCTTCCCGCAAGGAAAAGGGGGTTTGATTTTTAATAGAATATTTTATGTGACGCTGATTGAAGAAGGTAAATGTTGGAAATTTTCTCACCCGTACGTCGACGCCGTCGCCGAATAAAGAAGGAAGGGATCCTTTTTTCCGACCGCTGACTTATTGATGAAGGGTTTTCCCGGAGTTTTTGTTTCAAATTAATGCGACACGCGAAGGGCTAAGGGCGGCCGGCGTGCATGGGTTAGGCGGAGTAAAAATTGATGAATTTAATCAGGTATCGAGTGGGTTGGCGTTTTTGGGTAGGGAATTATTTTAGACCGAAACGAAAGATGACCGAGCGTACGTGCGATACGGGCTGGGGATGAAAAATTAACTGCCACGGAAGCTTCTTAGAAGGTGTTAAAATATTCAGTCAGCAGGGACGCCAGCACGCGTCTGGGTGTCTTCGATAACATGTGTTGTTTTTGAGTAGCTTTTTAGAAAATGAGTTAAATTTTGTGGCAGACAGTGATAGAGTGGGCACATTGAAAAGAGGGTGTGGAACAGAGCTTGTTAGCAGGGGTAACGATTCGTGAAAATAACCCTGTAGTTATAACACATTTAAAATATCACCTTTACCATATCAATAATTTCGTAACCTGTAGCGCATTTGTCTGAAGATGGGGAACAAATGTTAACAAACTTGACACGTTAGTTCAACTGAGTAATAGAGCGTTAGTAATGTGAGAAGTTTTGGTGTGGATCGTTTTGTATAGTTTTAGGTGTAATGTGTTTATATCAGCCTTAAAATATGCTATGTGTATCATAGCACATGTGTTTCTATTAGTTCATGTTCTTAGTCACTTGTCAGATAATAGACTTATCTTTTTACCCTTATTATGCGCTAAAATACGTCATGAAAGCGTTGGAAAGTTACGATCGGAACTCCTTGTGTAATTAAAAGATCAGGTTGCATACATCTAGGCGAAAACTTACTAGCTTTACTAGCCAACTAAGATTGGTTTCGGTTTGAACTCGTGATGAACATCCAGCAATAGCTTCTCGTTAAATGCTTCTTCATTTTTTTACACACAGGGTTGATTCCCGTATTAGGAACGGAGATAGTTTCTTCTTTCCCCAAGCGCTTCCCGATCGGATTATCCGCACCCGCGGGACTGACTTAAACACAAAATGGCTTGTAATGCTTGCGGGCTCGCGATTTTTTCAAAATGGCTGTAATAGTCGAAAAAAAAAGCAGCAACACACTCACACACTTTTTTATCTGTTTCCATTTACCTAATGCACGGTAGGCAAACGAGAACGCCTCCGTCCAGATGGCATTGGGCAAGGAGTGAGACAGTGATATTTATTGTTTATTGCGTCTATTGCGGAGGTGTTAGTGGTGGTGTTGTCGGCCTTAATGGTGCTGCTCAGGCCCACCGCCCGCATACGCATGTACATGGAAATTCCCGGAATGTGTGTGTGAGTGTGACTGTGTGTATGTGTCCGCTGGTCTGCTGGTCGCCCAAAAGCTGAGACAAGTGAGCAGTGGTAGCGCAGCCTCTAATGGGGTAGTGTTTCGCGACAAACGGCGTAAATGGTTCATCCGGAAAATGGGAACCATTTTCCAGATAAAAGCGATGGTTGTTGGAAGTGTGCACGCTCGTACGGTGTGCGTTTACTTTTCGTTACATGAAGGGTGGGACAGCATGGAAATCAGCAGCATCAGCGCCTCGCTGTCGTGTAACTTCGAATCGAGTGCGATCCTCAGTACCAGTCTGCACGGTGTAACATGCCAACAAACCCAAACATACACATACACGCTGGCAGGGAAAGAAATAAAATCGCACGTTGCAGCGTACGCCCGGGCCCCAACCGGAGGGAAAGAAGGATAAGGAACTGTTCAAGTTAAAGTCGATGTAAAAGACAGCCAAGTCAAAGCATCTGCTGCGCGCAGCCCTTGTCAACGGCAGAGGGTAAGAAAAACGGCCTACCGCCTGTGCCGTCCCGTGGCGGTGGTGGTACAGACCCGTGTTTGTAATAATGGCGGTAAGCACTGCATACCGAAGGCGCGTCGAATCGCCCACCACCCCCCCCAGGGACGGTGAGGGTGAGGGTGAGCAAAGTGAAAAACATTTCACTTCCTGAGCGGAAAACATAAGGAAAATGGCGAGATAAACTTCGCGATTGTTTGGCTGCTCAGCTCGCTTCTTGTTCGTACGTTTCTTTCCACAGGACCAACAAAAGAAGAAAATAAAAAACACCGTCTTATTACGACCCAAGACACACACACGTGGTACGTCGTCCCATACGGTTCAGCGAAGCGCGTTGAAGCTGAGGTTTTGTTTTCATTGTTGTTCTGACACGTTTTTATTTTTCGCCCCAACAGACCGACAGTGTGCGGGGGTGAATTACGGCATTAGTTTGATTGAATGTAATGACGGGCTCGCGGAAGTGTTGAATGAGTAATTATGCCGCACTGCCGGGCACTGTTATTGATGCCCATTGACAAACGGGTCACACCGGTGGTGCTGTGAACTCTGTGCAGTAGGGTCGTGTATGTAAATTATGAAGCTGCCTGGGTGCATTTCATTAAGGATCGATTAGTGCCTGTTGGATCATTGTTTTTTTTTGTGTGCACCGGAACATTGTTTGTTTTTTTGCATGTTTAAATAGTTCTTATTCTTTGAATACTGCAAGGGTTATTTTAATATTAAGTTTTTTTGTATCGACTTGTTGGCAATACACTTTAGAGCGGAACCTTAAACATTGTTTTCGTGTAATTGTTGAGCTTTTTGTGACACAAACAGCATTGCATAATAACTTAAGTTAACAATTAGAATTGAGCATCAATTTCAGGTATTCCTAGCATACTTTCAGGCGCAAAGTTTCCCGTGACGCAGAGCGTAAGGGTATGCGTAAGAGCGAAAGCTTTTATCATTTTTATTTTTCCATCATTCAACTCGTTTAGCTTAGAATATAAGCTAAGATAGTATGAATGTGTCAAGTGAAATATTATAATTGCTAGTCTATTGAAGCCGTTCCCTTGATTACAATAGCTATAAGTTTTCTTAGCAAGCAAACAACCTAGCTTGCTAAGATTCGAACAATAAATTCTCATTAAAAGATTTCTCGAAAGACGCTTGTGTAATAGTTGTTTTTTAAAAATCCAACTCGATGACCCGCAATCGCACAATTCGATAAGAAATATGACCCGTGTCGCGACAGGTGAAGACCCTCAGTCGGCGGCTTAAACAGAATATTTAAATTACTTACGAATGGCACAAATCCAAGCATCGTTAGGACGCAAAACTTTACTGGCGAGCGCCGAATGCATTAAAGTTCGTCGGTTTCGTTTTGGCGCTCGTGAAACGTGCCAAAGTCAGGACGATGGGAGCCGCAGCAGTCGCGTTCTGAAAAGTTGGGTGATCTGAAATACGGCGAACTAAAGTCAGTCGGGCCAATTGCTACACAAACGAGTGCACAAAGTTTTCATCGTGCTTTTCGTGCAGAAATTACTCATTAAGCACTTGAACGCTTAAAGCCATATCGGACGGTGCCAAATGCGAACGCGTCAATGGCGTCATCATTTTAGTACCGAAGAAAGCGGCTTAATTCGTTTGGTAACCAGCATCGCAATTTACTCGCACCGGAGTTCGGTTGATTTTGGTTGTGAAACCCCTTCCGTGTGGTGGAAAACCGTGCGCAAGTTTGTGTGTGTGTGTATGCGCGTGGGAGTCGGAGGCAGTATTTGCGCCACCCGCATTGACTCGAATGACGAATGACGAACCCAATGCGACCAGAAGTGGGAAGCGAACCATTTTCGCACCACCGGTATTCAGCCTTGCCCGGTTTTGACGTCGGGAAATTGAGCAGGCGTAAAACAGTGTGGGCCGTTTGTCCTACCGTGGCCCACTCCCACACATACACAGACCCAGACATACACAAACAAACAAAATCACAACTGTCGGAACACAGCAAAGGCGAAGAGGAACGAATCGTAAAACTATCGTGGAATTTATTGTCTCCCATTTCGGGCGGTTGGAGGGAGCCACCCATGGTTTGTTTATTTACTTTCGCGCGACACGGAAGTGTGGGCGTCAGGACGAATGGATGCCTTTTTTTCTCACTTCGTTTTTTGCTTTGCACCCTACTAAGTATGTGTGTGTGAGTGTGTGTTATGTAAATGTGTGTTTGTAGCGGAAGTGTTGCCGAGTTTTTCCAGTCGCAGCACCACCCAGGAAGCAGATTAGATGATTAAGAAGAGGTTAATTTATTTGTAGCGTGAACAATTATTTTCCACTTAGCTTAGCGCGTGGCAAAATGAGCTGGCATTCATGCCACCATTACCGCCACTTGCTCCTTCCTCTCCCTCTCCCTCTCCTCATGCCGCGGCGTCAGTATTATCAATCGTGAACCTCTTTTTTGCGAAACGTCGCGGGCGGGAAATGTGTGTTGCTCTTTTAAAACGAATGTTTTTACCGATGAGTGAGCTTTGACGGGAGGCGTCGAACCCTCTGGTAGTGTGGTTTGTTCGAGCTGGTTTGCTTTTGTCTTTTGTGGTGTTGGTGCTGCTGCTACTGTGGCCGCTCAACAAGTGTGGGTTGATTTTTAACGTGCAATGAACGTGTCGAGCTGAATGGTATGGTTTTAGTAATAATATTAAGATATAATTAATTGCCCACTTAAATGTGTTTCGGAAGGAGAGAATTTGCTTTTGGATAGCACAATTAAGTTACTCTTTCTTGCTGGTATCACAACGGGCAATTAAGTTTGTGTGTGGTTAGCCCCTAAAGGTATGCAATTGACTTGATATATGAGATTTTTTTTTAAATTTCTCGGAATGTCGGCCATTGTACAAGTTTTCACAGTAATTATTGCAGAAATTATTGTGCAACAACTCTTTCTAAATTCATTTTGATTTTATATATCTGTTAGTACAAATTCTGCGATTAGCATGAGAACCTAGAAAATTGATAACGCTATACTGATATTGCAACGTGTTTGTTGTGATTATTGCATATTTTCAGGCAACTCGATGTTATTTGCTATCAAATTAATTGATTTATGAAGTATTACCAGCGGGAAATATTTGTTAACTCTGATTCGATTGCATGAAATTGATAGTGTAGCTCATGTTGCAATTTTATAGCTAGTTTAAAAATGGTTTACAATTTATTGTCTTTTTATTACACGTATCTCTTGGTAATAGCTCGAACTGGTTGTATATCAATGCATACTTTTTGCTGTAAATTTTCCTCAGAATTTTAATATGAAATCTGTTTGGTGAAACTTTATATTATTGTCTACTTTGTAAGGCAAACAAAAATCTATACAAATAAATGTATCAAAATAAGTTAAGATTGAAGGATTTTTGTGAATATTTGCTGATTTCGTGCAATAGTTTATCAATCTAAATATTTTCCACGGTTAACTAAAAATGAAAGTATTAACTTATTACCTCTTTTGGTCATAAATTCGAAGACAGTTTTCGTCTCACCATTCGTATTTTATCCTCCTCACGTTGCAAAGCGTGTTAAAGTCGACGATTTAAAGTTTCGTCATCGCAACGAAAAGAACTTTCAAACGTCAATAATACACACACACCTACAATCGGATTCACGTAACACCTAACCCGAGTTGTGAGTCGAGATTGCTCCAATTAATTACAAGCTGCACGGCACCAACTTTGCACATTTTACAACGTGCTGCCCCATACGGTGCCAGGGTTTTCAAAACACTCCTCACATTGCACACCAATGCGGGGTGGTGGGATGTGTTCACCCACCACTCCCCTCCCAACGAGTGACTCGCAATGCGCAAGTGCACAACTTTTCGCCAAAATCGTTTCGAACGCAGGCTGCAACAAACCGTCGGCCAATCCGTACCCCGGTTTCGCTTGCTTTTCGGTCGCTTTTAGCGTGCCTCTAATTTCCTAATGTTTCCATAAACAGACACGGATCCAATTATGACACCCGCGCTCAGTTTCGTGCGGTGTGGAGGGGTAAACTTTCGCTTTAACTTATCTGTGCATTAAAATCACTTTGACACCAATTTGCTGGCATACATCTGTAAAAGTTGGAAACTTTTTTTTATGCTCCTGCGGCGAAATGCGCCCCGGCGCTATCGCACCATCGCATCCTGAGATTTCTTTCGGGCGCATTTTTCCGACCATATCGGGCCGATCGGGACCATCGTTGGCCGTTGGCTTTCTGTGCAATGATTTTTTTTGTTTATTTTTTTTCTGGTCCACCGCTTTCCTTCGTTTGCGTTGGAGGCTTTCACGTCGTTTCCTGGACCGAGCTTCATTTCTACTTTCAATTTGAAGCAATTACCAACCGGACCAACCGAGCAGAATGGCAAAAAAAGGATACCCCATCCAGCTTCTCTGTAGAAGGGACTTGAAGATCTTCACCGAGAAACTTTCTACGGGTTGCTTAAAGGCTTCAAAAGGAAGCCAGAAGGGAGCGAGCTGATGACGAGCAGACAAAAAATAATCACAAAAACGCTAAAGAAAATAAAGAGCTGGACCCAAGTACGGAGATGGGTTTCCGCTATCGAGCGTGGGAATGGCGAAGGAAAAAACTAGCCAACTCGCAAAGAATACTTTAGTTTCAAGTTTCCATCAAACGTGGTAAGGGAAGGAAACCTGGGAACTGCTGCTGGGTGGTCGCTGGCATATCCGTGTTGCCTACCGTTGCCGCTGGTTGATTTCGTTATAATTTTCACGCGGCCCTCGTTGCCTGCCTGGGTTTCTGGATCGCTGGTCATCGCTTCCGGGAAGTGGGATAAACTGCATACGTTACACGCCAGGGACGCCAGCGAGATGGCGAGTTTACACCGAAGGAGTCAACGGTCGAGTCCGTTGCCCGTCGCAGCATCGATCGGATGCCGTCGCTCTGTGCGCTCTCCGTGCTTCTTGTGTCACTTTTCTGCATGTTTCTACTAGCGCCTCCTGCTTTTGCTTAATGATGAAACTTTTATTATAAGTAATCATCTATAGCAATTAGAGTTTCGTTCCCTTTGCTTCCATCCCTTTGCCATCCTCCTCGTGCTCGATGTTGAAAGTTTTGCTTCGTTTCGAACCATTTCCAATGGAAATCTTCTGGTAAGCTTTGATTTTCCTTTGACTTTCTTCTTCATCTTCGGCGTTCACGTCCGCCCACCCGAGTTGGCGAGAAGTTTCTGTGTGTTGCACCTTTTTGCTGCAAGTTTGAAGCAAGAATTTGTGCGCTTGCATAATGTGGCCCTGTTTGAGTGGGATCGCTTTGATCCCTTTAAACAGCTTTTGGCGGAGTTTTGCTTCAATTGGATTACAAATTTAAATGTCATACAAATTTTAGTATTTACTTTTAATTTTAGTATTTTTTTAGTGTTCAAAATAATAACTTAATTTATACATTAATTTAATTCATAACGTTCATATTACATTAAGAATTAAGAATGAATGTTAATTAAACGAATGTATATTAAGTTATTATTTGGCAAGTTCAATCTCAATGATTGAGTTTTTCATTTGAATTTTGAATATTTTTTGTCTTCCCTAAATATTTGCAGAAAACAAATTTTGATTAAAACAGCAAACTTTAATGTGTTGCTCAGTTATTGATAATTTTATAATTTAAATCTCTCACTGTGTGATAATTTTCACTATCACACTTAAGAATAAGCTTTATAATAAAATTCAACCGTCGTCGAAACACCTACACATATTTAAGGTGAAGAGAAAACTATATCCGATAGTAGGAACTTCTGAATCTCATTCGTGTTTGAGCAAGATGGAAAAGGCGCTAACAAAAGCGAACCTGTTCGTGTTCCTGCCCAATTTTGCAGGCAACCCGCCCAGATCCCGCTTTTCATTTACCGTATGCAATTGGCACCCTTTATGCATGTATGCGTGTGTATGAATCGAAAACTCGTAAAGAAAGGCGGGCTACTTCCTTCGAGCGGTAAAACGGCTTTCGATTCGAATGTGTTCGTCCGTTCAATTACACCAGGCGTACCACCAACAACGGGCGGGCCGTACAGCTCGGTTTGGCTGTCGTCCGTGAAATCAGTTTTACTATTTTCGATTTTCCATTTGTTCTTTCCCGCACGCGCGCACGGTCGCCCGATTCCCGAAGGATCAGGGTCGGCCGGTCTGTTGATTTGATGATCCGCAAAGTTCTGCCTGCATCCTTCGCATCGTTACGGCACGAAGGAAGCGCAAACCCGCGAATCTTTGGGGCGCGAAGTTACGCAAACGAAAATGCTCTTAAATCTTGTAAAAGCACAAGCGAGCACTTCAAAGGGCCAAACCCAGGGGCGGGAGGTGAGTATGAGATTGTTGTTTTTGCTGCTGCTGCTGCTGCTGCTGCTCGAACAGTAGCAGAGCATGGAACAGATAAGTGGAACAAATTGAATAGAACTCTTGTGGGTATTGTTTTTTTTATGTGGCTCCATCGGAGATCAAGGACCCACATCGCATCCTTGACCGAGGGTTCGTCGGGAGTCGTTGAATTTGAATAGAACAATTTGGGCCGCTCTTGATGAGCCCCGTTCTTCCAGGTTTTTTTTTCTCGCTATTATTTTGGCATCGACGCAATAAGCCAGCCGGTGATTATCTTTCATTTTCATTGGCGTCCTTGAATGTATTTTTCGTGTATTGAACGGTGGAGTGAAACAAAAAAAAACAAATTTGCTTTTTGGTGTGCTTGTAGGTACGGATGAGCTAAAAGGATGTTTAAAGCAACTACTGAATCTTTTTGCTTTCGGGATTTTCTATGCCTTTTATTGAGTGGTGTTTAGAACACTGTTGTTATCTGTACTTCCAAATGTATCAGAAAGAATTTGAGTAACTCGACAATAATGATAGGATATTGCTGAAGTTGTTTTTGATAACAAAGATAACAAGATCTCAAATAAAACAAAAGTTTTATTCAATGTTTTTAATCAAACTGAGTTATAAAATGCATGGGAAAATGTCGAGGTAAAAATGCCTCGACATTTCAATATTAAAACGCCTAAAAAATATAAAATTATATAATTTTATATTTTATTTTTTTTACGATTTTAAAATCGTAAATTATGATGAAAATGTTTGTGGTGATGATTACATTCATCCATGATTACTGCCATAAAACAAACAGCTTTCAATTGTAATAGGCATGAATATTCTTATCAAGTTCGATTACGCGCCTAATGGGTCATCTGGCGATTATTCGCTTCAACGGTTACACCATAATATTATCAGAAATATGACACGATGACAAACGACGCCAGAAACACAGTAGCGACCGGAAAAAAACTAAACATCATCAAGCTCTCGCGATGGAAAGATTTTTCTGCTAATTTAATATTTCTAAGCCATTCAGCAGGAGTCGCAAATCATCAGGCCCAGATTGGACGCAGCATAGGGTCGGCTGCCTGCCGATCTGCCTGATCTGGTGGTTTTGTTTTCCCCTCATCCCCGCCACGTGGGAGAAAAACGTTAGGAAAATAGGTAAAAGGACACATTGCGCACTGGAGACGAAACCGTAATCCCTGTCGTCCCCGCTGGAAGGTGGCGAAAGTAGACAAATGTTTCAATTATTATCCCTTGCCGCACTACTGTGTATGTGTATGTGTGTGTGTGTGTGTGTGGGTGTGGGTGTCTTTGTGCCCGGTAGCAAATTGGTGCGCATTTGTGACAGGACGAATAAACACACCGGGTGCTCCGGCTGCTCGCATCATCATCATCCTCTTAGTCGGGCCACCGCCTCATCGATTGTCCCGTGCGGCACCACGAGCCGGGTGAGTGGTGCCAGAGCCTTTTCGCATTAACATTTCCGTTTTCACAAGGATGCATTGGTGTGTGTATGAAGGAGAGAAAGAGAGCGGTAGTGCGTAGCCACGGGGTCTCAAGGTTCATTCCATTTCGGGAGACACAGTGACAGTTTTCTGTCTTCGTCGCTGGTAAATTCAATCGGAATCCATCGGAGACCCCACCGGGAGGGAGGAAGTTTGAAGACGGAAAGAGGCGAACGAAGCCGGGGATGCATTAGCAGTAGCTTCCGGTTGTAGTAGCCGTCGGGGGACGGTTCGGAGCGCCGACACGACTGCGAAATGAAATGGAACGGAACGGCACGGTGGCAATGATTTTCCCAGACATTAGCCCCGGAATCTTGACGATTATTCATCATGTCAGTTTGGCCAAACCCGTGTGCCCGTGCCACCGCCAGCCGTCGCTCAACGGTGGGACCGAACCTTTTTTTTCCCTGAATTTTCCTCTACGGGTGCTTTCTCTCGCGTGCGATTACGTCAGGATGCGGTTCATTGAGGAGTTTGTGTAGATAAAGTGAAAAGCTAAAGACGCTGCTCGCGCAAACCCACCACCACCACCATCACCCACGGTGCCTGTTTTCCTTGTTACGAACCAATTTTTTTTGTATGTCCGTATGTGACGGTTCATGTTGTACTGGTTATTCCTTCACTTTCGCGCCTGCGGCAATTTGAACGGAAGAATCGGATACGTCGGGAGTAGCCTTGAAACGTTCCGGCTTTTTTGACAGAGGATGCAAGACGGAAGATGTGACATTTTTCTCTGCCCGTTGGATGGGGAGGGTGAACGCAAAAGATATACAAAAACATCGCAACCAGACGCCTACAGTCAGAGGATGGCTTGTTTCTGTGAGTGCGGGGCTCTGGTTTGCCACAAAGTTTTAGAAAATTGTCCAGAAGGAGGATTTTTTAGGAGGAGAAATTATTTGCCACCGGATCGGAAAGAAGGTATCCGATCGCGATATAGAATCAAATTGCAGTCAAATTATTCGATTAAATGCAGTGAGTTTACTGAAAAGTTGGTAAAGCAGTAGAAAACCACACTGTGTAGAAACATACATAAAAATCGTTTTATTGATTAATATGTTTTTATCAGAAAAAAAGAAAGAATCAAAGAAGAAGTAAGGGAAACATCATAATGAAAATATAAAAGCAGGTATAGAAAAACAGGAAATTAAAACGAACATACTGAATAAAGAAAGCGTGGTAGAAATACAAAAAATAAATGTTTAAATAATTTTAACCACAGCAGACTAGTTTTGTAATCAAATAAGTAATCAAATTTTAAACAATTGTCTTTAGTAGAGTGCACAAGGAAACTATTTTGCAAACAGGCTGTATTTATTTTTGGACCGGGAGCAAAACTGGCTATATTGATTTTGAAAGTTTTTTTGCTGGATTCTTGATTACACCTCGTTCGGGGTTGGAATATTCGCTTAAGTTTCTCGTGCGTGCATTTTGCCTTAAGAAACCGACCGCCGAACTAGCGGAAGGCATGAGGAAAAGGCGGACCGAAGCGAGGTGAAAATTAAAGATTTGCCATTTTGCGTGACAGATTATGATTAATTGATACCAGACCGGAAGCCGGCGACGCATTAGCCTCGGAAGGAGGTCCCGAATTGTAGCGGGGCGGTATTAGCAGCACCGGTAGTGTCTTCCCGGCGTGCTCGCGCTTGGAAAATGTTTAATTTTTCTCCAACCCGGCCAAAAAGGGACGAAAAACCAACGGGGCCATGGCCGACGGGGAGGGAGGGCCGACGATGTGGGGCCGAATTTTTACTCCCGTTTCGGTGTTAAATGCCATCGTTTAGTAGTCCGACCGCGCGCGAAACGCGCTGCTCCGTCGTGCACCGCCCGTGTATGGGTGTTGGTGTCGCATTGAGGTCATTTTTATGGGTTTGTTCAGATGGTTTCGGTGAGTGACAGATAGGATGACTGATGGTATAAAAGCTCGTGTCCTCGGTGGCGGTTGGTGTGTGTGTGTGTGTATGTGTTAGTGTGCGTGTGTGCAACCGTTCGTCACAACACGAAACGTACGCTGCCGACGGTCGCTGTGGGTGGATGTGATGTGGAGTCTTGTTTGACTTAAATGCCACGTTTAGAATGTGGTTCACAGAAAAATAACAAACCTCACATGCCGCCAACGACGACGCGCGCGTCTATTGGCGGGTGGAAGAAGAAATATTATCTGCCAGTAATAAAAACCAATATAGGCACGGTAATAATAAAATATTTGCTGAGTTCGCCGGTTTGGGGCGTGGATGCGGCGGAAAAGTACGGTGTAATGGGAAAGACTGCGCGCCCAGCCAGTCTAGCGCGTCGGGACTATTGATCCAACGCGAAACGCCGGATGACGCCGATAATGATGGCGGCGGCTCAGGCTCGCGCTCAGTAACACGCGCTTTAACGCGAGCACACCCTGGTCGAAATGGTTCCGAACTTCGCCGCTCCAATCGATCGGATCGGATCGATTCCTTACGGAACTTTGCTTTAGTACGCAAACCAGGATGGAGGAGGAGGAGGAGGAGGAGGAGGAGGAGGAAAATATCGCTGCGGGTGAGAACTAATGGCATCCTATCTGTTGTGTTGTGGCGTGCTCGGGGAGCGTGTGCGCGCTCGGCCCTCCTCGTGACACTGGCCATGCAGGAGAGCACCGTGTGAGTTATGATAGTGCGTCAGCGATTTTTATTCCTATCCGATTCGGGGATTTAATGAGGATTTGGTGTCTGGTGGCCGGACCCTTTTCCTGCGGCAGCAACCGGCCCGAACTGCCATGATGATGGATGTGGTTGGCGTGCCCACGTGCGGCGGAGAACCAAGTGGAGGAAGTTTGGCCCGATTTTTCATACAAATCTTTCCGCCTGCCAAGAAAAAGTGCCATTTGCTTCATGCATGTTGCGCGCGTACGGTGGGGAAGAAAAAAAGGATACAACTCGAAGAATGAATCGGATGTGTGTATGTGAAGTTTATTGCGAAGTGCTGGCACCTTTAGATGAGTGCTGTCAATTTATGTCGGCCACGCGGTGGAGTTCTGTCGCAAACTTCGAAGACTCTAGTGCTAGACTTCTGTGGATCGCTAAAAAATATAGTGAAAATATTAAAAAAAAATATTGCCAACTTAGGTATCCAAGGCTCTGAAAATCATTAAGATCTCGAACTAAAAATTTACTAACACTTCCTGCTACAATTGAGTTGGTTAAACGAAACGACGTGAGCCACGCTTTCCAATCAAAAGAAATAACGTATGCCTGAGCGTGGGATTGACATTTTCTTGTGGACAAACCATGTTACTTCTTTGTTTGAGCGTTCTCAGTGGGACAAATAATCGTTCAGTTACCTCCTGTGCTGGAGGGAGTTAAGAATCTAACCGAAACACCACAACGTGAGCGTCTGAAATCGGCATGTGGAATACAAACACGAGTATTGGGCCAAAGAATAGGGGGTTAAGTTCTGTCAAAGGTCAATGGGTGGATTGTTCGATGCGGTGAACCGAACAAGTGCGCTGCCGGGAATTGAGTACGTGGGAAAGCCTACGAGGAACTAACTCGGTTTCGAGTTTTTCGTACGTATTTCCAGTGTTTGTGTCGGTAACGCTTTTCTCCAGTGATATTCTCCGCTCGGCTAGTGTGCGTGGGCATCGAATTTGATTCAGTTGCTGGTGTTCGGGATTGTTGAAATATGGGAATGATGTAGCATTTCTCGTGAGGGAAGCGATACAAGCGATTTCGTGTTTCACTTGAAGTGGGGCCGTTTCCTCATTAATCAGAACACTTACTGAGTGTCTTTAAGTATCTTCCGCAGTATCGCAGTACGATAGCAGGCGTTAAATGAATGACGAGTAGAATTACATATCGGTGTTTTCCAAATATAACCATTTGAGAGTGTTTTATTGAACTTGAAATAGAATCAGCGCTTGTTAAGACATCTTATGATGTTCAGTTTTGTTACAAATTGAAGAAAAAAAGTGTACTTGCATATTTTTTCCTTTCTTGTCCAAAAATTGGTCTTGGAGGTATTAGAGGACAATAATTTTGAAATTGTATGATACAATACACAACAGTAAAGCGTAAGTGTTCGGCACGCTGCATACTTTTAGGCGTTTCATTTTTTCAGCCCAAAAGTATGCAAATCGTATGACGAAAGCTGTATTATCGTATTATTAACTCATTATGGACCAATTTGTCTGTATGAATCTGCTAGGTAGCTTCAGAAATCAGCACATTGCAATCGAATATGTTTCAGTCGCATCATACTGAACTGCTCTGTACAAAAGGCTTCTTTACACAAACGCACAGACAAACACATCCACACACACTGCCTTGTGCTAGTCGTCGTGTATAATTAAAAAAAGGTTTTTATCCACACCGTTGCGGTGCTCACAGTACAAACGAAACCAGAACCAAGAGAAAGAAAGAGCGAAAACGAGCGCTATGTTCCACTGCTTCTTTGCTATACTTCAGAAGATTCGTCGCCTTTTTTGAGCTCGTGTTTTTTCTTGTTTCATTGCACACCACACTCAGCCGCATCGCGCACAGTCTGCCGAGCTGTGTTGTGTGTTCGGAAATTGTCGTATGTTTTGCAAAATTGGTCACCATGTTCCGGTGTACCCCCGGTGTACGGGTGTCGACTACCGCTGGAAACAAACAAGACGGTACGGTGAGGGAGTTGAAAAACTTTTCCCCGTCCCCTCTCGGCGTTACTAACCTGCCTGTAGCAAAGTGGTGGTGAAAATGGTGAAACGAAAAAGAAGCGCAAAGATTGGTAAACATTTTTTGCCTGCTTGCATCTAACGTTCCAATCCCGCACCACCACCGTGCAGGTGCTTTTTGGGATTCTTCGGGCGCCGAGAGTGCCCAAAGAGTGACGAAATGTAGTGCTTTCGGTTGTGCTGCTACCGAGCGGTGGTTTGACGCGCTGTACACACCGTGTATCGAAATTGCTAATGCTAACAACGTTCCTGCAGCAGGACACAGGCAGCAGGGCCGGGTTTGCGAGCGCGAACTCGTTCGCTAACAGCAAACTCCCATTTGGGGTGTACTTGTTTTTTTTTTCTCCCGCCCCGCTGAAGTAGAGGACCGTGTTTATCGTTTTTCTCGTTTGTTCAACTCTACCGCAAGAAGCTAGGGGGTTGTGCTCGCTGGGGGGTTGTGGAAAGCGGGAGCGGCACCGAATGCAGTCGCAAGATTCCGGCAACATATTATGCATCCGGTGGGATCTCCGGTACGGTACGGCTATTGATTAATTGCAGCAATGCAATAGGAGCGGGTTCAGGTTGAGACGAGGCTGTTTGCTGGGTACGATTTAATGGAAGATAAATAGGATTCCAGGAGCCTTGGATTGAATCGTCACGTTGAGAGTGACGTTGAGAGTGTTTGTAAAAGAAACGTGAAAATGAAGCAAAAGGAACTACATTATCCTTAAATCAGATGGATCCATAATTCAATTCTAACAATTGTTTATAACATCTTTGACACCAAATCATAAGAGGTTCAACTCTCAGTAGTAACTGGAAACAGTAATAAAATAACTAAAATGATGTTCATGAAATCAATAATTAACACTTGCGAATAAAAATTATTGATACGAATGGAAATATCTACGAATTGCTCGCATAGTTTTGATGAAAATAGCAAAACTCTTTCAGTAGATGTCAAAGGATGGCTAATATTAAGTTGGAAATAAATTAAATTTATTTTAAAATTTTATCAATTGAATAATAATATAAGCTTTCAAACATAAATCTGCGAAATAAAAAATACCCTAATTATCCGGAAGCAAATGTAGTATAAATCAGCATTATGATAGCTTCTCCGTGTAACAAATAGCTAACGCTCTCGAACGAGACGCCCGACAAATTGTGGCTTGGGGCACGGCCTAAGACATTGCGAAGGACACAAGGCACAAAAACCACCGCCGGCGCACCGGAAAGCGATCGGGCAACATATTTAGAAATTTATTTCCGAAGTCAAGCGTAATATCAGAAACGTCCTTGGCATGTAAGTTATACGCTTTAATTTCGATATTTTTATTGTCCCTCGTCGGTCGGTCACGTCGTTGCTGGTTTCCGGTTTCTTGGCTGCAGCGGCTGTTTCTGCTGCCGCTGCTGCTGCTGTGTGTAATATGTCTTTAGGTAGGTGGCGGTAAAAGAAGGTAGAAACGAAATAAAGACGCCAAGGAAGCTAGCTCCCGGAAAAGGCCTCCTGCACGTGAAGGGCCCAATATCGTGGTGGGTTTGACTTTTGAGTCCACGACGGTAGTCCGTGGAAGCGCTGTGGTCTCCCGGTGTCGGTGTGCCTGCAGCGGAACGATGTTCTCTATTAAATTAAAATGGAAAATATAGTTTATATATGTACACCCATGGATACTCTCCTCATGGCTAGTAACGTTTTTCCTCCACAGCCAGGCCGAACCGGGCTGGCAAACGCTCCCGGTGCTATATGGGTTGAATCGGAAATATAATGGCATCGTACGGAAAGAAGCAACAGCACGACGTTTCCTTCCATTTGTGGGCGCCGTGGGGAAGTGGCGGCGGTGGAGAATCCTTTTGCCATTGTTACCAAAAGTTGGTTGTGCCAGGCGATAGGACGGCGAACATCGCCGACATCTCATCTCCTCCTTCCCGGAAGCCGTCCCAAACGTCGTCGTCCTCGTCGCCGTCGCCGTCGTCGACGTCGTTGGAAGCAAGAAAAGGATTCCGCTGCCGTGGTGTGGATGATACAGATGCACAAAAACACACACGCACACACCGAGCCTCATGCACGCTCGCCCGAACAGTACAAAATGATAATAGTTATTCCGCTCACGTTATCTATTAAGGGTGAGGACCGGCAAGGAGCATCGGCGAAATCGGATTTGGGGCGCATGCCGGAGTAACGTTGCGAACGTTGCGCAACGATGGATGGTCTCGTACGCGTGTAGAAATTTGCTTAACGCCGATTCGATTAATTTGTACGACCCAGAAAGCGGCGTTTCTAGCGGGTGGGAGGACTTATGTGCAACAAAGTGTTACGGGCATTATTTGTCCTTCGGTACCCGCAATCGAAGCCCGAACGGGGTGTACCAAGTTTTAAGGCGAATTTAAATCTATTGCCCGTGTAATGAATGCTGGTACGTTGCATTTTAATTGCAGAACCGGAGAATACGTGCGGAGAATGCGAGGTCCTCGAAGAAAGGACACAACTTTAAAAAAGGGCAAATTTTGAATCAATATTTTGGTCCTTCGAACCGGATCGAATGTGGTGGAGCTCTTAGGTTAATGAAAAAAAAAAACCATTATTGCAACAGTGATGAAATATATCAGAATTATTTTCATGCTGCTTATAATATGTTATAATTAGCTTTTATTACAATGCTGATCGGATTCCTGGCCACGAGTTGTTGAACCTTCGAGCCGAATAAATTGAACTAAAGTTATGCAGGAAATAAGCAAATACCCAGATCCAAGCCTTTGCCAAGTCTTATTTAAATGCCGTAACTTCCATTGTTGCATAGCTTACTCTCAGTCTGGATATTTCTTCTATCCTAGGAACGTTTTCTAATGATAGACATGTTTGGCAAGCTTTCAGCCTGTTTCGAAAAAACATTTCAGTAGACGAGCTTGAACCGATATCGATTACACCCCAGGGCGGGAAAACTTCAAACGCGCACCAAAACCGGCCGCCCCACCAGACAGGGACTCTCTTTCTTGCAGGAACGTCGAACATTATTTCCATTAGCGCCGGTTATGTCCCAAGGGGGGTGTACGTTGTAAACTTGAGAGTGAGTGAAAGAGAGGGTTGAATTTGTTTCCTTGACAGCCGCTCGGACGGAGTGGTTAAGAGGCTGCACTGTCAAGACCGGACAGTGTTCGAAGTACCGCGTTGGATAGAAGGGATCCAAGGGTTAGTGTAAATGCATTTGCCCCCGGCGTACTCGCCGATGCTATAGGGCTAATGTTCAGTTATCTTTTGCAATCTAAGTAGGGCAGTGTGGAGCACGATGGGGGGAGTGTTTTTTTTGCGCTTGGCGTGGTTAAAAAAAGCACTAAAAAGTGCGCTAACATCCTTTAGAGAGTACGGTTTTTTGTGCGCATTTGTTGTATTCGATCCATTAGGGGCGTTCGACATCCTCGGGAGGAGAGCCGCTCTTTCGGCTGCGTTATTTAATGGTCCTGCAAGTGGTGTTGTGAACGGTAGCTTGAATGAAGCATAAAGCCGCACTAAGAACATGCACTCGTACCAGCGTCTGGGTGGCGGATTAGTCGCTGCTTAATGCGCCTTTTCAGTGTGATGGACTTCAATTGAATTCGATGCTTCGCAGCTTAAGTAAGCATGTCGTTCTTTTTTTTGCCCATTCACAGCGAATAATGGACTCGGCGGAACAGGCCGCCCTGTCGGAGTCGGACCCGGAGTCCGCCACGGCCAAATCGCACCCGAGCGGGTTCTACGATGCGCGGCGCATCAACGAGTACCAGTCGGATGGTCGGCTGGCGGAGGGCTCGCGGCAGATGCTGCTGCGCCATATGCGTCGCTTCGAGGGCTATCCGGTGAACATAAGCCTGAGCTCGGTGCTGCTGCCGGCGGGCGTCAGTTTGGACGAGCCGGAGACCCAGAGTGCCATCAAGTGGTCGTCCCATCTGGATCCACTGTTCGCGAACAACATTGAGCGGGACTCGGCACTGTCGTGGCAGTACTTCGGCAGCAGCACCGGATTTTTGCGCCGGTTCCCGGGCACGGCCTGGCCACCGGAGACTTCCTACGGCAGCAAGGAGATCAACGACTTCCGGTCGGAGGATTGGTTCATACAGGCGGCTTCATCACCGAAGGACGTGGTAAGTACTGGCGCTTATCAGTTAGTATTTTCGGGAGTGTGAGATCGTTTTTTGCTCTACCCTCTTCCAGATCATTCTGCTGGATTCGTCGGGTTCGATGAGTGGCAAGGAGTACCAGCTAGCGGTTGCGACCGCCAGCGCCATCCTGGACACACTCGGCGATGATGATTTCTTTAATCTCATCTCCTTCTCGGATCAAGCGCGAGTGATTGTGCCATGCTTCCAGGATAAAATGGTAAGCGCTTTAAAGGGGAAGTTTCCTCTCGCATGTTCTTTACGCCAAACTCTCCTCTGCCCGCCATCAGGTACGCGCCACTCCGGACAACGTGAAGGAAGTGAAGACGGCCATCAATTCGGTGGAGTGCGAAAATACGGCCAATTTTTCGGCCGCCCTCGAGACGGCTTTCGAGCTGCTGCGAAAGGTACGTGTTAATTCGAGTTTCGTATCTTCTAGCTTTTTTGTTTGTTTGATTGACTCAACACAACGCTCCGTTCGCTCCATTCGCAGTATAATCAAAGCTCGCAGGGTAGCCAGTGCAATCAAGCGATTATGCTAATAACCGACGGACCGAGCGATACGTTCATGGAGGTGATCAAGCATTACAACCATCCGCACATGCCGGTACGCATCTTCACCTACCTGATCGGTACGGACAAGAGCGGTGGCAAGAATCTGTACAAGATGGCGTGCGAAAATAAAGGTAAGATTTTGATGAACAGGTCGTCGCAGTAGAATCTCGTTACAAGCACTCTTTCCAGTCATTAAAAAGGATGATATTTAAGAAGTCTAAGGCTTGAAAAACTATAGTCTTTAACTTACAAATTTGGTGCACCTTGATAGGTTTTTTCGTGCAGATCAATAGTGCGGAGGAAGCTCGGAAGAAGGTGGTGGAGTATGCGCTGGTGATGGCCCGCCCGATGGTGCTCTACCAGGCGGACCATCCCGTGCACTGGAGTCCCGTGTTTATGGGCGGCCGCAGTGGCGTGCTTGGGCGGGAGAGTGAAAACCGGCGCAAGCTCGTCACGACCGTCTCGACGCCGGTGTTCGATCGGCGCAACCATTCGGCCCGTGCCGCCAATTTGCTGGGCGTAGTCGGTACGGACGTACCGATCGAGGAGATCCAAAAGATGATCCCCCAGCACAAGCTGGGCGTGAACGGGTACGCTTTCATTGTGGACAATAATGGGCGGGTGCTGTGGCATCCGGATCTACGGCCGCTCAGCGATAACGACCAGTACAGTGCGACCCTGAAGCACAAGTATAATTCGGTCGATCTGACGGAGGTCGAGTTGCCGGAGGTGGACAATCCGAGCAATACGATCAACGAACGACACGACCAGCGCTACGCTAATACGCTTCAGGAGGTACGTGGGGTGGGAGGTGAGGATTGAGTTTGGAACTGATACTACCCATCACTAACTTCCATTTCAGCTTCGTAATGAGATGGTTATGCAGAAGGAGGGCGAGAACGAACTCACCGTGCTGACGCATCTGGACACGATGAAGCGTGTGTCCTTGCGTTTTCAAAAGTAAGTTAGCATGATTACCGCAAAGTGCAGGATGAAGTCTTAGGAAGTCTTGCTTATCGCATTGCAGATACTTTTACGGTCCGATCGATGGTACACCGTTTTCGTTGGGAATTGCACTGCCAGACTCGTACGGTGTGCATGAGCTGAACGCTCAGCAGGAGATTAGGCATTCCCACATCAATGGTAGGTATTGTTTGTTTTCAAGTCTACGACTTGTGATAGCGTCATTTGCATGACAAAGCTCGAGAATTGTCTTGTATGTCTAACGGCTTTCAATCTTGATCTCCTCCACAGTGACCGAACACTTTAAGGGCAGTAACTGGAAGGTGCATCCGGACTGGGTGTACTGTGAGTACAACAGTCTGAAGGACGCGGACGGTACTGGCGAGGGTACGGAGGAGACCACCTACCGGGACAAGGACGAAAGTTTCGATACGCCCGAGGAGCAGGTGCTACACTTTTTGGCCCGTGTCGGCAGGCCCGGCTGGAAGTGGATGTCGGTAAGCGACGGAACGACGTGGGGCTGGAGCACCGCACCCGGCTCTACTAACCAAGGCACTCGCTTTTTTTTCTCGCTCACCAACTTCTCGCCCGCAATGTCTGTAGGTACGTCCAAGGTCACCGCAGCCACACCACGGACACGGTGGCATACCGGTCGGGCACTACGCCCAGCACCACTTTAACTCGCAGGGTTCCCGCAAAGCGGAACCGTACTACTGCGACCGTACCCTCGTCCAGAGTCTCGTGCGGGACGCGATCGTCACCGATGGGTTGGATCGAACGCCGAGCCATCCGTCACGGAAGGAGGACCGAAGGTAGGTGCCTGAGGATGATAGGTTTTTTTTCGAACGCTGGAAAACTCATGTGTAGTAGCCACTAGTAGCCACCTATATGCATCTAATAATCAATAAAAAAAAAAACCATCACGCAACATTCACGCAAGCAACACTGGAGCAGCAAACTAACCACTAACCATTTCTGCACTATTTCTTCTTGCACTGCATCCCGTGTTTGTGTCTTCCTTTGCTCTTGTCTTCTTTTTCCACGTTCTATCTTTCTTTTATTCTCGCCCGTTTTTTTCTGCGGAACGTATTTTACCTTTACTCGCACACTTTATAGCCCCATTGCCACGTTGATGGCTTTGCTGCACAGGTAATCCTTGGGTGATCGAATAAGCGCAATAGAAAAACTGACTCACCCTTCATCTGTTTCGCATTTGTCATATTTGGGATTCGCTCTTGTTTGTTACCAGATCTATCACACGATTTAACAGTAGCAACAACACAAATTTTAGTGTGAGAAGTATAGACGAAAGGATTTTTCATAATGGTTATACTCTGAAGGATTCTGATTGAGTTTAAGATGGATTAAAAACATCTTCTCATGCAAAGGTAATAACTGAAGCACAAAAAGAAACGTTCCGACAAGAATGCCTCCATCACTGCTACAATAGTAGGATAGGAACGTTTCTTTTTGTAGACTCGGTGCAGCGTATCGGCAAGCAATAAACTCTCAGCACAAAATCGTTCACCAGTACTTTCCGGAGCTCGTTTTAACGATGTGCTGCACAAAAAACCCCTTCTTCCTGTAAGCTCTCAGCCGTCCGGGAGTGGTGCCCATTACAGAATCTCGCCAGATGAAGAGGATTTTCCCAAGTACACGCGAACAGTACACACACCGTAATGAAGCTTATCCCTTTTTTTTTGCCGGCCGTAGCCGAAAGTTCCACGCAACCCGTTCAACACCCGTGTGCCCGTGCTACCGGTTGATGGTTACTAATCATGGATCATTATGAGCGCCGGGCAAATGAAGTGGTGTGGTGGGCAAATTAATTTAAATTTTTCACCCATTAAACTAACCCCCGGTTACCGTTTCCCCGTTACCACTCGCAGAAGGCAGGCAGGCATACGGGTAGCTGGCCGTTTTTGTTTTAATCGCACCCCGGAGGCCAAAGATGTAACCGTCCTGATTGGCCGGCTTTGGTTCCGTCGCCCGGTTGACCGTAGAGGACCGTAATCATTAGTCAAGCCGGGATGGGATAATGAATTGGCAGTGAGCCGACACGAGCGGACGCGGTTTGGTTCGCCTTTTTTTACGACCAACCGAGCAAAACACCTCGGTGGTCATTTTTCGGCAGGGACGAAACGAACGCATGCATATTTAATTGGCTCCACCATGGTAAGGGGAGCGTTCGGATCGGTGTACCCTTGGACGTTCTTGGAGCGAGTTTGGACTGAATGGAGCCAAAACACCGGGAAAAGATTGTCACTGAAAGATAATCTAATAATAGATCCACAGAGTCGCTCTACTCTTCCTAGCCCTGGGAGGGAAGGGAAGCAATACGTCCACTGACGCACAGTGTGTTCAACAAGTGTACTTAAACTTTCGTTTCTTCGCGTTCTTCGTTATTTTTCCATGGACGCTTGCCAACTACAAACAGCCGGCTTGGATTTAGCATGTTTAGCGTGAAGACCACGTTCGTGGCTACCAGATCGGGGCTGTTGCGTTGGATCGATCATCTGCCCCATGCGGACGACTCGTCGGAACCGTAAGTGGTGCCCACCAGAGATGTGGCGTGTCGTGTAATGGCCGCTCGCTAAAACCTCTCCAACTGTGCTGGTATATCTTTACAGGCACTTTAGCGAAACGAACGCGAGAGCGATGGACATGAGCTGGTACAAGCGTGCGGTGGATCTGTATTCTACCGAACCGGAAGGATTCGTATTCAGTGTTCCCTTCAACTCCGGGTACGGTGTCTGTTTTAGGGTGTCTCAAGACTGGCGCTTTGCTAATCTGATGTTTTTGCTTTCTACCCACAGCTACTCGGGCAAGAACAGCTCAACACTGGTAACGGCAAGTCACGCCATATTCATCGATCATCGTGGACACAAGGCACCGGCCGCCGTAGTTGGGCTCCAGTTTATGCACGAATCACTTTTTAAGCATTTCATCAACATCACGTCAAAGGTAATTTAGCGTTCGATTGTGGTTCTATTTGATGCGCTTCATCTAACGTCCCGGTTTCTTCGACAGTGTACCGCTTCGTCGACTTGCAAGAAGAACTGCGCATCGGACGAGCTCGACTGCTACCTGCTGGACGACAACGGGTTTGTCATACTCTCGGAGCGCAGTGAGCATACGGGGAAGTTCTTCGGTCAAATCGATGGTACCATCATGGACTCGCTGGTGCAAGATCGCATCTATCGTCGGGTGCCGTTGATGGACTATCAAGGCATCTGTTCGGATCGTGACAACCCGTACACGGGCGCCGGTGAACCGTTGAAGCCCGTTCGACCGATGTCCTGGCTGTTGAAGTACTTTGTGTCGTTCGCGACGTACTGGTTGTCGGTGCTACCGACGCCGATCGGTGCCTGGCAGAACGCGAACTACAACTACGACGGTGCGGAAGATCTGGAGGAGGACGATACGTACGACTACGAGCAGCCGGACTATGACCAGCCACCGGAACACAGCGATGTGACGACGCCCGACTACGATCAGCGTTCGACACCGACACCGCAGCGTTCGCATACTCAGGCGGGACCACGTGTCACGCCGGATCCGGCACACGCTCGGCCGTGCGATCTAAAGACGGACCTGTACGTACTGCAACCGGAGCGTTTGAATTCGAGCGGCCAGAACAACCCACTGAAGGTAGGCATAGTGTGGTGGTGGTGGGGTCTTTGTGGAGGATTTACGTCTAACTTTTTCATCTACCTATCGCGTTTGTTTAGGGCAAACTAACAAACTGTCACTCGTCGGGATGCGAACGTCCGTTCAGTGTGCAAAAGATCCCAAACAGTAACCTCATCCTGCTGGTGGTTGACGTGCTCTGTCCCTGTGGTTCCAAGCAGCTGGACATTGAGCCGCAGGAAGTTGTTGGTGGTGCCGGTACGTATCTTCCTGCATTGTTCGTCGTAGTACAAGCTTTCCGTCTGTAATCTTCATCCATTCAATCCCATACAGGAGCGTGCGGTGTGCGTCGGATGGCCAAGGAGAAGATGCTCCGAAAGCGGCCGGGTAAATGCATCAGCTACCATCCGGAGGAGATCGAAATCAAGCAGTGCGGCACGGCCACGACACTGTTCCGTGCGTCGCTCTACTCGACGATAGCCACCTTCATTGTGATATGGGTGCTGGCCAGCGCGTGATACTAAGCAGTTGTTGACATGGGCATTTAAAGTGTCGGACGCGTGCCATCGTCCGTTGCAGACATTCTTTTGAGTGTGTTCCGAGCGGCACGGTGGAGCTGCTACGGAATGATCGCATCTTGCTGTATGTTGGCAAACGGAAAGCTTTTGGTTGCTGGAATGATTTACTTTCTCTATGTGTGTATGTATGCGTGTGTCTGTTCCGTTCTGTTCCGGATGCGTTTTTGTGTTTGTAATAATAAGGACGCTCAAGGACGTCCAGCCGAGCGCCCAGCGCACCATCGAGACACAGTGCGCTAGGAATGTTACGAAAGACCTAATCATACTACTACTCTATGCTAAGACAAGATATCAATGTATACAGAGTTCAGCTATTCAGCGGCAGACAGAAATCCAACCAAACCACCTGTGTAGAGAGCACTACTGGTTAGCACGTTAAGGTGAAGTGCAGAAGTGTCACAACAAAGATGTTCCATGAGGACGAACCTAAAAAAAAAATAACAAACAAAAAAAAAACACCCGCAACTATGGCGCATAGAACGGTCCTCACAAGAACATGTTTGTAATCCCTTTTTGCCCGGCATGGCATCAACCCAATCCGGTGGCATCGGAGCGATGCATCGGGTTTGTACATTAGATGAATGGACAACCTCCGTCAAGCGTTTCAGAAGAGAAGAAAGAGAACGGAAATCTGTTCCGATGGAACAGGAGGAAATGATCCTAGAGTGCGGGTGAGATGTTATGCGAGATAGGACACTGTTCCACAGTTTACACTTTACAACGTGTTAGACAAACAAATTGACTGCTAGATGTGTGAACGCGAGGGTTGTTGTGTTTCGTGAAGCAATTTTAAGTTACTGCTTTAGAATTTAAGACGGTTTGTTTTCCGTTGGTTAGCGACATTAGAGATAAGGGCATGATAAGTGCCATGATTTCCATCGCTCATTTCGCTCTACACGTATCGTATCGACCAAAACCAGTGCGTAAAGGAGAGACAAAACCCTAGGACGAGAAGAGCTAGAAGTGGACAAACACGAACACAATACGGCCAAAACAACCGGATCTGTAAGATAATTTCCAAATTTTACCTGTACATACCGGTGTAATACTCACGAATTAGGCGGAACGAATGGGTCGGGGCCATCCGCCACCGATTCCGGGGTTTTGCGATGCTCGATGTGATTACTAAACGTAAACGTAACATTTACTGAAACTAAATCCTTTAAAGTAAAGCTAACCCGTTGACGTTCGCGGTGGACGCGACCACGTTAGCAAATTTCTGGACAATACGAAAGATAAGCAAACCCCACGGACGTGGAGCAGCAGCATCACTTTCACTCGTCTCTAGGCAAGTTATTAGACTAATCTCTCACATACTCATCTTAGGCGCAAGCAGTAGCGGCATTAGAACCCATTTCGCATACATGCTGCTTGTCATTATGTCATGTTCACGATCACGAGATAAACAACGTCACACTACAGGCAACGGGAGAAGGAAGGGACGGTGAAGCGAGGAATCAGATAGGGGAACTCGGTACATGCAGTTACTAGTTTCAGTTACTACTAAACTAATGCGGGCACTGACAGTTCCGTTCTCGGTTTTCGCCTCGGTTGGTTGTAGCTAAATATATAGCTGAATGTAAATGCACAGTTGACAGATCAAACATCGCAGTCGCACCCCGACATGGTTGGTGTTAGTTATACATCGCCGTCGTTACCATCGTTACAGAGCAAGACAACGATGATGACGTATATGAAGTGGAGCAGGCCAGCTTAGCAAAATGTCTTTATGTTTCGGTTTGTTTCAATTGGTCCACTCCAAACTTCACCGCTTGTACAAGCGTGTGTGCGTTTGTGTGTAATGCGTGTTAAGCTTCGCGTGAAGTCTGCTAGTGAAATTACACCTTTAGCCAAATGACAACTCCGTTCCATTCGTTGCCATCGTTAGACGTTGCCGCTCGTACGGTAGCGCAGCCGGAAATTAGTAAAATTATCTTCCTTCACTTTGTGTCTTGGCTTGCGCTAGTTGAATAATTCTAATGACCTGAACGACGTGGAATGAACGAGCTTAGTTTCGGGCAACGTTTTCTCAGTTTGTTATCCATCTAGAGATTTAGACGGAGGGTTGGGAAGAGAATTATTGCAAATCAAAGTCGAAAATTCTTGATCGGTTGAAGGCAAAATATATGCCAGTCTTTTTTTTAGTACCTCGGATCTGTGGGTGGGTGTTTCAAACGTGCGCTTCACGTTAAGAGTACAAGAATCCATATTGGTTGTGTTTTAAAATGTTTCAATTGTGCCTGTTTATTATTTTCGTGTTGTTTTGTAAAGTGATACCTATTTGTTATAAAAATAGCTTTGGATTACGAACTTGAAAAGCTTTTAGTCATCGGTGGTCACAGAAATGCTTCTGAGCACGTTAATGAAGCCTTGACCGTGTCGTTTGCGTACTTTCGGGCTAATGAAACATATCTGCACGTTTGTTTTTCATTTTTTCAAGCAGATGATTTGTGTTGCCTTATTTTACTCATTTTTAAAACCCTCTTAATGTGAACCAGGTTTATTTTTCAGCTTTGATACCTTTCGTTCTTCGACGTACATTGTGGAATGCTAAATGCATTTAGAAAGACTTTCACTGTAACCGGACGATACAAATAAAAAAGCAGCAATAAGATAATTAGCTCTGAGCAACGACCGTACGATACAAGTATTCGCTTTGAGTTTTAAGGAGAGAGCAACCAGAACGTGATGGACGTGAGCCTCGATGATAGTGCAATAGATCCGTTTCTTTCCGGTGTAACTGGCAGAGCCCCATCAGTTTCTCCTATTACAAAAAGACGAAAAAACAAAAACAGCATACCGATACAGGTTCAGGAAATTCGCTCTTCTCCCATGCAATCACTTTCCACACTCATACATATAGCATATACAGCAACAGCTTGTATATTTACACAATCTTGTTCGAGCGTTAGGTATAACGAAGATCTCCATATATTCCAATGGCCGATCGGTATGATCTACTGTAGCAAGGCAGAGGGAGAACGTAAAATGAATCACATTTACAGACACAACCACTCATTAACACTCACTTACATAAGCCAATACCATTTTTCCAATCTGTGCGCTCTCATGCTATTCTTCATACTCTGTTCAACAAGTGACTATTTCAATGGTATCATGTAGTAGTTTAGCGTTTAGAGCGTCTTGCGAGGGAAGCAGTTACAGTGTTGCAGATGGTGGTAATCACGGGAGTGTAGATCAAATCTGATACTATTGAAGAAGAAATAAAAAAGACACACACATACTACCACATGAAACAATCGTTGGGTAAGGAAATGAAGCAAGGAGAGTAAGGAACGGGGGAAAAACTGGAAAAATAATTTTATATAATGTCTTCCATATAGTACTGTAATGTGCAGAAGTAAGAAGTAAGAGAGAGGGAGAGAAAGAGAACATAGTTATAAACTACAAGTACACGGCTCTACGATGTGTTTGTTTGAGTGTTGGAGAGGCAAGGACGACTTCTGTAAATGAAACGTGCTAACGAAACGCAATGCTGAAACCAGTACGGATTTCTTCTATTTCCGTTTACAGAGGGAGTGCTAGAGTCTAACACTGGCGTAGGTTGAAATCTATTAGAACTCCAAATTGACAACAAATGAGCAAAAACAGCAGATGGATGGTGTTTGTTTATTTGAAGAAATTATATATATATATATATATACATATATATACACATAAAGTATAGAAATCTAATAAGACAAAAAGAATCACACACAGTCACACACTCACACCCTCTAGCTAGCTATTAAGGTATCTAAAATATTTTAAATGGAACATAGTTGACTCTCTGTACTGGTTATAAGGACAAGAGCATCCCGATGCCTCCACCGGGTGGCAGCCGCGTGGAAGTGTCGCTGAAAAATCGAATAAAATCAAAATCCGTGCACAGCGTGGAACGATTTTGTGCGGCAACAGTTTCCTTTCTATCACCATCGTTTCACTTTACCGTGCTGTTATCGACAAAACGAAGGAGGCAAAAAAGAGCGTTATGCAAGCGCTGCCGGCACCGGTAGGTCCTTCAAAGAGCGTGTGGTCATTCGCGCTGGGGTGCAGCAGCAGTGCCACTAAGTGAAAATATTAGATAGTTCGATATTGTAATTGCACTTTAAAAAGAAATACCAACAAAATAAACCATCAAATCATAATGAAAACTATACGAAACTTCATGCGCATATAAAGCAAACAAGCTCCACACGCCGAGGCAGTAACAGAAGCAGAGTAGGGAATGTAAACAAACTTAATGGTTGATGCGGGATACGGGAGATCTACTACTCTAGTTTGACAGCAGCACCATATCCTGATGTTTTGTTTTGATCCGCCGAAGAAAACAAATTTGTAAATAAAATAACAAACGTCAACGCAGTCAGATGAGAGTAGCATAGTAGGCGATACTATATCCATGTTTCCTGTGGACACACTTCATGGCATTCTTCCGCAATATCAGCGAATAGAAAGGACGATAAATTACGGGAAGATTCTTAGTTTTTGTCTGTTGGTTTTATTAGTTATTATATTATGAACAGAATCATCGCTTAATTTACTGTTGTAGCTACATTCCATCTTTGCGAAGAAAAGTTAAATATAGCATTAATGAAACAATTGTCGTGCAAATTTGATACGGCTAGGCTGAATTCAGACTAGCTTTATTTTTCAGTTTAGCATGTATTTATTCTAAGTACATATTGCGTTTGGGCAAATTGACGTGAAAAATTTCCCTCATTTGATTGTGATCGAACATCACACAAATACCACGCGTAGGAATGGCATGTTCGATGGTTTTTTCAAGTATCGATCTTGAATCGAGGTTGTGCATCTGCAGGGATAACGCACAAAGGTGGGAAAATACAGCTGCGAGTACCTACACCAAGCTCTAGAAAAACGCATATCGCGCTATTGTTTGTTTTACTTTTTGAAAATACCTGCTGTCGGGTACAATACACTAAACCACCTGATTGTCGCAATCAACCATATCAGGAATCTACACATTTCAAAGATTGAAAATCCGAGCGAACCATCATTTTGCTGAATTTATCAAGTGCAACGTTAATTTCACATATCAATCCGTTTTTGAGTGTAAGTGTCTTCGTATTTCCGTTTTTTGGGATCACAAGAAACTAACTGAATCTAGTGGAAAATAAGGCACAACGATGGATTACAGGTGAATTTTGAAAGTAAAAGAGTATATTTTGAAGTGTCCTCGAGGATATCATTAACTCTCAGGACGATTTGAAATTGAATCGTATTTTACTAAAAGATTCTTGGTCTTACTTTTGTTTCACATCTGCACTCTTGATTGTTTCATCTGTTGAATAAATATACTAAGAAGGAACAAGGAATAGACCTGATAAAAAAACTCCATTTGTGCGTGTGTTGTTTTCCTTACCCATTTCCAAAGACCGCAGAGAATTTGGCCTACAAAAAAGACAAAATAAAAATAAAAAAACAAAACTGAACTCTGTAGAGCCATTATACATTAATATCCATACAGAGAGTCAGACAGTGGTGGAAACTTACAATTTGAAACAATACATTTGGAAACACGTACGTGTAAAACAGACAAAATTTGCCAAAACCATAGCATAACAGTGGGCCAAATCAGCCATCACGCATACGGGACGATACCAAAAAATTACATCAATCACATCGCACACACCAGTTCTGTCCAAGCCAGACACGGTTGGCAGCAAACACGTGGGTGAGAAAATTTAAACAAACACTGTTGTTTTGCGCTTGTTATGAAGTGCATTTGTACGGCAAGGCAGCCATGTAACCGAGCGCTGTTGCACAATGCACGTATTGCATGCGCAACGATGCAACGATTGTTGTGAGTGTAACATAAATAAAATCTACTCTCTTGAAAGCAAGTCAAAAAAAAAAAAACACAAACAGAAGCGCACGCAGTGCAACTAAGAAGAGATTAAAGGTTTTAAGTTATAAAGGATGCAGTGTGCCGGATACAGAATGAAAGGAAGCGCGCTGCGTAAAACCATACAGCAGTAAAGCAGGAAACTCGTGCTAGCGAACGAGACAAGCAAAAGAAAGCCAACCGCGCGAGAGAAAAACAAACCAACACTAACTATTATTAATAAAGTCGTACAGTGAATAAGTGACAAATAAATTAAATAAAATCGAAACGAGCGGGTCCTTTTATTACTGCATGTGAAACGTCAAAGAATAAAACAGGTGTTCCCTAAGTTTAAATTTTTGAAGAAACTTATGTTGGGAAATATTTCGAAGTTTAGCGGTTCTCGCGATTTACGTTTTGAAATATTTCAGAAATTGGAATTTGTTCAGAAACCTTTTTCAATATGTTATAATTTATAATTTGTGATGCATCACGTATCATTGCACTTCACGTTTTGTATTTTTCTTTTTTACAAATAATCTGCAAAAACATTTCTTGCAACCGTTCTGGCGGGAAAGTGTTCCATCTTTACAATGGCGGCTGGATGATCCGATGACGATCGTGATGATGCTGATGATGATTTTGACAGCAATGACAGTTGTTTTTGTTGTTGCCGATGTTAGGGTTGGGAGGTTTCAAACGTAAACAAACCAAAACAATAAGTTTCCATGGAACCGAAAAAACGTTTCCCTGGGCTAATAGAGCCTAACAAAGATTCGCCTTTCAAGATACTGGACGTGCGATCGATAAATCAAATTTCCACGAAGTTCAACAATGCATCAAAGCAAGAAGATGCGGGAGAAGCATCAGACGATTCGTCAGGCAGTGAAAAAGAGCTAGTGATCGACATGGCTGACGCGGAAACGGAAGAATCTCAGGACACCGCTGAAGAAACGAATCTACTGATAGAGACTACGGAAGGAAACGAAAACTTATTGCCACCAGAGTCTCCTCCGCCTCCCGCGCCACCGGTCATTAAGTCGCCGCCCAAGAATCGCATCAACCGGCGGAAGAGCCGGCACGTACCGATGGAAGATCCGGATGCCGCTTTGGATGCTCCGGTGGTGCCCACAATCGCAGTAGCACCCGTGCAACCTACGCGCGAGCCGATCGTCCCGGAGCCGAGCAGTGGCCTGCAGGAGAGCCTACACGCGAACCGAAACATCATGAAGCACATTGCGCTGCTCCGTACCACCATCAACTATCTCGTGGGAAAGAAACACAACCGTACTATTAAGTTCCCGGTGGTGACGAGTGACCTAAGCACGATGGATTCGTGGATGGAGAAGTACGAACAGATCAAGCGGCCACCGGTTGGAGAATCTAGCAGTAAACCGAAGATGATGAAGAAGAAGTAATGATATGACGTGAGGGAAGTAAGTGTGAATGTGGCAGTGTGCGTACGAGTACGAGTTACGTGATGTAGGTTTAGTTACAAATTTGTAAGAAATTTGAAATAAATACATGACTATCTATCATCGAGTTTCAGAATGTTCTATATTTCTAGAAGTAATTCGATACTAACATTATCGTAAACAGAAGCTGCACGTAGTTACCTAGATGCAATTATTTTCGGGTTTATTTGAATGAATTCAGAAACAACACATTTGATAAAGGAATCGCATACGATCAATTTAATGTCATTCAGTCAGTTAGGAAGCTCTCGAAAGTAATGTAGTATTCTCATTATTTATTTTATGAGGATCACTTAACAAACGCGCGCAAATTGTTGATATGTTCGTTTGTTTTTATTAAAAGTCTTCCAAGAGAGGTTTGAGTAACACTAACAGAAACCAAATATCTGGGGCAAAAAGGCAATAGAGCAGAGTTTCTTGTTTGAACCAAACCGGCAGCCTTAGAACGTAGAACAATGAATCGAATTATTCAACACCACTCGCGCGTGTAAAGCACAGTCGACCACTTGTAAACGTTCATCCTTTATTAAGTTCCTAGTGCCATAGGCTCGCAGCAAACTTCTCCCTCCCACGCAGCTCCCGCAGCCGAAGACAGTTTCAGAGATATGCACAATAGTTTCCCACATTTTGTTTCGCATGCAAGCGGTCCGCTGTCCGTCCCGCGAGTCCTTCAGCATATTCCCTTCGTTTTGTTCCGTTAAAAAAAAGTTTCAATAGAAAACAAAACAACGGGATAAATGGGAGATGGTTGCTGCTGTCGCATCACATCACACGCCACGTCCGCCGGGGTGGATAGGGCAACGTGAAGTGGCTCTCGTCCCGTGTAGTGTACTCGACGCAGCGGAAAACCCAACCTGCCGCACCAGCCAAGTGGCGGCCAGAAATGGACAGTGCACAAGTGGCGCGCGCTTGCGCGAGTGGTGCTGCAGCTTGGGCGACCTTCTAGCGCCCGTTCTATTGATGATGCACCATGCGGCATGCACGTCAAACGCAGCTTTCCGGGACGCGTGTCGCCAGCAGCCGGTCCTTGATCACGTTGATATCGAGCTCGGAGCTGCCGGAGCAGGGTGCGGCTTTCGATGGGGGCAGTATCCCCACGATGCTGCCGTGCGTTGCCCGATACTCGAGCGCTTCCTGCGACACCGACACCGCGGGATGGTCCACAGGGGCCGTCTGATATGCCGTCACCGTTGCCGGGGTGGAGACAAACCCGCCGTACCGCTGGGAGTCCTGTAGCTAAAATGGGGAAGAGTCATAAAAAAGTGTTTTGAAACCGGAGAAAGGACATTTTTGACATTTTTCAATGCATACCTTCTCGCGGGTTTCGTTATGCTGCGGTGTTGCGATCAGCGGTGTACAGGACACTGCGGAAAGAAGATAAGAAATTGATGTTGGCATTATACTTTTTTTTGTTAAAAGTATCTCTAATTTTTTTTGTTTTTAAGAGTCTAATACACATTTTTGACGCGTATTAAATATCTAGTATAAATAATTTACTATTGATTATTTTTCACCTAATGTTCGTAATACGTGAAGTTTGAATCATTAGTATTTATCTCTAGTTTTTTTTTTGGGTTGTACGATGCTTAGCAACACGGAAAACCTGTCGTGCCGTTTGCTCTCACTATTCACTTCAGTTGGAAATTTACCGAGCACTCAAATAACATGATGCATGCATGCAATATCGCTCGATCTATTTGGGTACAGCGAGATATATTTGGATAGCTGGAATATGGTGAGTTATTTCTGTTGAAAATTCATTCCCGTGCACAAATTACCCAGCCGGAAAAGCAATAAAACCCACTACGCAGCCACCAGGTTCTCCAGCATTCGATAGTTTAATTAGCTACGTTTGGGCTGGCTGGTTGAGTTTGGTAGCGAACACCGACGTTACAGAGCGTGTTTGGATGGATGTATTGACTCGGAAACATGACCGTGGCATGGACGGACTTACCCATGTTGAATTGCGCCGGTATGACGTCCGGTTCTGGTTCGTCATCGTTCGAGTCCTTGGAGGAGTTTTTCTTTCGCGAACTGTGCCTCCGAAGCATCTGTACATTTTTCAGCTGTACGGGGAAGGGAGGAAAAAACAAACAATAGTAAAATTAATTACTCTGGTCTGCGTTTGCAGACAAACGGGAGGTGCATTTTGACAGCTGATCACTCCATAGGTCACGCTAACATTAATCGCAGGTGGCGGTGGGTTGCTGTGTTTGAGTTGATCTTCAAACCCACGGGTGAGCACGTCATTCGCTTACCTTTAAACAGTGCGTCCCACACTCGTACTCGTCCGCCAGCAGTACGTTCTTCGTCTGCTGTTCGCCCTTCCCACCTTGGTGTTGGGTTTCGGTGCGTTTGGTGCCATGGCAGCACCAACCGGTCGCCAGCCAGCAGCGGTGCAGATATGTTTTGGTAGAAATTGATAGAGCCAATATGATGACGGTGAGCAGAATGCCGACGGCTATCGGCAGCCACTCGACGGAATCCGTTTGCCGTCCGTTGGCCGCTGTGGCGCAGGAGAGCGGGAAGGAAAATGGAAAGCAACATGTACAAACAGTTTCAGGGCGCGAGGGAGAGCATTCGAGGGGGAATGGGTTAAACAACACACTTACCGGCTCGGTAGGGTTGAATGCGGCCAATTTCGAAGTCCTGTATGAGCACGGGTGTGCTGCGTCCTTTCTGATTGAGCGCATACACCACGCAGGACAGCGAGTTGTTCTCGAGCGTCATCAGTGCGCTCAGCTTTTCCAGTCGGTCCAGCACGAAAAATGGCTCATTTTTGTTGGAGAAATTAAATCTACCGAGTGATGGGAAATTGAATGAAATTTAATTTTTATCATAAAATACTGTACTGGACTATTTCGTTGTAGAAATAGAACATAGCAGAAAATAATGTGCTTCGATGTTGAAAATAACGTTTAAAAGGCAAAGTGGAAATAAAAGCAGAGACCGGTATGTGCAACAGGGCAACAACAACAATTCATAGTATCCCTTGCGTGACAGAGGGTTTGTGTATTGGGTTTGTTACGCCCGAAGGTATGCAAAGGATAATTTGTTAAAAATTTGTTTATCTTCTAGATTAGTTATATAATTAAATTGCATACTGTAGTACAGTAACCATAAACTAATTTAATATTGAGCAATTTTTTAACTTGAGGTAATATATTTTATTGTTATGATTTTGACTTAAATAATCAAGCCTTGTTTGCTTGTGTTGTTTTTAGTAAGAGCTTTGTAAAGAATATCACATGCTTATCCTTTTAAACACTTTTTTTTTTATTTCATTCCAAATGTGATCAAAATATAAAAACACACAAAAGGCAAACCATACCAAAACTGTGATAACATGAAAATCTTTTCCCTACAGGTCTTACCGCCGCGTGCCGGTTCTTTTCGATATAAGCTCGAGCACAAACACTTGTGGTAAGCCTCCATCGTAGCCGGGCGAGCACTGGATTTCCGCAAACTGTTGCGTCCGGTTCGGCAGACTGCAATTACTTACCGGCGACGGTAGATCTGACCCGGACCGGAAGTTCCAAGAGCAGAGAAAAAAAGAGAGAAAAACGAAGGACAGACAAAACGAAACGTTAGCGTCAGGTTCATATAGTGCTAAATGGTATTCACTGCACGGAAGGATGGTGTTGTAGGAAAGGGATTTACGTTGCCACCGTGCGTGTCGTGCTTGGCGGTTCCGTGTCATGATGATTGTGTTTCGGTCGTGTCGCGTGTGAACCGAAAGTTTCTTTCCCGGTACTGAAGGCGACGATTTGTTCATGCGTTTTGTTACGGCTCGCAGATAAAACGTCATCGGGGTAGATAAAAATTTCCAAGACTCAAACCCAAACGCGATGCCGATAGTTTCACCAACCGGCCGATAGGTGGCGTTATGTAAACGGTCGATGTCAAGGCTTACTTTTTTTTTATAAAAGAGACAGCGAGAACGTTTTTCTTTCTTCCTTATTCTTCTTAGATTACGGGGCGTCGCATTGCAACACCAAAAGCGGCCGAAAGGATAATGACCGAAATCGGATTGGATGCGAAGCTCATAGAGCGAATGAAACGGAAGGGCTAGAAGCATGCCCAGGAAGAAAAAAAAAACACCCAAAAGGGCAGCATGAAAGGCAGTTGTGACAGTTTTCAGTGTCACCAGCGTTCGTCCGGAGCGCTGATGGAAGAAATGGCGTAAAAAAAAATTAATGAAAAAAAAGAGAACATCTCGATGCGCAAAATGATTGATGCCCACGGGAGCTGCTCTTTTCTGGCTGCTCGGACGGTTGGAACCGTCTGTCACTATCATACGTGTTTGTGTCAGTGCGCGGTCCACCCGGCATACAAACACACACACACACACACAAACGTTCACACACAAGGTCGGCAAGTCCTAAGGAGTATTAGAGATGACACACGGTGTGGATGATTTGTTATTGGGCTCCGGTTTCATCGATCCGGGTGTGTGATGGGTTTCATGGTGGAGTAGCTGTCGGGGGGGGAAGGGTCGAAGGGGGAAGGTTCTTATTTGTTTTCCTAGCCCGCTAACCAACCAGCACCACCAGGACAGTGTTTGCTGAGCGCTACGTGGCCATGTGTGTGTGTGTTTGCGGGTAGAAAAATAGATCAAAATCATCAACGTTTCCGAAGGTTTGCACTTTTTTTTTTCGTTGGCATTTGGAACCGGACGGACGTGAGGATGGTATTTTTGTTTTTACCCCAGTCCATTTCCATGTTCCTCCCGCTAGCTACGCTGGCACCCAATTTAATCCGTTCACGATTCACGATCCATTTCCACGCTACCGCAGCGTGGCGATTGCGTAGCCAATGCATCTGACAGCCGCAAACCGAGAGCAGGACGGTGGTGGCGGAGGAGCAGCAACACATGACGCTGATGCGGTCAAACGAGACGGGACGGGAGGACCTGCACCTGCAATCTGCTACACGTTCGCTTGCCTGTCCGTCTACGTTGCGTTTCATGTCGGTGTGCACTGTGAAAGCTGTTCGATTGGCAAAACCCTGTTCGGTCGGCACAACCGCTTTTTAGGTTAGTGGCGTGTGTGTGTGCTTGTGTTGTTGTTTTTTTATTCATTCATCGCCAGTCTCACCGAAAGAATCCACAATCTAGGTTAGGTTTTGGCAAGCGGGATGATATTGATTTTGCCCCCGCAATCTCCTTTCTGCGGAGGGGAGGGAAAGAGTTAGTGTGGTACTGGAGGGAAGGGGATGGGAAGCGGGCGGTATGGAGGAGAAAAATCATTACCTGCCAGGACGAGCTGAAACGTGCACGGTTGACTTTGAGGGCCGACTTCGTTAACGGCCCAGCAGGTTAGCGTACCGTAGTCCTGCAAAGATGGAAGATGGAATAAATAATCGGAACCGTTCTCCCGGGGTAGTGGAGAAGGGGAAAGTGTCGTCATAAAGTGGGCCCACTGTCGGGCGGGTGTGCCCATCTGAACTAGGACACTCCAGAGCCGTCGCCGGAGATGACAAATCGATGAAAGGGTGATGCTTTCTGCCTTGCCAGCTTCGTGTGTTTTCCACGTGTGAGCAACAGTTTCGGTGCTGGTTTTCACCGAAAAGCGTTTTGTGAAAGGAAGGAAGGTGTCGATGCAAGAATTGTAGGCGTTTAATTTACAAATAGTGAAATCGAACCTGATTTATCTAACTCTTATTGTTTTCATAAAAGAGGAAGATTTGAATGAAGATTTGTAGAAAACTCTGACTGTTTAGGGCCAGACTATTTTTTTAACTTCAAATACTAATAGAACATTATTATACAATATGATATTGGTATGAATACAAATGCAAATCTTGATAAGATTTGAATCGATGCTGAATTATTAAAAAACAGGAGAAATTTGTTTAAAATCGTATACAGATTTTAGTATCAATCTTTAGGATACATTTGCATCTGAACTTTACAAAACTGGCAGAATAACATGTTTGAAAACTTAAAATAACTAACCCAAAAAGTATATTTCTAACCTAATTTTATATAATTCAGATGTGAGAGCTTAAGCAGCAAAAAGAATTACATCAAAATCATGTTTATCACTCAATTTACCGCAATGAATTAATTTAAAATAATTTGAATTCAGATATTATTATCATTTAAAATTATTCATTTGAAATGCATTATTCGGCATGCCTCTTTCGTGCGAAAGATGCTGCTTGCAGGTGGACCATGGAGGCGCCTGGTACCTCGTGATTATGGGGATGTTTTACGATACTTTCACAGATCGCAGCGAATGGAAGAGAGCTAAAACAGCCCAAGTAAATCAATCAATTATAAAAGATTTCAATCATTTTTTAACTCGTTAAATGCCCATGAATCATACTTCACTCATCTCAGGACGATCACGTTCGTGTTTTATGCGAAATAATATCAAACGGAATATCCGCATACTTTCGGGCAATAATAATAATAAACTTTCGCTTTTATTTCGCCACCAGCCGGCGTTCGGTGGGTGTTTGGCAAAATTAAGTTTTTTGCGGGTGATGTACGACGCCTTAAAAACCTAACCAGCTACAAGCAGAGAGAGGGAGAGATACACGTGCACATGGGCGACACACATTTTGCATGGAATGGGAAATAATTTTTATACGTCGATGCGAGATCCACATTACCCACTCAAAACTGAACCACGCACGATGGGGAGGAGCAGATATGCAGCGGAACACAGCAATAAGTGACAGATCGTGTACTTGTGCGCCCGTAAAGCCACAACGATGATGACGGTGATGATGGTACCAGTCACCTCCGCCCTCGCCACCCACACCGGTGCACCACCCACAGCGCCGCAAAGTAATCGGTTCAGTTTTTATGCATAATTCGATGCCACCACCGTCGTACACCGTAAACCAATTTTACGGACGTTTACATCTTCCGGGAAAGTGGAAAGTCTCGCGCGGTTTCGCTTACCGCAGCCGGACGCACTTTCAATGAAGAGAAGCCATCATCACACAGCCCGCTCTTCGGCTGGTGGATAACGGCTGGTGCCTAAGCCTTCTCCTTAAAACGCATCGAAAAGCACACATAATAAGTGGGGCTTCTCCTGCGGAGACACATCCCAGCGAGGAGATTTAGATATATTCTTGCCTTTGGTGGTAGAAATTTTTCTCACACAAAACAACGAAAGGAAGAACAAAAAAAACACTCCACCCGAAGGTATAAAAACTCACACACAGTACAATTTGAACGCGTACGTCCAGGGGTTTCCGTAATCCTTTCCGAGCGCACGGGTGGAGGCATTACGGTGACATGGGCACGGGAAAGATTGACGAGATTCAAGTATGCGAAGTGCTTTTCACAGCGCATGGGCCAAACGATCCCGATATGGCCGTAAAGTGTGTACCGACAGGGCCGGCGTTAGCACCGACGCGCCTCCTGTGCGGTGCCGACTACGTTACGGGAGGGCTTGGGTGATGCTAAGCCGCATTTCATTAAATTGTAAATGCAAAAATTTTAAATGATACGAAGGATTATGAGACGGGCCGGGCTAAATTAAGCACCGAAAGCATGGGATGCTTAAAATGTGATGAAAATATTAGCATAGAAATGCGAGAGGGAGAGCAAAAGCAGTGTTTGCATCCATCAGTAGTGGATTTAAATCATAAAAAAGCGTAAATGAAAATAATTTATACATTTGTCGTTTTTTTGGACATAGTTATAAATTAGTAAAAAAACATATATGCTTTAGTAGATGGTATATTATAAAATTCTTATGTGTATGAAATTCTCTACCTTTAAAATGGTAATTTTTTTAATTTTCTGATTTACAACGAGTTTTATTTTCTATTTGAATATTTTAATGATTTTAAAATGAATGTAAATATTTAAAATGTCACATTGCTGTGAAATGGGTACGGAAATTTAGGCCTAAAAGTCTGCAACGTATTTTTTATTCATTGCATACGTTTAGGCGTATAAATGGTTTTAATTGCCGTAGGTTAATTTTTTCTCGATGGAATACTTTCGTCAATGTTGCAACATGCGAAAATATCAGCAAAATTAGTAGAAAAACTACAAAAATGATGAGTTAAACTGCAAAATCGCACCAGTCTTTGGCAAAAATCGATTTCCTCCGTTTGCATCACCAGTTCGCTTTCACCACTATCGCTAAACCGGGTGGCTCGGGCATGATGTGAGATTCTGCGTCCCGAAACTCAGCCACAAATTCTCGATGAAACATTAATCGACAACGAAGTACCTCAACCGTTCGCAACTCACCTGATCCGTCACCGGCACGTAGTTCAGTATGCTGATATTGCCCTGGCTGGTGAAGCGATGTGCATCGACCTGAAGAATTTCCGCAGAATTGTTGAACCTCCAGTGAAACGATCTAAAGGGAAAGATGGAGAGGAGAGGTAAAAGCAATCAGAGCGATTTAGTGAGATATAGGGCAGAGCAACAAAAAAAAACTCCCTCCGCAAGCGCTCCCGTGGAAGCGAACGAAACAAGGATTTGTGTGCAATTTTTATTCGCTCAAGGACACTCGCTTTAAAGTCGTCACAATCAAAATTCCCGTCGGGATGGCTTTTCACACTTTGAAGCTGGGATGGTTCAGTTTCTCGGAGGAGGGTACCCTTCAAAAATGATTTCTTTGTTCGCCTGCACTTTCAGAGTGCGTTCAGAGTGAAGCAGAGCGGAATCGAACAGAGCGTCCGTTTTTTGCGATGCTGTAGGTAGGTTTCTTACAACTTATTCGGAGCGAGGAAAACCTGATAGCTGGCGCCTGCACCTACGGGCCCGGAATCGGGGTAAAGATGGTCAATAATTAAATAGTTCTTGGAAGACACTCCTTGCCTCCAGCCGCGAGCCACGGACGGTGTGCTTGGCGGTGGATTTTGGCAAAGAACACCACCGAGTACCCAGAAACCAAGGCAGTAACGAGGCAGAAAAATACTAAGATCGAAAAGAAAATGGATGTTAATAAAATAACGAGACCATTGTAAACAAAATTACCAACCGTGGTCGGTTTTTCGGGGGGTATTGGGAGCTGCCGCCTGCGCACCGGGTAATGTGGCAACTTTTTAATAAGTAAACATGCATCGCCTTCCTGCCAAACCGTCGGTTGCCGGTATGGTTTCCAACACCCGCCGCGTGTTGTGGTGTGCACAAATGGGTAAAACTTTGGCACGCCTTCACCAGTGCGAGCAGCAGCGGCAGCAGCAGCAGCAGCAGCAGCAGCATCTTTAACCTCCCACCCACGTGTGTGCAATGTCGCGGGTTCGCTGAGTTTTTCCTGTTAGTTTCTCCGAACGGGTAAGGCGAACGCGGTGCGTTGTTTATTTATTTTTATCCTACCGAGTTGTGCTGTTTTCTGATAATTTTCATGTTTTTACACAGTTGTCCGTTGCACACTCAAACACACACGTGCGCTCTTGTAATCATCAACCCACACGTATAAATGCAACGCGGGACAGTTTTCCAAAAAACAAAAATCCCTTAAAACTCCCAGCTGCGAGGAGCAAGTTTTGCGGCCCAAAAACTGTTGGAACCCGAATCAAACAGTTTTTGCAAAAAAAAAAAACACACACACACATGTGTATTTTCGAGCTCATAATGATTCGGGTGGTTGATTATGATTCTTGTTTATTTGTGCATGTGTGGCGGAGGTTTTTGTTTGTTTGATTTTGTTTTTTTTTGGCCGAACGCTACGCTGCTGTTGTTGACTATCGTCTTAGTTTTTGGGACTAATGGTCTCGGTAGCAGCTACACGGCACCGTGCAGCATCCTCCCATGCGTGTAAGTCGAGTGGAATGGAGTTTACTTTGCGAGGGGAGGCTGCTTGCAGTTGCTGCTCCAGCAACGTGTGCGTGTTTGTGTGAGTTTCCAAGTTCCTCTGCTCGACCGAAATGGAATTTGTGTTTCGCACACGATTTGCACAATGATGCACATGCCCGTTTCGTTTGTTGATTGTCTGCACTAATACGCTCGTTTTCGTGGTTGGGTCTGGTAGTTGCTTGCCTGCGCTCTCATTAAGGGAGAATTTGGGAAAGGTAAATGAAGGATTATTGCCCCAAGCACACGTTTGTTTTAAGGGGGTGAAATATTTGCCACAATTTAGCACCGGGAGATCTGACCGGTGATCAGCCTCGGAGGGGAGGTTATTTGCAGCGGGTGTTAATTGGAGCAACGAGGGAAATCGTTATTATGACCTAACTTTCACATTTTTCACATGCCTCATTATTTACAGCAAACATCGATTAAAATCGCCGTGAGAACAATGCTTCCATGATAATCCTTGATAATTTTTTGCTTTGTCGATTAGAAATAGAAAAGGTTACAATACACATTACAGGCTCATTCGGTTAAGTGATACAGTTGTATATTTTCCCGGCGGTTGATTCCGACCAAATAACTTTTAGAGTTCTTTTCTAGCTTGAAAAGCGTTTATTAGTTCCATTGCATACTTTTAGGCGTATATGAGCACAATTTAAATCAATTATTTTTACAACGATACGTTCGTGTGTTTAATGCGTATTTTCTGAACTGTTTGAGGTAAAATGAAAAAGTGATCGTATAGTATTAAAATACATGTTTTTCCGAAAAGATTAAACAAGAACAACTCACAACCGAGCACACGCACTACAGTCGTTTCGAGAATGTCAATACCAATTTGATGGCTAATGCCCGGTAAAACCGCAATAAAAATAGATGAAATTCGAACACATGCTTAGTGCTTCTATTAATCTATTGTTTGGAAATTCGCATTCTCTCCGGAACAACTAAAAATTTTTAGGTTTTAGGTTGTAATTCTTCAAGCTTTTGCATGTAATTGGATTAAGGCAGGACGCTCATTTTCAGCCAGCACACCAGCACAGTGGGCTTCACATTTTTGCGGGCCACCTGGTCTTCGGAGAGGCCCGGCGGTGGGCGAGTGACGAAGAAATTAAGCTGAACCACCTGGCAAACGGTAAGATGAGACTCGCCCGTAATTAAATCATTTCCTCAATAATATAATGAAACTCTCCAGCACTTAACTCACGGCAGCGAACGTGCGTTACGTGCGTGGGTGTATGCGTATGCGGCCATATAATATTACCTTCACACGCGCACGGAGCGTGGTTTGTACCATGGTCGGTGGTGGGTCGCGACACCGTGGGAGTGTTTATTTAGTAGGAGGAAATTATTTCCAACCGGTTCGCTCACAGATCCGGGAGCTGTATTTCGCCCAGTCGTGGTGGTGGTGGTGGTGATGATGAAGGGAGAAGGAGCACGCATGGATGCTACATGGGAGTGTTTTATTGTGTTTTGTTTTTCACCCTCACATGGTGCAATTTGTTGCGCTCTGCTCGACGTGTGGAGTGATAAATTTCTTTTTTGTAGCACAAAAAACCTTTTTTTGCCGTAACAGTTTCGTTCATTAAGAACCTCAGAACAGTGGGCATGCACCGTTTGCAATGGGCAAACAATTAATTTTTTTATATTTACATTTGTTTTACAAACAGATCTTTATAACCGTTTTCTTATACAGCGAGACGATGCTACTATATTGACGAAAAAAATTTTTTTTTTCATTAAAAATGATTCTTATCCAAACAGTCCGTCGGATATCATCTATCACGGAGATTGTAGAAGCAGTTGAAAATTGCGTAGGATATCTTCAAAGGGCTGTAAATAAATATCCTTTTGATTGAAGTATAGCTGGTGTAAAAAATAATTTGAAAAATATGTTCTAAGTGAAATTAAAAGCACTCATAAATTAAATATATATTTTTTCATTATTCATTAAATTCATGAATTATTATTCCACTTTTTGTTTTATTGATGCGTTGCGTTTTATTTAATACGTTACGAAATAAATATGTTTTTAGAAGAACTTTGCAGTTTTAAATAAACTATATTGTGCCTCTAATCCGTGGTGATATATTTTTTAACCAATATCCACCCATACACCATCATGCGGCGCTTTGAATTTTTGGTTTCGTCGACTACGGAGAGCAAATAAGTGAGTGTGAGAGGGCGCGAAAATACGCCGGAGAGCGTGATGGCACAAAAAAAAAAAACAAACAAAAAATAAAATACAGCACACTTACCTGGCCGGTGGGTCGGCGAAAATGTGGCACGGAATTTCCACGTTCTCGTTCCGGGACGCGCCAATTAGTATGCCATTCCGGTTGGTACCGACCGCTCCCTCGCTACCATTGCCGCCGGGTGCATTCGCTGCCAGCAGCTTATCCGTGGCGCAGACGGGAACATCTGTAACGAGAGTGCAGTAGCAGCAGCAGCAGAAGCAAGTCCGTTAATTATTTTCATCAACACGCGCCCTGGATTCGTATCGTGATGTGCGTCCCACTTTGGCCGTTTCTCCATTCGCACTCCTACCGCCTCTATCGTCTATCGTCTGTGACTGAGAGAGCGATTAAAGACCACCACCAAATCCGCCACCACCTCCACCGATGCTGGTTTGCACCAGCACGAGTTATGAACCGCAATGAAATCAAAAAATCATTGCACCTGCATTCGGGTTTTGTTGGCATACTTTTGGGCACATTTTTGCCGCTCGCAACGTTTCGTACTTTTGCTGGCTACCGAACGCACCGGTGCGGTATGCAACAGCGTGTTGGATGCGGTTGAAACACCGCTTGACATGCTGTTAAACGTCATAATGGAATACATGCACAAGCAGTACTTGTGTGTGTGTGTTAAAAAAATCATTTCTCCCTATATGGGGTTATGGTAATCGCTTGTGGAAATATTCTTCGAAAAGATTATCAAAGGTTATATCGAAATGAAATTCATAAAACTCGTGATGTACCACCGGTTTACTGTAGAAAGCATTAGCAAATTAATTTCAACATTTTCAACCATGTGGTGAGTCAAATAATTACTTAATGTGCTAAATGCACCTTCTTTGTCCGTTTGCGGTAAACTTTGGTCATCAATTAGAGTGCAATTTATTAAAGGATTTTCACCGTAAGAAAACGAGATTTTGTTACTATGAAACAAAGCATTATTCCAAGCGTTCGTGCAATTCATGCTATTTTATATGTGCTGGTGGAACACAAGTGTACTAATCTCTAAGTATGGATAGAAAATTATCGTTAAAGTTAAAGAAGATCACTTGATTTTCTTGAATTGTGTGTTTGTTGATTCATCTCTTTCAATTTTTTCTTGATTTCTATTGAGGTCTCTTATGTACTTTTAATTGGAATAATTGTTTGAATAATTTCATCCAAAGTAATAAACCATTCAAAGATTCAAATATTTTCTCAACAAATTTGATAGTTTGAGACACTATCAAATTTGTTACCTACACTTTTTATAGCCCTTGAAATATATTTGAACTTGAAAAAACTATGAAGGCAGCATAACGCTTTGTCAAGAAGTCCAGAACATCGTTATGTCTAGACGAAAACGAGACTGTTTAGAATTTGATTGACAGTCGAAAATATTTCATTCTCTAAACGGCGGTAGTCTATCACAATCAGTGTCACAACCAATTTGTGAAATAAACGTGTTGGAATAACAGATCAATCTAACAATAAAATGGGCCTTTTACATGTAAAGATTACTTTGTAAAGTAATCAAAATTAACTAAAACAAAACCACGCTTTTATTTAAAGTGATGCAGCGACTCGCAAGAAATGTTCCAAAGTTAGATTCTCATTTTATGGCGCTTTAAATGCAATTCCTGCACAGTTTTAGCTATTGGACAGGCCCAGTAATTCCTTTGCTTCGTTGCGATTGCGTTTGCGGCTCAGCAGTCTGAGGTTAAAATACACACCCACGCACACACCGGCACAAAAATACACAAAACATGCTGTGACCGAATGTTTAATCATAGCACCAGGCGTAGCGTTTGGTGCGGCCGAAGGTATGTTTCATATGTGGCCAACTAATCGCGGAATTAGTTGCAGGTTTTGTGAGGTGATTGGTTAGGACGCTTCCGTGCACCATTGCGTGGGTGTAGGTGTGAGGGGGAGCGAGAGTGAAAAAAAAACACACAACACGCGGCCAACCGTTCGCGTTCGCTCCGTGTAAGCCAATATCGGTTTGCGAAAGCCGTTTATCGGAATGGAAATTCGGTTACCATGGTATGGGCTTTTCCCGGGTGGGGAAGAAGGGCGAGCGCATTGCTTTAGAGGCAATTATTTTGTTTCATTTTTAACCCCCGGTGCATCCGCTGCCGTACCGCGCGAAACACGCAACGGGCGGCTTGGTCACGTAAATGGTGCTGCGCTTTCTAAAACGGTGCGCCAAAACCATAAATGACAATATTGCAAAAGCGCATTTGCTTATAATCTGATTATTGTGGGGACACCCGTTTGGCCGGCCGCATATTTCAATAATATGCTAAATATAATTAATCGGAACGATTCTCGTTGGGCACGTGGGCAAATAGCTTCAGTTTTTAAGGTGTGGCAATGCTGGGGAAGGGCGTTTAGTTCCGCGGGGATGGGGTTTTTATTTTAAATACCTTCTCCACTGGCATGCCGTTGTTGTATTCCGGTGTTCACTTCATCACTTTCGAAGGCATAAATCGTTGCCTAGGAGATATTTGCATATTTAGCTGTAGGCTAGCTTGGTTCGTTCGGTACAGTGGGGAAATAAGCTTTATGTTATTGGAAATGACGGTAAAACACAAACAGTTAACTTCTAAGCTGGCGGTGTCTAAAATATAAACCTCGTAATGTATCATCTGCATCACTGCAAAATTTTGCGTAAAAAAAAATGTTTAACATTGTATAAACCAGGACACATAAAAAATTAAAATTGATTACTACTAGCAGCATTGCAATGTAATAAGCTAGTTAAAATCCCAGAGCTAGCTGAGGCTGATCGTGGTTGATGTTTTTGTGATGCATCGTGGTTGATAAATTTATTGATTTAATGGTGAATATGTTTAGGAAAAAATAATTCAAATGCATCCCTATTCGAGCATATGTTTCGATTGCATGAATTTTATATTATCAATTCCGTCGAATTAAAATTTGAATTTATTGTTGCTGTTCTGCGGTTTGCATATGAGCAGGCGGAATGATCCAAAGCACATGCAATATTAAAGGACATGATTATTAAATGACACCTTTTTTAATTCGTGAAATAGATGACAATTTGATTAATAAATATGTTGAATATTGCTACCCATGGTATAAAATACATCCGTGTGTGGAAGGTTTATGGTACGTATTTTTCATTGGTAGACATGGTTTGACGATTATTATGATCAGCAACTGAAAAAATAAACAAAAGTACCAACAAAGCGTACATAATAGGATTAAAATTTGGTTACTGATAAGTAAAAACCGATGGGCCTCTTACTTAATCCGATACTTCAGTATTCAAAATGCACCAATGTACGCTCACTACATTGTGGATAGTGCTCAAAGTGCCGATCGTGAAATAACAGCTTTTTTTCCAGTCCACAAACATTTCAAACACTCATGAAACGTTGTGATAGAGTGGTCCTCTGGGAATACGGGGCCGAATGGCGCATCGCAACCGAAAATGAATGTCCAAATATTTACGCTCGAGAGTAATATGTGATGCATTATGAAGCGGCCGTGAAAGGTAGCTATTTTGGATGGATGATAGGTGGCTCCTAAAATAGCTAAGGACATTTTGAGAGCGACAAAAAAGGGGGCACAGTGGAGTGAGATAAAGAGAGAGAGAAAGAGAGAGAGAGAGAGAGAGAGAGCGTGATTGTTAGAAAGAAGAGCTTCATTCAGGTGCGTGGTCGATTGTGAGTGAGTGTGCTTTCGGTATTGGCTGGAATATGGCAACAGCTGCTTTTGCCTGCACTATTGCAGTGACAACCGAAGGGCTTGAAAGGACACACTCACACATACACACAAACACACACATAAACACAGCATGACGTGCCTTATGAGTGCACCATATTAAGTCTCCGACACGACACATTAGACATCGTACAGCCTATGGTCATCTACTGCACCCGAATGGTGCACACACGGTTGGCTCACGTCACTATTTCGGTGTATTGCAGCACGCAGGGTATCACTGCATCCGATGCATTCTCGTACAAAAGTTCGGGTGTTAACGAAAAACACCGCCCGGTGGAAGGTCCCGGGCAACGGTCCAAATCCATGCCGTTGTCGCTCACGGCGGTTTTTTGGTTGAGGTGTAACACGACACCCGAGCCTGAAAAACACCCGGGGACGTATGAAAATCACATAAGCTGCCCGCGCTTGATTAGGATACCCTTTCGCTTTCCTCCGGTCTTCACGCAACAGCAGCAGCCGCTGCGTTTACGCAATTTGTTGCACTTTGTGTTTGCGACCGACGAAGGGCACCGGGCACGTGAGGTGAGAAAAACAGCAGTCGGTCAAATTAGACCAGCCAGGTGGCGTTCACGTCACCGCACAAATCCCATTCGTTCGCACAAACTAATCCACGTCACTAACGGGCGTATAGCCTGCTACGGTTGGGTGTTTGGCCCGGTGATGGGCATGGGAGCTTTGTGCTGCGGTAATAAAAGTCTAGTTGATGGGATTTTGATAGCGCCTGAATGTAGGCAATCGAATGTGATTTTGGGTTGTTTGTCTTCAAGATACTGGCGATTAATTAAAACAATAGTTAGTAAAAGTTGGATAAAGTTTTCTACATTGCCTGAAAGTTGAATAATATCATACTACCATTGCATTCTTTCAGGCGTTCATGTTAAAATCAACTTTAAAGTATGCTGAAATCGTTTTTTCAATTGATGAGTGGCTTTTATCTGGTTTTCGTATATTATTTATGTAAAAATAATTTACGTTCCTCCAATTTTTTTTAAATATTTTATATGAATTCAGTTTCAGTTCAGTGTAAGCAATACTAAGCTGAGGGTTAGTTTACATGTTGTATAAGTAATCGTAACATTTATTAAAAAATTAATCATAAAATCTTATAAAAATGAGATACATATAATTGCAGCTGAATCATTTGTTACAGAAACTTTGAAAGTAGCAAAGTTATAAAGATAGCGATAATTTTAAAGTAATGATTTTGTGGTCACCCTGAAAACAATACAGTATTTCAATCAAGGTGCTCAGTCTTGAAAAAGATTTAATTGCAACAAACTAGTATACTAATAAAGTTGTTAATTAGAACAAGATAAGAAGTAAGACAAACTGTGAGCCTGTGAGGGATTGCTTTTAGATGTTGACTGGAACAAATTATTATTTCATTTCGAGTGCCTTGCTATTTATGCATTATGCAAGCACTGATCGTACTATCTTTTCCACAGCCTGCAGTCAAAAAGAATCAAACGTTCTAATGGCGGTACACTCACTTCCGCTTCTGCAAAGATCCTCCCCGAGGCTGTTCCGCAATGAAAACGCATTGTTTTACAGGCGTTTGGTGTACGTGGAAAGTTGCACCGGTCGCACCAGAAAGCGTGGCTACCGATTGCCGCAATCGCGTCCATCTTGACAAATAATTTAATCGTGCCGTATTTGCCGTATAAGTCAAATTTAGTACGCGTCCCGCACAGTAGAGCCGCACAGCGTGGAGCGCTCACATGGGATAATGAACGGAAAATGGGCTGTTTGTTTTGCGTGCGGAACCATCCCGAACGTCCGTTCCTGCTTTAGGTGGAGGGGACGAGGAGCAGAAGATTTCTTCTACTTCTGCCGCGTCTGTGACGGCTGGCCATCCTGCAGCGAGTGCACCACTTCCTGTCCTTAGCTCTCGGATGCATAATTAGTTTCATTATAAATCCGCAGCGCAAATTATATGTTTGCTGTTTTTCACCGTTGTAATTGGAAGGGCGGAGAGTGCGGGGGGTCGTAACCTGGTGGTAAACAGTCAACATGGGCGAACGAACAGACAAACACACACACTTATCACACACAACACACACAAACCCACACGTGCTTAAAGTAAACGTATGGTATAATCATATTTCTAAACGTTACGTGCGAGTTCTCCTCGCCATCGCTGTGTCTTTGCGCCACGAGGTCGCTTATCACCGGGGCGAGAGTGTGTAATGAATTAGTGATGGTGGCACGGCGAACGGTCTGCAGATAGTGGTGGGTAGCACGGTGAAACGTTTGCGCCCCGGTTTGGCTCATTAGAAGCGCTGCAGTGCGCTTTTGTTGGCCTTCTGTCCGGATAGATGGACGGTTTTCTTTTTTTTTTTACGTTGGTGCCACACAGCTTCACAGCCCCCCCCGGTGTTTGTGTTTATTGCCTTCCAGGAATATGTTTTTGGAAGTATGTCGGAGTTGAGCGGCATGCCGACAATTAGCCACCACAAACATGCCCAGGAAGCGGGCAGTGTTTGCAGCCGAGGCGGCCCCGATGCGGAAGCGGCGGGAAGAGTGCGAATATTATTTTTGACTTACGAGTGTTATCCGATTTTCGGACGTTCGGAGATGATCCGATTTTCGAGGAAAAGCTGAGATGAAAAATCTTCTTTATGCAATCCCCATGGTTGATAAACACTCATTTAGGACGGTCGTTTGATGTTGGATTATTTCGTATTTAGCTTCTATCAGTGGTAGCATGGAAGTGAGAATAATTTGTTCAAGAAGAATAATTCATTCGTTTGGAAATTCTTACATTCTCCTATGTTTTGCTCATGTAAGCTGTTTTGGGATTTTTTTTTTACTTGCGACGATTCATTGTAGAGGTTTTATTTTTACTATTACGCCAAAATGTATGCAATTCGAATGACTTAAAAGAATCTAGGACTGTTTTTAGAATCTTTTGAGATATTCGGAAACTCAGTGTATGTAACATTTTTATTAAATTAATTATATTTTGTTGTCAGTCAGTGCATATAGGCACTGACAATACGGCTACATGTAGTAAAATAAAAAAAATAATAATAATTATATTTTGTTTTTAAAATTGGTTTCAAAATTGTTGTTAGGATTAGAAAGGGAACATTTGGCTGCTTTATGTTCGTAAACAGGATTTTTTCTTGTTGAAAGACAAGGAAAGGTGTACAGTAAGGCAACACAATAAATTGTAGATAATTTATAATATGTTAGTGAGCAGACCAGAGTTAATGATTTTTCTCGATAAAATAATCTACCTAATCAAAAAGGTAAACACGTTACTTTCGTTGACGGTGCTGCGGGGATATGAGACATATATGAAATATAAAAAAATCATTATATCCCACTAACCCCAAAACGACGCCCTATTGACACGCATCGACTGTTTCGCAGAATGCAACCACGCTTAGGCCGAGGGTTGTGGGTGGATTCGAATTTGTGCGTGTGTGTGTGTGTGTGTGTGTCAGTGGTTGCGGTAGGGCGTGTAAAGCGGTGCGGCCGCTCCCGAGGGTATCATTCGGTGTCGACCGCAAATTTCCGGCCGCCGCCTCCGGGAAAAGTGTTTGGGAAGCGGCAATTAAATGTAATTTCATTTCTATCAACTATCAATTTCCGCCAACCGGAGGCAACCGGAATCGGTCAGCCTGAAACTAGGGCAACGAGGGCTAGAGCAGGGGGAAGGGGGAGGATGGAGGGACTTAATCAGAGCATGGGATACAGAGCGGTTTGGGTTGCGTGGATGACCACGGTGACCCACGTCCGTGAGACCCCCGGTGAAAGGGTCTCGCCGTGATTGAGAAAAATCCATCAACTATCAATTTCCGGCCAGCTTTCGCACACGGCACCATATTAAGGAAGCTGAATGCTGGTGATGAAGGGAGGGCAAATAGTTGAGGAAAGCGGCACGTGCACATTTTGTGGTTGGCATGAGAAGAGAAGTGAAGGAAACAAGGAGCGAAAACGTCTTAAAGTTCACACTTACGCTTCACACGCAGATGCTGCTGGTCGCTGACCGTTTCCCCTTCGGCGTTGATTGCACTGCAAGCGTAATATCCGGCCGATTGTTTCGTCACCTTCTGCAGCACGAGACTCTGTCCGCTCTGGATGATCCGTGCCGAGCCGTTGTACTGCAGCAGGATGTCCTGTTGGTGGGTGAGTCCGGTGCGCGATCAAATAGAGAGCAGATTGTACCGGTGCAGGTGGGTATTAGTGTTGATTAAAGGATGTAATTTAATTTCGTTTCAAATCCACACATTCGTCGTAGCGGATGGTTGGGTGCCTGTGAGTGATTTGAGCGTACGTCTGGGTGTGATTCCACGAATGACAAGTTGGTGTCTGATTTGGCGTACGAGATGATTAATGAGATATTTTCATTAGGTCGAAGCGAGCGTTGTTTCATTCATCTTTTGGCGAAACTCGAACTGTCAAATCACATTGAACAAATATATGACTGATCGGTCTAGTAACGTCACGATAGTTTGTATTTAGCGCCTTTTGTGAGAAATGTCAAAAAGCATCCTCTACAAACATATTCAAAGATGGAAAAATATTGATTTGAAACAGCCTAAAAGTATGCAATCAAACGAAACTGTTTATCAATATTTTATAAAATTTTCTTTAAAAAATAGTTACCCCTGTTTTTGCTTCCCTTTGGTTTGAAACCCATAAAGAGAATATGTTTGCAATAAAACGTAGTCAAAATCGCACTCTAGGGATTGAATTCCCACTTGAGGTAAAACTACAGAATTGTTCATCCATCCAAATCGTGTCGTTTAATCCCAACTTTACCCAGTCTAGAAGAGTGATTTTTAAATAAAAAATATATTAATTGTTTAGCATATCAGTTGGAATATTTGAAGTATATTAGAAGAATAAACCGGAATGTATTATTATAATAGAATGTATAATTACACCCCAAGTTGGACAAGAAAAAGTAAGGTGTGGATTTTGAACAAACCAAATAAAACAAGCTGTATCAATTTTCTCGAAAACAGCTTAAATAAGGCAATAAAAAACACTCTGCCCGATAGAACACATTTCCCAATTGGGTACTGTGTTACGATCTTCTATCTCATTGTTTGACGTATTTCTAACGCCTGCAGCTCGTCAAACTACAACACATCCATCGGAATAGATCTCGAATCTCACCTTTAGACTCAATAAATATTGCGACTCACCCGACCCATCGGTGAGGTAAAGTTTTGATAGACATATGTACGTTTCTTCCCTTTCCCCGCGCCAGCTTCCCCCACCCGCCACGACGCGCAAATGGTGCCACTTATCACGTTGAAAAGCTGGAAAGGCTCCAACCATCGCTCCACGGAACGCGTTTCGATTCTCGGGACGATGCTAATGGCACAATCAGCTGATTGATCGATCGAGTGGGACCCGTCCCCGCCACTTACGTTGTGGAACCACTGCAGCTTCTTCCAGTCGGGGTTGGCCCGTACGTGACACTCGAAGTACACGTCGTCGCCTTCCTTGATGTCATCCACGACCAGCGTCGGTCCCAGCTGTATCGTAACCATCGGTGGATCTGCCGGTGAAGCGAGCGCACCATTAGGTTCCGGTGAGGGGTAGAGACCGGGGAGGACCCTGCCTGCCGGTGGATACTTACAGACAACATTCATCTTCCAGTCCGTCTCGAGGAACAGCCCGTTCACGTTGGGGTTTTCCGCCCGGCAGGTAAGCGTCTTGCCGTCGTCCTCCGTCGTCGGGGAGAAGCTGAGCGTCGACGTGGTGGTGTTGTGGTCGAGTACTTCGTCCTTGGTGCGGCGCATCTGCCGCTTCCCCTTGTACCAGGTGATGATGGCGTTCGGACGGGAGCCCGTGCTCTGGCACATGATTTCGTAGCGCTTGTCCGCCACCAGCGTGTTCGGCGGATTGATCACCTTTATCGTCAGTGGTTTCACTGGCGGCGTGTTGGAGGAAAAGGGAATAAAGCGTGGTGGGGTAAGTAAATGCCAACACACCCGATATCCCACGACCGAGCTGGGCGGTACGGAAAAGCCGCCCGGAATGTGACGATAGAACGAGACGAAATTTTATATCCCTCCCCATCTCGTTGCTGGTACGTCGTGCTTTGAACCAGCAGCAGCATCGTTGCTTCCGTCACTGGACGAACATTTAGACGGCTTTCGGAATAACCCACCGTGCACCCAGGGTGCGTCGGCAAGGGATCACGCGGGAGGAAGGTTTTTGCAAATATTTTTACAATAAATATCACCCGTTCCGCAGTGGCGAGTACTTACGGTGCATGTCCAGGACGTAGCTCGTTTCCTTCGGCTCGACCAGCCTCGTGTTCATCGTCTGGCAGGTGAAGATGGCGTTCAGGTCGCCCCGCTGTATCCCCGGCCAGAGCAGCCGGTTTTCGATGACATCACCCGAGTTCTGCTCGTACTGGTCGTCCACGATTACACCGTTGATAAGCCACCGCACCTCCGGCTGGGGTCGGCCTGCGCGAACGAGAGCAAGAAGTACGCAATGCAAAGTTAGCGTAAATGGAATGACCAAAAGATATCAACGAAAGCTACAAAAAAAAAACGCGGAATTCATGCCGCAGCATCAGTGGTGAAAACAAACAGCCGCTGAAACGAAGACGAGCTCTGGTGGATGAGTTCCGCGTTTGCTCGTACTTTCTTCGGACTTCTTCATGCGACAATCGTCATCCGCATGGTGTAATGTACCGGAGCTAGCCTTGTAACACCACTTGTGTTCTGCCACCTTCCACCTTCCGCTCCAGTTTTCCAGTCGTTCCGCAAGCAAGCTGCTAATTATTCCGTCGGCTGTCAGGTACAGTGTGGAGTGTTTTGTTACACGTCCTCCAATTTGGTGCATGATGAGGATGCAAACATAACTGAGGGAGATGGCCAGCAAGACTGGTCTGGTTGAGGTTCATTTGAACTCAGACACAATTTTGACCATTGTTTTGAGACACGTTTTGTTAAATACAACTTAGTCTAGGTCTAAATGAATAGTTAAGCAAAATTTTAAAAAGTGGTTGTGTAAATTTTTGAGCGAACAAAAACTAATGAATCGGTGATGTACATTTTGGCACACACTTGTTATTGTCCAACAGTATGCAGATTTTATTTAAAACAATTTGTGTTCATCTTACTTTATGTGATTGAGGTTTTGGGGAATTTATTTTTCAGCAGCCTCTTATATTCGAATTATTGAAAATATTTTAGTAAATCTTTTATGTTAATTTCATGTAAAAATATGTATTATCAAACATATTAGTAGTTTGGAAAAGTAGTTTTCATTTAAAAATAAAACTATTCTTTGGTCTTTGCTGCTAAGGCTTGATGTCTCTATAAAGAGTATGTGAATTTATTTTCATTTTCAAAAAATGTAGAATTTTTATAGCGCCATCTGTGAGAAATTGTATGAAACAAACAAATATTATTTTTATATATTTGTTATTCTTTTTCTATCAATTTTTCGCACTTTTAAATCATTTTCATTCCAAGTACTAGTTTGATCATTCAACAGTTAGTGTGGTATCAATGCCGTAATGATTTAATTTTATAATTTATTTTGTTTGTTTCCTTTCAAAATAGATCAACTCTTTCGCACCGATTTTTTCGCTACCGGAAGTGGACTCCCTTTCGCACGAGCCTGCCTGCGGTGGGCCAGTGTTTGAAATTAATTATGTAACGCGACTACATCCGGCAGTGAATTCATTAAAAATTCATCACACCCTCGCACCATGCCGTGGCCGACTGTGAAACGTACTAAAATGCGTACCGCAAACCATCGATTCCGGCCCCATCCGTCGATCATTCGTGGATTTGCGTGAACGGTGCCGATGATGAGGCAGCAGACGGTGCCGACTGACACGGGTGTGTCCGCTCCGTTCATCAAAAAGTTACACATATCGAACGGAACTAACCGGAAGTGCAGTCAAAAAAGCGACAAAAACGCGCGGTCCCACAAACTTATCCAATATCCAGCAACTTTTTAAATTAACCATCATCGTTTGGCCGAACCGAACGCAACGCAACGGGACGACGGCACGGATGGACGAGCACATCCTTACGGCGGGGATGCAATCGGCAAAACATCCAATCGTCATGTAACCGATTTGCGGGAAAGCATCGTGGAAGCCACTAGAGACCCCACCGGGTACGACATTTCAAACTCGATTGCCTAGTACTTTGCCGGAGGAGTATCGACGCATGTTGCTCCCCAACGTGGTACATCCAACAGCCAGAAGTTGAAGCTGAAGGCGAAACGCGAACCGACAGAACCGCTCGTTGCGGGCGACCGGCAGCAGCGAGTCGGAACTATATTTGATGTAGTTCTTGTGATGATTATTAGCTTTTCCTTCCTTGCTTGCACTTCGCTACAAACTTCCTGATGAGTGCCTGGATGCGCTGCGGGGAGCACAAAGTTAGCTTCCGGTTATGGAAAGACCACACGCCGATGGGTGTGCAGATGTGCAGATGGTGGAAAATATTATGGAAAAGGAACGAAGCGAAGAGCGCAAAAGAATGTAATGAAAAAGGATGGGGGAAAAAAATCCAAAACGCGACTCCTAAGTGCGATGGAACTGAGCGAATGGTTTTAGCGCACTTCCGGGCGGATGTTGGCTGCGGTGTATGGCAGCCATGGATGCAGTCAGCACCGAGAGATGTCGTGATACCGTGCGGGCATTCATTCCGGGCAGACTTGCAGCGCTGGTCGTGGATGCGAACGGGAGACAAGAAGAAGATGCTGCTGCTGCTTTCGTTTTTCGCCTGGAGCGGTTCTTCTGCGGGCTGGGCGACCATTATATGGTATGGTTCAGGGCGGGAGGGGCTTAAGGCACGCGCGGGGTAGATCCTTGATTGAGGTTTGACTGATACAAAGGACGCCCGAGCTTACGGGGATGTACGGGACGGATATTTGCTTAATGGCTGGGAAGTGGCATAGGCACTTGGAACCGGGACCCGATGGGCGAAGGGAGGGTTGGATGCGGTACGGTGTTAATGGATTTAAAGGACGCCTTGAAATGCTCGCCGCCAAATCCCGCTCTCGCCGGCGAACACCGGGCGCCTTCTCCACCGAGAGGGTTTGACAGCTAATGACAAGCCTGGCGACACCCTCGGTTGATGGGTCTGACGACTGAACCAAGGCCGAGGCTTTGCATGTGTGTGTTTGTGTGGGTAAGGGAGTAATACAAACTTACCGCCAGAAACACGGCAGGTGATAACGACGTCATCGCCTTCCTCCTTCGGTCCGAGCTTCGTACCGTTGATGTGACGTCCCCACCGATCCAGAACCACCGGTTGCTCGGGCAGCACTGTAAATAGATAATGAGGGCTTAGTGTCCTGGTGTCTTAATCTGCTCGGCAGCGCTTGCGCCGGTGGGTAACGGAGGGAACCCGTGGAATCCCTGCCTCGTGCCTCATTATGCAGCTCGACGTCCGATGGGAGAGTCCATTTTCGTACGTGGAAGTTGGGCAAAGTTTGTGTAGTGATCTAATTAATTGCACCCATGTACCGACCGTCTAAGGTAGACGCTTAGAAATTAAAGTTGAAGAGGTTTAATGATGAGAAATGGGGCTTTGCCGGTTAAGTTCGTCATATTTGTTTATAGATGGCGCTGCCAGGTTAATCTATCAATTAAAGTGTCCCATTTGTCGAAATTGTGTAGAAGCTTTATTTGAAGGTTTATTTATTGAATTTACCTTACGATTACCTATACAATTGCCAATCTTTTATGTTATGATGAATACTATGATTAAATCAGACGCAAAACAAATAAATAAAAATAAATCGTAATTGTATTGGATCGGAACAAATATCTTGACATTTCGATCTTTTTCGGATTTATGTTTTGGTAGAAATAAGTGCATATATTTCATATATTCAATCGGAAATGGTTTTAATAAAGTGCTAGTAGAGGTTTTCATAATATAATTTTCATATCTTTGAGTTGCTCAAATAACTTTGCCCCTAAATGTATGTAATTGATGGTATAAGAATATGTTTTATCAAAATGTGAACTTTGTTTTACTTGCTATCTTCTTTGCTTTTGACTGGCACAACCTAAAAGTGTCCATTTAAAGTGTTATGCTACTTTATTGATTAGGGAAAGAGGCGGCAAGTGTTCTCAATCGCTCGACACTAAATTATGTACACCACTTTCATCCATATTGGCACATCGCGAAGCGAACGCAGCCCGAAAGTGGTATTACCCTACCAAATTTTCCTCGCGTGTACGCGCGTACCTTCCATCAAATGGCAGCCACTTCTCTCATCATCTCTACCATCATTATCATCATCTCAGCACGGAACCGATGACACTCCGCACTGGAATGGCAGCATCAGTGGGTGCAGATGTAAGGCGTACTCAAATTACGCTGCCGGCAACGCATCCTGCGCTGCATCCGCTTGATAAGGAAATTAGCAATGAATTTACGATTCATTTCATCTCGCCAGGACTCGCATGAAAGGGTTTTCTGTACGGCGAAATTATGTGCGCGTGCTTTTATGCTGGCGGCACGGGCGCGTGTGTGCTGGCAATTTATGACGATCACCTTCGCGAACACTCAACAGGCAGTGTCTGCGCCTAATGAGATGCCACGCCCCAAGTGGCTGCGAAGGGTGGTGGCCTCTCCATGCCGGAGCGCATCGCATTATTGCACATTAGCAGCCAATGACAAGTGATTGTCTTGTTTTAAGTGCATCAATTACACCGGGGCTTCGCGACGTGTGTGTTTGGGTGTAGTTCGGTGACGTAGTGATCTAGGAGACAATTGAGCTTGAATTGGTAGACACTCTAGACAAAATTTTGTTTTATGAGTGTATGATATGCAAATATAACGCCCAAAACATTCCAATCCAAAATTTTAATTATTTTGTTATGAATAATCGGTAATATTACTGAGTTTTGGCTGGATGAAAAACCGTTTTATAAATCCACCCTCGTTTATGCAACTCGCATTACACAACCGAATTGCGTATGCAAACCTCAGCTTAATCTTTTTTTTTGTTTTGTACATTAGGACACGAAAGAATTTGGTGCGTTCCATGAAAATATTGTTTAATATTTATAGTAGGAAAACGCTACTTACCTATGACGGACAGGTTGTAACGATACGTCTGCGTTTGTATCGTGCGAAAGTCGATACGACACCGATAAACGCCCTGGTCGTGTCGTTTCAGGTTCTGAAAGCATCGGAAAGCGAACGTTTGCTTTGTTAGTGAGGAGAAACTGCGGTGAGGAGACGTTTGTCGTTTTTCGAGGCCTCGTTTTAGTAATTCCGGTACGTATTTGAGAATGACAAGTAACACCGGCGCGTACCGATGTGATGATTAAAAATTAAAGCACGGCAAATTGTCAGACATGGTATTTTTTCGTTACGTTTAGTATCACTTTTGGTATGCGAGATACAGCTCGTACATAAATGACACCGCTGCTCCGTCAACATGCCAATCGAATTTGAAGCTCACAAGGTCTCGCATCGAAAAGGCTGATGGACCGGCTAAGCAAAGATCCAAATTAAATATGGCATTTCAATCTGTTTGCTTGAGGCTATTTTATGGGTATTGTTTTGGGCGACAAGTTTGTGAAGCCACAGTCTTGCCGTTTCGGATGCAAGTTTAGTAGTTTTGCCATGGAAATGAAATTAATTAAATTGCAAAGAACTTGTCTGCACAAAGGGAAGTCTGCCCTACGTTCCAAGAAATTCGATGCGATAGGAACATCAAACGCATTTTAACTGAGATATTTACTCGGAGTAAGATTGAGGCATTTGAAATGTAATGAAAAGCAAAAAGCTTCCAAATTCGGTTGACTCTGTATACTGTACGCTTCGGTAGTGCCCTCTAGTGGTAAAAATGCATTGTGAAATTGTTTTTAAATGCGAAGGCCGGGCTGCCTTTGATGACATCTGCTTGTTAATGAACGTAAAGTACACTACAAAAATGCAAACATTTCTTTACATTTTTTTTCACTTCCGCACTAGTCCCTCTACCAAAACCGTCTCTAATTAACCTCATCAATCGGCACTCTGGTACCATCGCCAGATGAAGGATGACATGAAATTCGCGCAACGCGAAAAACTAGCGAACTGATTATTATGGCAATTGGTATTTTTAATTAAATTAAGTACGATAGCGTTACAAGTTTTCCGGTTTTCATGCCAATACGTGAACATCGCCGACAACGGTGGAGTGGTGAAGCGATAGTGGTCAAGCGTATCATTTGACCATCGAATACTTTGACTAATTACGCACGTACTCTTCGCGAACGCGCTCATTCCGTATGGCCCCGGGAAATGGAATGTTGGAACGTTCCGTGCCGCGGCCGACGCTTAATGATGTTCAGTTTGCAAAGCACACGCACGAGCAGCAGAACTGATCCTTGAAAATAGCAACAAAAAAACTTTCATCTCGCTACACAAATTAAAATGGTGCCACGATATTCCACGCGCAGGCAGAATAAAAAATGAGGGAAAAAATACGAAACATAAAAATACACGAGCCCAGCCGGTCGGCAGATGGGTTACAACCGCAAACACGATTTTCTTTGGTTAAACATTGATTTTACTTCGCACAAGCACCACCGTCCAGTGCTGGAGAGGATGTCCAGCCTGGTGGCGAATGTTCGACGTCGGTTTTTTCGCGCACACTCGTCGGCTGCTCAGCATAAGTATATTAAAGCGTAGCATGTGAGCAGCGATTTGGGGATGGGCGAAGCACGATGGGAAAGGTGTGGCCATGTGTGCAAATACTGAACACGTTGTAAAGTTGCCAGATTGACGGAACATTGGTTCCTTTAAATGGAGAAATCACATCGTTTTCATTTGTTAAGTAGTTAAACTAAGTGTAAAGTGTAAAAAAAAACAAATAAAAATGAAATCAAGTATGATTTTTTTTAATATGAAAGTGAAAAGTAAACATCAAACAACTTTATCAGTATAGTAATAATTAATTTATTAAAAAACTTCGCCTGAAATGGGCCTAATGTAAGAAAAATTATGTTATAAACGAAAAAAAAAATTAAAACTCTTTTTACGACTATTTAATTTTATGAATGAAAAGGGTTTTTAATTCCTCGTTTGATATTCGTATTTTGAATTGTACATGAATCGTTTTTGTGGTTTCATCAAACATTATACTTATTCTAAAGTATAAATATTCGATAATACATAAACATAACGAAATAATATTTCTTTTGAATAGGCAAAACAATCTTGTTATCCATATTTTACCCTCGACTTTCCCACCGTGAGCCACATTTTACGGTGAGCAAATACGAACCTCGGAAAACATTGGCACAGGGGAGAGGAATAATCTCAACAAACAACCCCGGCGGGCCAGCGGGTGTGCCTGTATGTGTGTTTGCACCTGCCGTACGGTTGGTTGACATAAAATTTCAATATACATTTGCCGCGTAATGAATTCGGCTTTCCACTGTTTTGTTCATTAATTTTACAACTTCTTGGCGCACGGAGTGGGCCGCTCCCGTGACGTGCCATTTTGTCATTTCCTCTACCTGCCTGCTCCGGTGCGCTCGTTCGACAACTCTGAATCTTATCGAATGGGCGCCAAAGCGGGTGCGAGCAATCGGTGTGTGAGCAAATTATTGGTCTTGTAAAAACACATAAGTACGTTTCGGGAGCGAAACGTTCCGCGTGCCGGAAGTTTGCTACGGCGGAAGAAACCCTGCCCTGAAGTGGTACTATAAACGGCCACCACCACACACACATACACGTACACCTGCTTTAAATACACCAACCCGAGCCGGAAGAGGGAGGGCAGCTTTATGAGTCATTTATGGTTGATATTTATATTAACCACGTCCTGCCGTTTATGGGTGGTACTTTTTCACGAAACAGTGTTGAAAAAATATCAAACGCACCTCCTATTAAAGGTAATATATGCGGGTGTTTGTTCGTGCAGCCGTTCCTGGCATAAAACACTCACACAATCACACAATCACACACACACACACACACACACACACACACACACACACACACACACATACACACACACACACGCACATCCATTCCAAATTAGATGGTTGTAAAGCTCCGGTCGTGGCCTTCTTGATTGAAAAAGCATGCCATGTACGCCACGGATGGGACAACCGGGTTGGTGCATGATTAAGTGGATGCATTTTCACGATGACGCCGACCGGTTTCGAAACAACCTTGCGCGCATGTGTATGTGTGTGTGAGAGATCATTTGCGTCACTGGTGACGGTATCGGTCGCTTAAAGTTCGTGCTTCGGTAGGTCGATGCTTTTAATTGAAATGTTTACGTCACCGGTGGCTTTCCGGTTCTGCAGTTTCTGCAGTGCTTGCAATTGAATCGATTGCTTCAGTGACAAGGTGGATAGGGCATGGGAAGCCGAGGGAGTGGTTGGGAGCATGGAGCTTTGGCCATGTTTAGCACAATTTAAATATTTATTCAGCAGCTCTGTTGTTCCTGCCGGGACGGTTGTTTAGCATGCCGAGCTGAGTTTGTTGTGCAGTAACATTCCCTTAAGTACACTGGCAGTATCCAACGCACGGAGAGCATGAGTGTTTCGAAAGGAATTAATAATTTTTGACGACATGAATTAGGCTACGTTCGTGTGGGCTTTACACAGTAATGAGGTATGAGGACGATTTTGCAATAAAAAATTTATTTTAAAGGCATAAAACAAAAAAAAAACTTATATATGTTCCAAAATATAGACATAATGTGTGAAATTAGGGAAATAAAGCATAACCGAATTACTACGTTTTTAAGAAGATAGCTATCTAGGCGAGTAAATTCCTTATTTTTCCGCATAATTTTCAATTGTTTTATTTTATTTTATATCAAAGTCAACGGTGAAAAAGGGCAGAAACAAGTTGTTGAATTGTAAAGCAAGAATGGTTGACAAACACAAACATTGGCGGGCAATGTTATTAATGGTTAATTGCATACCTTCAGGCGTTCATAAACAAAATCATCCGACGAGGTATGCAATTTGTGAACAAAATTATTTTTTAACGCTGTGTAAAGTTATTATATGGATTTTTTATCTCTGTGGTTTAAACGGAAGGGTTTAATTAAGGCAGTACAAATATAATATGTAAAACTTTGTTTAATTATTTGGTTTAATAATTAGAACATTCTTGGTAGAAATCGGTATGGGATAAGCATCCCGTACTCCTATGATTTATCGATTTTACTTTAAACCTCAAATTCGAAGCCTCCCATCGCTGGTCACGATTGTAATTAAAATAGCAATGGAATGTGATAAATATAGTCCCGAGCCTCGACAGTAGCAACCGAAACCCCGCTTACCTTGATCAGCAAAGACGCCGGTGATTTATCAATATTGAATTTGGCACGTGATCCAAATACTTCAGGCGCTGACCAGTGTGCCGGCTGGCGGGAAATTTTGTCACGTACATCGACACTGCGAGGTCCCGTGGAGGTGACGCGATGTGCCCGGGTTTACCGGATTTGCAACATGCAACGAACGGAAGAGACAAAAAAACCACGAAGAGCGTTAAACTAGACATGTGATAGCGCGTCCCGAAAGGGCGGCGGTGTGCGTGTTTGTGTGTTAGCTTACCTGTAGAGCGGGATGCCAGCGTTGTCCTTAAACCACAGCACCATGTACACCTGGGAAAGGGGCACCGTAATGGGACACTGCAGCTCAATATTCCGTCCCTCGACGCCCTCGACGCTGAACACATCTGCCGGCAAAAGTTTTTGGAGTAGGCAGGAGGGGAGCGTGTGGTGTAGAAAATACGAAATGTTTATTACTGTTATAACTGTCGCGTTAGTTCGACCGGGCTGGGAGGATTGGGAACCTCACTTAGGTTAACGAGTCTTTAAGCTGAAACCCGAGCATTGCTTTGGGACGAGAGCGAGTTTATTTAGTGCTGGATATTAAGAAGATGTACTGGAAATGCTTTTGCAAAGATTAAACAGCAGCCGTAAAGTTTTGATTTCCTTACATCAAACTAGATCGCGTCAAAATTATGTCTTCCTTTTAAGTTACATGTGCTTGTATTTATCTGAAATTCTTAATCGCGATTAATGACAATAGTTCAGTGATTCTTTACTAAAAAATATATATCATTGAAAATTATCAAAAATATTTTATATGTAAATTACATCATGAATGGAATTTATTTTAGTGTCAATTTGATACATCAGTCGAAGAGTTTATCTTACTCTCTAAAACATAGTGAACGGTTTAATTTAACCTTTTATTTGAGATAAATTTTTTAATAGCCTAAAAGACTTCAATTTGTATAAGCCTAAAAGTATGCAATTTGTTATACAGAGACTATTATAAATTTATATGCATAATATGCATAATAATCATAGATTGCAAGTTTTAACACAAAAAAAACAGTTCACTATTTATTAATCATAAATGTGCTTATCACGAGATCCATGTGCACCGCAGCGAAACTTATGTAAAAAAATGTAGTTCCTCCCCATCATCAAACTCATGTGCACACAATCAATCAAAATCGGGCACTTCCGTTGGCTTACACTTAATTAATCCCCTTTTTTCCGCTTGCCCCCATCATCCATTTAGTGCATGCGAAATCGGCACTTGCGAAAATAAATCTCTCACTCTCTTTTTCTGCTTGTAAAAAAAAACTAACTAAATAAAATACTAGCGAAAACTACAATCCCAGATTACACGCACCACGGAGGGTTCAAGTTCGCTTGCCATAAATAAAATCAGCGTATCCAATTAGTGCGCTCTTTTCCCGCTCCCGGACCGTTTCCTCCAGGGTTCGCGTCCAGGCACGCGATTCTAAGCACCCGTTTGGTGCATGCACAATCAACCCCATCCACAACGCAACACAACACAGCGAGCAGAGATCAAACTGCAGCCCGGTTTCGGGACCGCAATCGTGGCGAGTGAATTTGATAAATACGCACTCCTCCCTCCCGGGAGGTTCTCCCACGATCTCGGGGGGAAAAAAAAATCTCAACCCCGCCTAGCTTTTGCGAATCGACCGGAGAAGGGATTAAAATAAACCGAAATGATGAAAACGATAAATCGATCGGTGGTGATGGTGTTTCGCGTTTTGTCGCAATCGCTTCCAGCGGTGAGTTTTTCGCTGGAAAGGCAAGAAAAAGATGAAAACAAAACCAACAACTACCACGGAAACCCACGAAAAATCGTTTTCGGCCCGGTGTCCGGCACAGAGTAAAAGTGTTTTATAACAAGCGTGTGCAAGAGGGGGTGGATAAAAAATCCAACCCGAGCGCAAATGGAATAGGATGATGGATATTTCGACGATATCGTGCACCAAAAAGAAAGAAAAAAAAAACAATCTCCCTTTGCACAAACTGCAGAAACAACCGGACGCACTGCAGTTTTAGCTCACTTTGGCCTCCTGGAATGCCTGCCCGGTTTGGATGAAATGCCCGGTTGATGTGGCAGAAAAAAAATGGCCATTCCCGAGTCCCCCGGCCCAGGCGCCAGAAACCTCGAATGAGATATTTGATGATCGCGAAAACAGCAATCACGTGTTCCATCGATGCGCATGAAATGACTGTGCCGGCGAGCGCAAATGGAACGGATCGGGCGTTTGGCGCTGACAGTAATCTAATTTCCCTTCCCCACTGCACACACTCACACACACACACGCGTATTCAAATCAATCCCAGTTCGACAGCATCGAAGCAACGCCGATTTTTGTTTCGACCATGTGCGCTCCAAGATGGGGCCGATTCGGCACTGATGCGCTTTGTGTTGGTGTGGAAAATATGTTTGGCTGCAGCGTTGTCCTGGTTTTGAATGCTCCCACTGCACCGAGGGAGAGAGAGAGAAAGAGAACCGGAACAGAAGTGATTGAGAGCTTTTGCGTACACAAACACAAGCAGCGCGTGCTGTGGCCACGTGAGCGTAACGAGCGAACGGCGTGGAAAACGAGCTTGCAACGGGGTGAAATATTGCGTTACTACATCCGGTTCGACGTGCGGGGCTGTGGGAAAACGGGGCCAATTATTGTGACTATCATACGCTGGTGAATAAGTTTGTGAGGTAATCGTTCCTAAATACTATTGATTGAGTGTGGAATTTTGAATAAATATGACGCAGAGGTAAGTGGTGTCGGTATAGCATCTATAGAGTTTGTTTGCATGGAGTTTGATTATTTTATTACAAAAGATCGTTTCAAATACCAGTTAAAGGCTGTAAAACTTTTCATGCGCTTTTGAACAAAACTTTAGCACAATTTAGTATTAAATAGTGGATATTATAGTTAAATTAAAATATTTAAATCTCGTTTTGAAATCAAACAGAACTCATTTACTGTATTTTCATTCTGAGATATTTTCTGAAAACCGCGTTAAAAACTTTAGTACAACTAAACAAAAAAACCTTTTAACCGTGATAGACTTGAGGTAGTCTCATTTTTATTTTTTTACTTGTTTTCATGCGTTGGCCAATTTTTTTATTTTTGTTTTCCAATAATTCTGGAATTTATACGTGTATTATTTTTCCTGAACGGAACCAAAAACATATAATATAACATAATAAACTGTTTAAAATTAAAAGTGATTAAAATATAAATAAAATAAAAATAAACAAAAAAAGAAAGCAAAATGCAAAAGCAAAAAGCTTAATGCAAACATAACAACAACAAACATCAAATAATAGCGTCAAACAGAGCATCATAAAGGCGAAAATATGAAACAAGACGTATTCTCTAAAATAAGCTTCACTTCACTTCGACACCGTCACACTTATCACTTGTCCAATCAGATTGATAAAAAAATACAACTACCTGGTGGTGGCCACCAGCATCAAACAAAAACAACCGACCACTGTCACCCTCCCGCCCACCGCCATGGTTTTGGGTGACCTTTTCACACCCGACCCTTGTGGTCCTCCCCAACCAGCCGAGACCCGTCACCGACCCCTCTCCCCAACCGGATGTGCTTTTTGCGGGTGCACACCGTCACGCGCCGTAAAAGAAATAATAATGGAAATGCCCCCAACCCCTCCTCCCCTCCCCTCACCGGTCGTAACACCCGGCCGATAACGGGGGTCCAGGGTGACCCGGCAATGGTGGTGGCAGCCAACGCGACCCGCGTTCGAAACCCGTTGACAGTTTTTAATTTGCTACCCATGTGGCAATCGGGTGGCAAGGAGGGCTTCGAAACAAAAAAAAAACCAAAACAAACCTCCTTTTCAGGAGAAAGCGATGGCGAGAAGGTCCTTCCGGCCACAGCAACAACCGGAGGCGCTGTGATTGGATGCGGGCTTAAGATTTATGTGCTCGTGTGTTTGGGTTGATAATTTTTGTCCCATTGTTTTTTCTCTCCCTTTCTCTTTCGCTTTCCTCTCTGGCACGGAGCGTTGGATTTGAGGGTTTTGTTTTTGCCCTTCCGCCGCCGCTCCGAGCACACACTCGGAGGCATTGTTCTGGTACGTGGTCGGTTGGATGTGTTTTTATCGTGCGAGGGAAGGGCGAGTTTGTGAAGCTTCGGTGCTGTTCGGTGCTGTGTTTGAAGCACTCATACAACACCCGCCCGAGAGACGACCCGATCTCCGTCGAAACCGTGTGCCTTTGCCGCGTGTCGTGATAATTCCGGAACGCTCCGGATTGTGCAATCTTTCCGTGTCCGTCTACTTTTTAACTTTTTTTTGTGCGTTTTTTTTTTGCCTAGCCCCCATTTCCGACAGCCAACATTCGATGTGGATGTTCCCGGTCGGTGAGTGTGGTTTTATGTTTCCTTTCGCGGCTTCCTAGGAAAATGTGCCATTGTTCAGCTCGGCATCTCGCATCTCGCGGTCGCTGTTCGTGCTGTTTGTTGTTTCAGTTATGTTTCATTTTCATTTCCACGATGGCTACCATCGAACGGGGCAGCTGCCGAAGTCATGGGCGAAAAGGCAGTATGGAGCTCGAATGTTGCACAGGATCGTAGCGACAGGCCCGCGTAGTGGATGGAAGGAATGAAAAATATTAACAAACATCCAAACAAACAAACGGAATGGAACGGAACGGAACGGTACGGGACACTAAACCTTCACAAACAAACCGACACCGAAGATGCACTATAATCAAGTGAAAGCCATCTTCCTCTTATCGGTGCGGCACGAGCGCGCCTCCAGATGGCGCTGTACGTGCATAGATGCGGGCGTTCGATACGCACCCGCAATGTGGGCTGGAGCAATGCTGCCAGCAAGCCCCTGGAATGCAGCTGATGCAACCCACCACGATGGACACTACGTTAGGGAGCAGTGGAAGCAGCACCAACCCTAAAAAAGTGCAAAAAAAACTCCCCCAACCCGCGTAATCGCCCCGAATGCGCTTTACAATATTAAAAAGCAAAAATTTCCCTTGAAGAGTGCGCCGCGTAGTTGCATCTTGCGGGATGGAAAAATGCTTTTTCTTCGAAAAGGGGAAGTGCGAGGGGATTGGTAGCAGTTGGAAAATTCGTCGGTAAGACATTGCAATCTACATTTATTGTCGGACCGTGTTGGTACTGGCTTGCGCCCGGCCAGTCGGAGCCGAGTATTAGTTTTTGCTGTTTGTGTTGCACCTGTTAACTTTTCGCCTCGGATGTCCGTAGCGGCACGGGATAATGAAATGTATGTTTTTTTTTCGTACAACGCGGAGCGGCGTACCGTGAGCGGAAGCTGGAATGTACATTTCTTAGATTGCCTTATCAATATTGGCTGCCAAGGAAAGTGCAGTGCGCTTGGAATGGATTAAATTTCACTAATGGAAAATGGAGTGAGCTCTTCCTCCTGTGTCACGTCACGTCGAGGGAAACGTGTCAGCTGAGTGAAATTTTGCTCGAACTTCATTCAAATTACATTCTTAAAATAAAGAGTTACGTACCGTTTTAATTGAAGCATTTGCACTATAAGCAAATTATGTTTCTTAATTTTGCAGATGTATTAAGAAATTTCTATTTTTGGAAAGAAAATGGGAGAAACTATTTCAGTTCCTATTTTTGTATCGAAATGTGTGCATAGTTGATAGAACTTAGTACCGGGAAGGTTTTCAGATCGATAAGTTGAGCGAATTGCATACTTTCAGGGGTAAGTTTATCGCAACAATCTAAAAACATAAGCAGTATCCATTTTTTTGATAGTATTTTTTTAGCTTTTACGTCACGTATCGAAGCATCACTATTGGTGTATTTGTTTTATTATAAATAAATACTACTTTCTGGACTGATATCATATTGGTAGGACTCTGTACCGTGAAATGTCGTAGTGAAAAAGCGATTCTTTTTCAGTTCGATGGACATAATCAACAAAATACCAATTTTAATATTGCTTCATTTTTATGCAGTATAGTTTCATAAAATATACGTAATGTTTTCGTGTTCAATTATCGACTTCCAAATCCTATTATAACTGTACCCCGTTTCGAAAGATACTCACTAACAATCAAGCACTATTGTTGCTAGGTAGATTATCGATCGAAAAAATCTCTCCCAACGCGTGAGGACTTGTTTTTCATATTGTTATATTGCTCACCGGCTACCTTGTTACGGTCCTGCTGCTTGCATCCATTTTTCATTCACGCCTATAGCACGGTAATAAAACCCCGGAAAGCGCGGTACGCCCGTCACCTCCCCTCGTCCACCACCTTGAAGTCAGATAGAGTTAAAAAAAGTACACCCAAACCCTCGGTACGGAGGTAGATGATCGTTCCAGCGATTGAGAAGCCGATGAAAACGACAAATCCCCTAAAGGAGCGCTCATTGTGCGTCGCATTTCATCGTCGCCCGAAAAAAGGGGTGACCCACCCGCGGTGGGCGCTCATGATGACGACACGCGCGGTGCGTAGAATGGACGGCTCGACGCTAGCGGCAGCCCGGTTTGGGAGGTTTTAATTTTTGATCAATGATTCACCGGCTCGCGGGTGGCCTCGCAGGTTTGGGCAATTGTCTTTCGGGTGTTTGGGGACGACAGTCAGTTTGGCGACCGAGCTCGGGCGTGTTCTGGTTTACGGTAATCCCCGCCGGGACAGTATTATTTCAATAATAATTCATTAACGCGTGTGCGGAAATAACATTAAAAAATAAAACACATCGAAACAGTCGTCAAGGGGAGGGGGGGGGGGTGGGGGGAGTTGACGGCGAGGGGAAAACCAGAAAGAACGGGATCAAAACGATGCAAGCAGAAGATGCGTGCAGGCGTGCAGCTTCTGGCGTGATCGTTAAACTGCGAACCACGTGCGGTTCGGACGCAGCTGGCCATCGAATAATGATAAACAATTCGGCTTTTATTCGAAACCGAAAGGAGGAGGGTTTTTTTGTTGTTGTTGTTTTCGTGAGCTATCGAATTTAAATTTTCGATTCCATCCCAGCTTTTACCCTCAAAAAAAAAAAAAAAACCGATAAACACGCATACTGATTTTCGGGCGCGATGATTTATGCAGTGTTCGATATTCGTGTGCCGAAGCAGGCAGCACAGGTGGGCTAGCAGCGATTTCAGTTTGCGGTGGGAGTTATTGTTTACACATGCCCGTCCGATCTGCGTGGTGCAAAGGATATATATTTAAAAATGTGTCGCAAGATACGGTTGGTGAACGGTTGCGGCTGATCGTGACCGGGCACGGGGGATAGAAGATGAGCAAATAATCTGTGACTCGGGGCACTATTAAAGTGCATTTTTTATTCACGAAACAATGCTGCAACAGTGGGTGAGAGTAATATTTTTTATTATTAATATTCGATGATTGTTTCACAGGCGATTGGGCGCGTTCTGATTCTCAGTAAGCCACTCGGCCAAGGAAACAACAGAACTTTTATTTGTTTTGTTTTTAACGGTTAAGTTCAGCTTTCAATATTAATCCTCTCAACGTTTCAACTTTTCAGTTGTTGGTTTCAATTTCAAAGTTGGCTTCCAAGCGTTATTTTTCATGCAGTTATCTGATTCATGTAGATTATATTGTTCTATTCTCCATTCATCAGATGCAATCAATTCAACAAATTCGTTATATATTTAACAATGATTTTAAACTGATTATTAGTGAGCTTAATATTTTCTTTTTTCACTGTTTGTGTTGAATAAAGTTTCACCTACTGAATGTATATACGGTCAATGAAATCCTTGCAAGGAAAGGCGAAAAAAATCCACTCTGATTCGGCTTCCAATGCCTACAAAACACGATTAATAATCTTCTCCGGGGAAATCTCGCCCAACAGACAGCCAAAGCTTGTTTGACGAGCTTCAGAAAAGCTCACACCTACGGAGGGAAAAAAACCGACACGAAAACTCAGAACCAACAGCTCTGAAATCAACACTTTCTTAGAAGGTGCAGCTATTGGCATGCTCAACAAACTACCAACAAATCCATTACCAAAACACAACGCAGATCATTAATAACTACGATAAGCTCTGTGTCACGGGAACTTAGGATCCTGGATTGCCCGGACCAGAGTGGTCGAACTTCAAACGCGTGGGGCTGTAATGAAAAAAGTTTCCTCCTGTTGGGAAAACCATCGCAGTAGGCATCAGTGCGTGTGATCCACAGCAGGTTTTTTTTTGACGATTTGACCATGCAAGTGATGCGTTGAAGCTGGTGCCATTTCAATTAATACGCTCTTGCCAAAATTGTTCCACGTGGGTGGAATATTCGAGCGACTCTACTATTCGCGGTTGGCTGCCCTAAGCAGCAGCAAAACAGCTGCCCGAAGCTGCTTTCTCACGACGGTTTAGTGTCCAAACTGCACATGCACCATCCCGGGACTGTGATAAGGACGAATCGTGTGTGCGGGGAGGGTGCGAAAAATCAGAGTGATTAATTGTTGCCTCGTAAAAGTCCACCGATGATGGTAGGCCACCCCCGTCACCCGTCGGGTTCGTGGTAGAAGCACCAACGCGCCTGCCTGTACTCATAATAACGAGCAGATCATCCGTTGGCAAATTTGAGCGACCAGTGACGTCCTTTTTCCCGCAACGTCAGACACCGGCGTCAGATGTGGCCGGGGGCGGACGGGAAGGTGACGATAATTTATCATCATCACGTGCCCGGTCGACCGTGCAGGGGGTTTCGGTTCGGTTTCGGGGCGCATTCCCGACCCGGAGGAGGGTTTTCCGGTCCCGCACTGGACGCCTGTATCGTGCAGAGTGAAAACGCATGTTGCAGTCGATGCGTCGCCGGATTTTACAACATAATACGGTTGCGCCGTGCTCACACGGTCTCTGTGTGTCACCCTTCAAGCCGCATTAGAGTTTGATGAGCTTCGAACTTCGCCTTCCGGGCACGCCGCGAGCGGTGGCGCCGGGTTTCGCTCCCAACGGGAGTCCACATTAATTATTCTGCGGCCACTGTCATAACTATGGACCATCAATTCCGGTTCGCAAACCCGAAATTCCATCGCTTTTATGCAACGGTGGCTGCAATGGTGGCTGCTGCTGCTGTTGCTGCTGTGGTGCCGATAAAATTTTAAGAGATTTTTTCTTACGCTTTTGTTTTTTTTTGTTTCGTTTGGGTTGCGCCACAGGAACGTTTTGTCGATCTGTGAAACCGTGGTTTGCATGGTGGGGAAGTTGAAAAGGGGTCTTTTAGATGGGCAGTAGCAACCATTGTTATGCATGATGAAGAAGATGAAAAATAAACGTTTACGAAATCATAACCGAACGATTACAGATTGCAGCAAAAACTAGCGTAATATCGTTTCCTTGTCAAATTGGCGGAACATGCTTGCATGAAGAGCAAATTTTCTAGAATGGCTGTCTAGAAGGGCTCTACAATATTGAAATATTTGCGTAAAATCAATTACTTTAGTGGTAGTAAATGAATCGTAAATGTTGCGCCTAAATCTATGCAATGGCTTCAAATTCAACAATACAATTCTTTTGATAAATATTTATTTCACGCTGGTCTTCAAAAAAATAGTAGATGTTTACCTTCCGCTAAACCATTTACTTCAAAACATGTGAAAGTTAGGCACTAATAATGATTGAATAAACTTGAGTTTTATTGAATTTTATAGATTGAAGATATGGTAGGCTGTTGAATCATTTTTCTGTCCACAACATCTTCATGAAGTAAACAATTATAAAGAATATGAGCAGCTGCAGACGGGATATCATTTTCCTGGTACCCAAATCCCGTCTCGTAATCCATCCAATGTGTTTACAAACTGTTTCCGTTCTATTTTGATTGTTGATGCTTTTTTTAGCCCCGTTTCATGTCCTCCTTTTCCATTTCACTTCATCGATCATGAACGCCCGGGATTAAACAAACAGCCCGGGGGCCTTAAAAGGTGGCACATTTTCACACCCATCCAAGTCATTAGGCACCCCCGGATTCAAGGTCGGCGCTTTGGGGGCGAGGCACAGAAACAGTTAATTAGCAATTTCCTAACCGCTTGATCCGATGACAATGGGAAAAACTAATTCCATTTCCCGGTCAGCCCCCGCTCATTAGGTGGACGAAATCGAAACTATTTTCATCCTCCACCCCCTCCCCCTGCACAGAGGAGATGTTTGCCGAGCAGATTGAGGTGAGCGCCTGTCTACCTGGAGCGAACCGGGCTTTTTTTGTCAGCGGTGTTGACTAGAAGGTTTTTCAGGCCGGCGTAATCGAAGAAGCGTTTGCCACATCCGTCGCCACCGGATGGCACCGGAAGCTATTAAAGCGGTAAGCTGAATTGGGACAATCATCGCTCCACCGCAGAATGGTTCAATCCAAGGAAGGAGGAAGTTTTTCGACCAAACCAAAGGATGGGCCCCAAAATAAACACTCAACCGTGCGCCATGTGCTACGGGTTTTGGGGTAGGGTTTAATTACGGCTAAAGTAAACGATAGAGTTTTAGTTTTCAGCGTGTAAAAAATGAAGCAAAAATGTTCTGTTTTATTTTACGTTTAGCAAACGAAGCTGATGTATTTCGCCCATCCAGCTTAGCTTTTTCCGCTGTAAAGCTACTTCGTTAACGAGGCGACCTAAATATATTCATTCTATTCGGATCACTATCAGCATCACATGCGAACCGTAGCTAGTGAAAGCAGACGCCTTCATTTAATTAGCAGTTTAAATTACAAGACCTGTGATGCTCGTATAGGTAGCAAAAACGCCCCCTAATCCCACACCTTCAAAGGTGATACTTCACAGCACAGCGAACCAATCGATGGCGACCGGTCGAGGTATTGTGGTCTGGTGAAAAGTTTTGCAGCCTCTTCCCATGGTATGTTATCGAGAGTTGTGTTTGATTCTTTTTGCGCACACGTTGAAGCTTTTCCTATAATATATCAATAAAAAGTTTTACAAATCCAAAAGGCTACGATGTAAAACTACGTTGCACGCCTTCGTTGGGAAAATTATGATTATTTTGTTTATTTTTTCCTATAAGATATCCAACAACCTCGATGACGATGCGAAGGATCTATAAAAAGACTAACGAGCACTTAATTTCAAAGTCATTGAATCGAAAGATCTAGACGATGTATCTATCTTTAGAGCATAGAAGTGTCCGGTTCTCGGAATCCTTGGAATATAATTAGGGCGCACATTTCTTTGAGATCTGCTAGATGTTGATGCTTTTAGCGGAACTTTAATGTCACATCAAACACAGTAGAAGAATCCTTAAACATGAAAATGTATCTTTAGTAACGAAATTTAATTCGAATTTCAATTTAAAGCAGTAAATAAAGCGTTACTGTAGAATAAATGTAGCGTTTGTAGAACTCGTAGCAAAATGTTCGTTTTGTTCGCCTTTGGGTATGTAATCAGCAAAACAAGCGCTTAATGCACGTTTTGAATATGCGACGTTTTATGTTTAAATATGCGTGTTTGTGATCGATACTATTTCCAAGTATTTTTTGTCACAAGCGGAGATTGTTAATCCAAGCATAATAAATTTTGCAACAGAAGATTAAAAAGTAAATTTGTGTAACATTGATCAGGCTTTGTTAGGCGAATAACTGTATTCGTTTTGTAGGAAATTGTATGTACCTTGTATGAGAGTAGTCAATTTATATAGAAAATAGATCATACGCTGAGCTTTTATTACCAACCTCTAAATATAGAATTCCTAATACCCCGGGTGGCGGGATCGGGCTGAGTGCTGAATGATCGTAATAGAATGCATATATTTGGTGGAAGTTTGTTTTAAAAGCATGAATGTATGCAATCAGCACTTCTCCGGAATCATAATAGCCCAGTTTGAACAACATTGCTGGCAGAACATTTATAGAGCAGAAAATCCACAAAGCATTTACAAGGCAGAAACGTTGGTTAAATAATTTTGAAAATTTCCAAGAGCTCTTACAGCATAAAATTCCAAGTACATCGTGAACCGTAAAGCGATCACGGAAAGCGATCACGAAAGGAAGCGTATCGTTGCGTTCCCATATCGTATCCCTTCGGACTGTTCGTGAACATCCGTACGTCCATAAATCGATATATCGGCTCCAAAAAGTTTACCGGAATGTTTCCCAAAATGTGCTCAAATTATAAATCCCATTATTCCAATCGCATTGCAGCAGAAACCGAATCTTTCCGGGAACACAATACGCGCACTCGGCGTTGTGCTTCATTAAAATATGCCTGTATAGGATGCACGAAAATGGGAGATGAGCCGAACAGCGAGCACCTCAAGCGAGCGAGTGAGCGAGCGATGATGAAAAATGATGGCTGGAAAAGTTGCGAAAAGTCATACGACACGCGCCGGAGACATTAATTTGGTGAAGCTTTTAAAAGAAATAAGCTACGGAGCCGGGAATTGACGGGCGGGCTCGCGCTTCTGTTATCTCGGGAGATCTCGGGAGATCTCGGGAGTGCCGGGAGCGTGTTTCTTGGTGTATTTACCGCCCCTTGCCGTTGTTGTTATCGTTGGCTTGCGAGGAGGGGGAGGGAGAGGGAGGTGGGGGTAAGAAAAACCAAAGAAGGTCAGCCGGCTGCTGAGGTTGGATGTGGTGCTGCGTGCCGAGTTTGTTCTGCGACACCCGAACCTTCCTGGGGAGGGGGGAGGGGGGGAGAGTCCACCCGACTGCTTGCCTAATGAAGATATCATTCTTAAGCCGTAAGCGCGTCCCTTCTGGGGATCGGACGAAGGTGGAAACGGTGGTGCCGGAATGACAACCGGCACGGAAACGCCGCAAACAGAAGCACAAGACAGAAAGGTCATTCGGGCGGGGGGTGGTTCCGTACGAGACGAGTACAGCACCACCGTGTTGCTGCGTTCCGTCGGATACATTATCGAACGAACGCAATGACTCGTCTTCAGGCCTTCAGGGCCGGTAATGAATTCTGACTGTGGCAAAGATCGTGCCACCAGGGTGCGCGAGGTTGGAAGGTGCTGCTGCTGCTGCAGAAACGACAGAAAAATAAACTTTTCCCTCACGCGAGCGAACGGTGAACGAATACGATCCGGAGCTGCTGCTGCTGCTGCTGCTTGTGCTGGTGCTTTTCCACCCTGAATCCACGGTCACGGCAACGATGCGCCATAATGAAACACACGCGACGAAGCCAGGTTAATGGGAAAGTTTGTCATATACTATTAGGCCAGTTTTTCCGTCGCGCGTCAACATGACACGCGTGGAGCGCGTGAAACACATGTGAAGTTCGAGGCCTGCCTGCCTTTTCCTCTCTCACTCACTCTCCGGAATAAGACGGAATCCAATTTCACCTCGAAGACGCTTTATCCATTTTTGGATGTTTTAGTTTCTTTTCAACCCACCCCACCCTCCCCCGAACCTTCCCCGTAGAGCAGGGGGTTTGATGATAACTTTTGAGAAGTTCTTCTGCTGTTTCAATGCCAATGCGTGCTTTATGTGGTGGAGGTTGGGTGCTCGATCGCGAACGCCTGGAGAGAGCATTAACGACGAAAATGATGATACCGATTAGCATGCTTCCACGGGAATGAATCACGACCCCGCGGGGCCGACGACGCAGGGACATTTATCGTGCAGCCGAGCTTGAACCGAGCTTGAAGTGGAGTTTAAAGATTCGATTTCGGGTGACGAAAAAGCGGCATGCTGCTTTGGGGCGTAATTCTTCGGAGTGTATCGATTTCGGCTCCAAGGCACTGGAAGACTGGAGCAGAAGTTTTCTCGTAGCGAAGGGCGTTTGCTTAAATTAAACAATCTGTCTCGGCTAGCGTCTCGTCTGCTGCGGGATTTACCATCGTGATTGTGCAGTGATCGATTTATTCAAGATGAAAAAATGAGTTTGGAAATTATGGGTAAGGGATTTTCAATCTTCGGGTGAAACCATTCTAATCAAAGTTGAAATTTCACCGATGTTTTGTTATAAAATAAGAATCTCTAAAAACATGTGAATAAACATTTAAAATAAACGTGCAGATACTCTATCGTTACTACTACAAAGGTATAATAAGGATTAAGAATTTTAATGAAATAAAACTTCAAATAAAACCGAATTATTCATTTCGCCTCATTGCATACATTTAGGCACAAATTTCAACACATCTGCTCTATTCCGTATGCAATATGCAGGACAAAAGCACTATTGGCACTATTTTTCCTCAGTAATAGTTAAAAATTCACTTAATTTTAATAATTTGCTGAATGTTTTACCCTCAGTTTTTTTTATTTTACAACTTAGAACAAACTTTGTATTGGTTACGAGTAGAATTCAACGCTACTGGCTAAAGAACCATTGCAGCACAAACTATTAAATCAGCATATTAATTGGTAATAAGAGACCAAGTAACACTTTAAGTTGAAAACACTAATATAAAAGTATACGTAACAGTCAAAATCGCATTATTAATTATTCAAAATAAATCTTTAAAATACAATAATGTTAAGCTTAGCCTTCCAAACCTCTCTGAGAAATTGTACCGACCTGCACAAAAACAAAACGACGGGTATCGAAATGGCACCCTGGTTTATGTTATTCGCTTGCAGCCAGCCCACAGTATGCCTCGCGGTGTATGATAAATGCTGCAATTGCTTCCTCAAGAGCGGCGTTATTTTAACATCGAACGTCATAAAACATGCCACCCTCGCCGCTGAAAAACACAAACCGAGCGTAAATTGGCCAGGAGTGAGACACCATTTTCAACCCCGTTCCCGTCCCCACGTTTACCAGTGAAAGGTTGACAAATTCCGGGGTGGAAATGTTGAGATAAATTTATTTATCTTGAGCGCCCCATTAAGGTGTCTTCTGTGGGGCTCAAAAGCAGTGGGAAGCGCTCGGTGTTGCCACAGGCGCCCGTGCCCCAAGTGCGACTCGATCACCCACGTAGGAGGGAGGCGTTGAGTAAAAAGACACCACAGGTGTGCATGGTTTGGCACCGCAGACACCCACCGCCCCCC
>KI915042.1:15696070-15735744 GCA_000473445.2 Anopheles farauti
CCGCCCCCCGCCATTAGAGGTTACAGTGGTGGACGTGAAAAACACACAGAGCGTGCCACCAATTTTCCCGCACGCAGCACTAATTATTCAACGCCCATTTCAACCCCAACGGAGATGGGCGAAGTTTTGCCCCGACCCAGACCCCCCGAACAATCGGAAATGAATTTTGAAATTTCTCATTTTTCGGTCCTTCGAACCGGATTTGGCGTGGCGGTGACTGACGCGGCTGTGACGCCCGTGACAATTGCGGGCGGAAAGTATGTAAATTCGTCACAACAACCACAACAGGCAGGCTAATTTGATTCCCCTGCTGTCCTTCCCGAGGACACCACCTTCCCCTTAGCGCCTTTAAATCCTCGATTTGTCGGAAAACTTCACATCGGATTTCATCCAACCGGCGAACCGGTTTCATCGTCTTGTACGACAACATCGACGAGTGGGTCGCAAAATGTTTAGCCCGGCCTTGCGTTAAGGTTAAGCTTGCGGCGCCAACCTCGTGCCAAGTGACGCCTAATGGTGGGTGAAACACCAACCGACGCTTCGGAAACCGGCAAGATCTCGTGCACAGTGCTATGAGTGGAATCCACGCATGCCTCCATGTGCGCTCTCCATTTGCACGAAATTCTTCCCACACTCCATACACGAAACGGATGTGATTACAACAAAAGATTAATTCGTTATGTGTGATTTATGCGTAGCGTGCGTATTGTGCGTCCGCATTCCCGGCACCGGGCGGCTTTGGGCTAGAAATATCACCAAAAACCACCGCCGGTAACATTCGTTGCGAGAAAGGCCCGCCCGTGCGAATGAATGTGGGAAGCATTCTTTCGGCAAAGATTGTCGGTTTGCGAAGGTGGTTTTTGTGGATGGGCGAATGTAACCACATCAGGTGAAAACTCCTACCAGGTGTTCCTGGAACGGCAGGAAGATATTAAAAGTTGATTGTACCGTGCAGAATGAAGAAAAAAAACCCCTACCGACACGGTGGTGGATTCAAGGATGCGGATAAGATTTCTTCGAAATTAAAACTGCATCATGCAAACAATATCTTGAGCGGTTGTATGTTCCATTCACTGCGAAGTATTGCGAGACGAAGTGGAGGGTTCCTTTTCGACTGTTGCAATGTGTTCCCAACAGCACAATGGGACGGAGTTGAGCCTTGGAGTAGATCGGGTTTCTTCGCCCCACGACTTGATCCGGCTGCGTGCCAGAACAGTAGAGCCCCTCGCAATTCCTTTGGCCCAAACGAAACCAACCCAACGGTAGGCATTCTTTATTTAGTTTTAATTTCGTGTGTTTTCGAAAACGAAGGTAAGCTGTCCGACCGTACTCCGTAACGGGGTCACAAAACTTCTGCTGATCTCTCACTTTGGACTTGGGAATGTTGACGGTTGAAGAATTGTGTTGTCCAGGTGGATGGAGAGCGGACGCTGGGGTTGCGCGGTGGAGGAAAGCTCTTAGCTGAATTAGGTAGAAGTCACCACCACCTCGCCATTGTTGGAAAGTTTCTGCTCGTTCGAAACTTCCCGCCCGGGCGACGTAAAACCCACCGGTCGCACCGGTCGCACCGTAAAACCGACGCCTTCCCCCGCGAGCAGCACCAGGTGATGTGCCCCGATGGGTAATGGATATACGGACCGGGACCGGGGCCGGGGCCAAAGCACAGCTCATCAAGGAGTTCATTAATTTTGCCCAACTTTACGGCTGCAGCCAGGACCGGGCGCTGGACAAGCGAAGAAGACGCTCCCGAGCAACCATTGTGGACGTCTTGTGTGTTCGCGTCGCACACTTGAAAAGACATTTTCTAAAGAGCATAATCTCATAATCATCGCCGCGAGTGGCGGCGACGGCGGCGGCAGCAGCTGCAGGAGTAGTTACGGACGTGTAGCCTCGCCGCGCAGTGGAGTGAGCTGATTTTTTCGACCTTCTTCGCCGTTTTGACAGCACGCTCGTGCGGCTCGTGTTTGAGCAAGGAAAGGCGCAAAAAATGGTACATTCTGGTGGCAACTTCGCTTTCACACCAATTATGCGGTGAATAACACCGTATGCAATGTACGCACACACTCAGACACGTTTCCCGTAGCGGTTGGATGGTTTTTTTGTGAGTTTGCCAAGAAAGAATGAAGCGTTGAGCGAAGAAATGAGCTGTTGGATTGGTTGTTACAGTGCGTGAATCGTTCCAGTTGCGTTGAATCGTCGCTGGACGTATTTGGGATAGTATCCGACGCCGTCAAGCGTAATTTCCGGGCTTTTTCTTCACTGAAGCTTTGGATTTGGCAGTGATCTGCCGCGGTGATAGAGGAACAGTTTGTACAAGATTTGGATAAGAACTATTGTGTTAAATTGCACGATAATACGTGATTGCTAATCTGTTCGGAATGATGAATAAGATTCTGGTAGATTTCTGGTAACATTTTGACGTAAGACACTGCATTCAATTTATGTAATCTTTTATGTGACTGGCAACACTGTCATCGTATTACTATCTGTCATTTTGCTCAAATGTAAACAATATATTTTTTCTGTGCACTTCGAGAATAGCAACATTTGGTACGAAAAATATGATATATAATTTCGAAATAATATAATACAAGAACTGCATTTAATTTCAGATATTTCAAAAGACTAGTAACACTGTCATTATAATTTGCTCAAATGTAAACAATATGTTTTCTGTGTACTTCCAGAAGGGCAACATTTGTTTCGAAAAAAATGTTTTTGCGGGGAATTCTGCTTATTGCTCGCATCGAAGGGAATAAAGAAAATTTAAGGACACTCTGTTTTATCTGAACCGAACACAAAATATTTTATAATTGATTTACAGGAAACCTACTTAATATTGCAAACATGTTATTTCTTCCATCATTTCCGAGCGTTTCCCGCGCGAAACATCGTGAAATCCCTGCTGTACTGTGTGGAAACGTTTCTGAGAAGGAACGAAACACAATTGCCTATGCCTCGCCCCAAAAAAGTCCGTTTTCACTCCCTTTAGGTCTAGGTCAAACGAAGGATCGAAGCATCTATGACCGGACGGCCATGATGGTGCCAATCGTTCTCTTGTTGACTTACCGTGTTTGTCCTTTTCGTGCATCGATTTTCCATCTATTAAATTTATAATTAGCACCAATTTCCACCACAGCACGTGTACGAAACCGTCCGTTTTCATGATTGGGTAGTGCGGGTGTGTGCGTTCCACACCGATGGTGGTGTTTTTTTTTAACTTTTGTTTTGTTTTTTTGCTCTAGCTTTTTTCCTATCCGCGCGCCCTCACTGTCCTTTTGCACGCAGACGTCGTTCCCGGGTGTGGGTTGTTTTCTTTCGACAGAAATCTTCTGCCTACGGGTGTTTGACGCACGCTGGTCCGTACCGGACCGTCCGAATCTGGTTGCCTGTCGGGATGAATCTGCGTCAAAATGCTCAATTTAATGACGTCTGTCCGGTGATGATGGTGCCGATCGTGGTTTGCCGATGATACCACGCGTCAACATATCCCGAAGCGGTCGTCGGTTTGGACCATTTCTTTCCCAGCTACGTCCGCTGCCCGTAGAAGGATCGTCGCATGGAATGGCTTTAATGGGCTGACTGGCTTTTTTTCTTCTCTCCCGCTTGGTTGCCGTAAAGATGGATGGTATTCAACGCGATGCCCACGTGAAGACCGATGCCAGAGCTACCTGTGAACGATACGGAAAAGGATACGCGATGCCGGTTAGTATTGGACGGTACTGCCGAAGGCCCAGGACGGCAGAGCTCACGTTGAGCTTCGTGCCATGAATTTTATCCTCAATATTGCCTGCCTCGATACTAGCGGAATGGAGTGCAAAAACTGCAACCGGAAAAGCCCAATCGACCAACCCGTAACTGGCAAACGCGAATGACGTCAGCACCGTCTCTCCGCGCTTCCAGAAGCGGGCCGAGAAACCGAAGAAGATAGCGTGCTCAATTTTGCACTGGCTTACTGCCACACGGATGAAGTGTCGTCTGCAAATGGGTCCCACAATTCGAGCCCGAAAAGAAAGGGTTGCATTTTACAGCAGCTTCATTCCTTGCGCTACAGCCATTTGTGCCACCTAATGGAAAGCTGCCGCGGTTTGGGGTTGTACATCGCACGAGCTGGAACCTGGAACCGGGTAAACAGTGGGGCGGTTTTTTTATTAAACCGCCACACATGCCTGTGGCCACCATCCGCAGGCTCTATCGTCTATCCGGTGGCGTCCGGGTACGCTGCGCTGCGTCAAATTTATTCATAACGACATTTGACAATGGAGCGAACGGAATGCGTCACCAACGGCGACCGAGCGCGTCGAGAGCGCACTCACTTTATTTGATAGAGCTTTGTTGTTACGTGCACGAGATGCGCCGATGCAGTTGGCAATGAAGGCTCTCCGCTTTGCCTGCCGTGTGTGTATGTGTGTAGATTACATTAAATTTACAGACAGACACGGCGATGCAATGCTCAAAATATTTGTATTTGCTCAAGCGTGCCTCATAACGTGCGATCTGTTGTGCATCATTACGTGTGCATGCAAGGGTTCACTGCAGATGGCGCTATTGTGGATGAGTATAGCGGAGCTACTGCTTGGCTGATTGCATAAATAAGGGCGCGCTCATACATGGCGGTACACAGATGATGAATTCCATAGCAATGTTAATTTCATTATTTTTCACGTTTCTTCTAATCAACATATGGCGTTGTAAGAAAAAGCAAGTAATGATCTCAATTTCCGGTGCTTGCAAAATACACATAAAAAATAAAGAATACCGTATAGGTCATTGCTATTAATCATATGATTTTTTATGTCAACAATGAAGTAGTATGCATGAAAAATTGGTAAATTAAAAATGTAAATAAAATTGTACATGTTATGGTATTTAAGTTTAAGGGGACATGAATTTTAGTCGAATTGAATGGTTTATTTTTTTATATTTAATAGTATTTAAATTCAATCATTAATCAATTAAGCTTAAGAAATCACATCAGTTCAAAATTTTATGTTGATAGTTAAATATTTTAAAAATACAAAACTTTTCAAGCACTAAATTAATGGTATAAAACGTGTTGTTAATATTGAACATATACCAATATATTCATCTCTGTAAAGTCAAGAAACCGACTCTGCACTCCGCAAAATAGAAAAACCCATTATCATTTGAAAGCATGTCACATTGCGGGAGAGGTGATGCAACCACATCGATCCCGTGCAAATGCCGACAAGTACGAAGTCGAAGTTGTTAATTAAAACGGTGCACTCGAACAAACACCCGCCCACTTGCTTCCCCACCAGCATGTGCCGTACGTGCAGTTTCGTATCCTATTTGCTGCGGCATACACGAAAACCGATCTTTTGCTCGATGGTTGAAGTGTCTTGCGGAGGCCACTATCGTCGAAGCCTAATTATGGTGTGATGTTGCTTGAGCGGTGCCTGCACGTCTCAGGCGGGTCACTGCGGATGTGTAGATGGGAAGCCCACAGTCTTAGTTCCCTTGCCCTTTCCCAAGACACCCACGTACCGGTGCGGTTCGATTTCGGGCTGGTTCAATGGCAGCTCATAAAGATATTGATTATTCTTCCATCGTTCGGGCTGCAATCGTGCTTTTTCCTCAAATCGATATGAGAGCATGGCCCGGTGGTGGTAATAAATATTGGTAAGCAGAAAGTTTTTTGCGTACTTCCCTCTCCCTATCACCGCCTTTTTGCGCTCGCCCCTCTTGCCTGCCACAAAATGGTTTACCACAGACAAGGTCAACAGGCAACGCGTTTATATTCCGTCTGCATCCGGGTCTTGGCACAGGAAATGATCGTTTTGCAAATAATCCAGCTGCCGTTTATTAAGGCTTGGTTCAGCTTTTTCTCTCTCCCTGTAGAAGTAAACCTGAGCTATGGGGAAAATCATCACTGTACACAGCGTCCGAATGCACAAAACAAAAAAAGACGACCACCCATCGCATAAACGCAATATTATATTCTCTCCTCCCCAGCCTGGACGTCGTGTGGTTTGGGAGATTTTTCATCAATTTATGGATGAAATTATATTTTAATCCAAAACTAATTTACATGCACGGTGAAATCAATTGCTCGCAAATGCTTGATTGCAATAATATACTGTAGGACAGCGGGCAGAAAGAATAACAAAATACGACCTCACGAAAAAAAAACGCCAACTCAATACTCTCCGCATCATCGATGGACAACCAATAATCAGGCCATTTGTAGGGTTGAACATGCGGCACACCATGCAGCGAATCGGGTTTTGGATACAGGGGAAACCGTGAATAAGTGCACTGAGGGACGGTGAACAAAAAAACCAAAACCCACTCGAAACGATGATCAAACCCGACGGGAGTAACACGCACGGAAGCTGATTGCTGAACGTTTTCGAATTTGAGTTTGAGCAGTAGCGAAAAAAAACAATAAAAAAAACAACCACCAAACCGAAACTCCAACTTTTACAAGCCTCTACGGAACTCCACGGAGGCTTCCTGGCATGGGAGCGAGGGCTGAGCCGGCATGGATGCTCGACAAAAGCTTGATTATGTGTACGGTGCGCATTAAATCATTATTTCATTATTTTCATGAATTGAAAATTTACTCATTATACGAACTCGACCATGGGTGATGATTCTGGGCGAGCCCCGGCTGCACAAATCGAATTCCCGGTATCGGCTCGCAAAACGGGAACGGAAATGAACGCAGTGGGAAACGCGGGCGCCGGTAATTGTGATTGGGACGCTGTCGTCCTTTCATTGTCGTCCTGTGACGACGCGGGGGTTGATTAAAATGAGCGACAATACCGCACCAGTCAAGCGCTGAAAGGGAGTGAGCTTTTTTTATTATCGATGTTGTTGTCGGAAACCAGGGGTGCATTTTCCTCTGCCCACCCGCCGCCACCCAAAGCCAGCACGCGGGCTGCGAAAAGCGCAGGCAGGTTGTAACACACGTCAATTAGAGAGCGCGCGAAGGACGTTGGACGCGAAGCTTTTTCCAGGAGGCGGACGCTGGCACCGGGTACATGTGACTCGGGTTTTATGAACAAAAACGTTTATTACAATAGAATAAACACAACAGCCCACGTGAACATGCTGCTGCGACGGTGTGCGGATGGGGGAGAGGGGAAGGTACGCAGGACCGGCCTGTTCATTTATAGTACGCTGCATGTAAGGAACATTAATTAGTAGTCAATATTGCCTTTAACTTTTGGGGTGGTGGGTGTTTGCAAGCAGCTTTGTTTGGGCTCAAATTCAAAGGATGTTCCAATAACAAAGCACAGAAGGTCATTGTCGTTTACTAGTTTAATTGTACATTACTTGATTTTTCATATTGATTTTTATTGAGCAGTCTATTGGAATTGGAGAAAAAATTATTGTTTTGAAACCGTTTTAAAAACCCTTCCTAACCAGCTTTTTGGAAATAATTTAATAATTAATTTCAATCAAGGAGGGTTTTCTGTATTCGAAAACTACTACTACGTTTACGTAGTAGATGCGTACTACGTATCATTTAAGAAAAATATTGTTTTTTTTTTAATCATTCATTATGTGTCATATATGGCAGAAATTTACGTAAATCATGTACACGTTATGTCAAAATGGGCTCAATTGACATAAATGTTGCCACCAGAGGGCGTCGCTGATACCGAAAGTATGCGCTTTTTCATAAATTTATTTATTCATTTCGGTCAAATGAATCTTCAAAGCGTGCAATTAAAGCAGCAACACACATATTTTATTTCTTTTACAAATAATAAACACATTTAAAAAATATCCACAACAGAAAATTATTACCAAACAAATGCACCAAATATGGCTTACTGTGATATAATCGTCCGAGGTGTATGTCCAATAGCAAATTGGAGTGAAATTTAAGTAATTAACTATTCCTTCTGAACGTTATTGGTTTGTCAAACAGCATTAGGAATTTTAGCATGGGTCAAACTTCAAATTACTTATGATAAATCTAGAAACCGTAAACGTCAACAAAAACCGTCACCTGGTCACTAATCACGCCTAGCCAGATTAAGCAAATGGTCATTGGGTGAAAATCGCTCTCTATAAAGAAATCCATTGGAATCAATCCCGAGCGATGTGTCCTCCAACTCAATCCATTCCGAAGCTCCCGAGCGTTTCAAGGCGCTTTCGTTCTTGGAACAAATTCTTCTCGCACAGAATGTTTAATTTAGTTCCCTTTCCCAATTCTCGAAATAATACACCTCACCGTTTTGCCATGAATCTCAAATTCGAGCTGTTGATGTTTTGAAGCTCGTTCTGCTCATTCTTTTCGGGTTTATTTGTTACCGCCTTACAGCGTTTCAATTTGTTAAAGCATCTCCTCGGAACGGAATAAAAAAAAAACAATGTTGCAATGTAATTTTACCCGTACACGTGCCTGTTCGCTTCCAGCGAATGCTCATTCTTCTTCACAGTGATATTGTGTTCCGCCGCCGGGGAAGGTATTCCTTTTGATATACAATATTCAGCTGGTCGGCGAAATCGAATACAAATAACAGAGATATAGGATCCATCGCCTCTGAATAACTTTCCCGGGAAAGAAAGCCTCCCAAACTCTGCCCGAAAGCTGCGTCCTAAAAAAAATGGCGTTTTAAAATTCCCTCCCCAAGCGTTGCACGCCCACAGGATGCTTAATGCTATTAGGAGGTTAAAATAATGCGCTGCGGGTTGTCGACGTCACGCTTCGGTTGGCAAGCATGCAAAGGCGTGGAGTTCGAAGGTGTTGCCAGCGACACGTTCATTTCCCTGCTTGCAGAGTGCTTCCACATCGATTTGTCGTTTGTCGGGCAAATGCATTCCTCTAATCGTTCGTTGCGGTCCCGCTCGTTTGGTCGAATAATGGGTTCGAGAGGTTCCAGGGACGTTGTGTGCATGCATCTTTTTTATTCGTTCGTTTGTTCCACCGTAGTTTCAGTCGGTCTGCTTTCCTTGGCCCGAGCGTTCTTTGGCACTCGATCGTGATAGTTCATTTGGCAGAAGGTAGCATTTAAATGACCACACCTCGTGGAGGACATGGTGGACCGGGAAGGCGAAATGGGAGCCGCCCTTCGGAAATTACCGTCCATTCTTTCCCGACACCAAGATTAATTTCCTCCCCGCGTCACCCCGATGGTAGTTCCGGCAACCATAGTGGCACGGTGCCACAAACCTTTGACCCTCCTTCTCGGCATCCCCAGTCTCAGGTGGCGTTGCGACGGTAATTGTAAATCATAATGAACCCCCAAACGTGACCTCCTATCGTTCGTCGATGAGAATTGGTGCTGTGTAGAACGCAAACACAAAAAAAAAGAATAAATGCATCATCAAAGCACGGAACGACCACATCCATCTCACTGCGCTCTAGGCAAATATCGTGGTACCGATTGTTCGGCCGGTAGAGGGCGCTCCAATCGCTAAGCTACCCCGCAGCGCCATCTATCATGACGCACACACTCTACCGAACCCGACCGCCTGCCAAACCGAACGCAGAGCGCGATCCCAGGAAGGGATTAATTTCCATTACAATCGAACGCAAGTGCAAGTGCATATCCTTCGGGCATATCAATTACCCCTGTCGCGTCGGATCGGGTGGCAGGGAGCATCGACGATACGGACGGTCGACTGCGTGCCGTCATGGGCGATTAGTTCGCCGTACGGCTTAGAATTCATCATGGTCCAGTTCTGTTTTTTATTTAAGCGGCTCGAAAGCGGTCCGTTCGCTCCCGAGTGTATCTCCCTTTCTCGCTCGCTGTTCCGCTCCGGTGCCCTCAGGAAGGAGCCAAGGCTCATTGAGTCGAGTATCGCGCGCTCACGGGGATTCCATTGACCCAGCGGGTGGCAGTGGGTTGTTTTGAGTAGCAAGAGCTTAAACCGCAGCGCACGGTGGGTCAGAACAGATCTATCGGAGGAGATTGCATTGGGTATGGTGGACATGGTTCAAGGATTTGCAGATTTTAGATTTATCTTTTTTAACACGCTCAGTTAAATTTGGCATAAAGTACCGCGTTATTGTTGCTTACAAGAAAAGAATAGAGAATATCCAACAAAATCTCAAATTCATCAACAAAAAGAGAAGTAATATCATTAGCTGTCTAACAGAAGCTGAAAACAAGTCATCGCTTGGAGGACAACCGCCATGACAGGTAATAATTTCTTAGTAAATCGATACGTTAAACGAATGAAATTTAGACAATATGGAAAATTTATTCGCCGTAGGTAATTATTTTCATAAATATTTCCTCCTACATGCCAAGAGAAGAAAAAAAGGAAAATAAAAAAATATATAACATTTTCTATTGCTCCTAAATATGTAATTCTTATTTCAATAATTCTAACGATATTGATCTCATTTGTATTGGAGCATAAATACTATTATACATGGTGTAAGCAATTTTGGCGGAGCAGATTTTCGTCCGCTTGCGAACCGTTGTGGAGATGAATGAAACCTTTGAAGTCACCGTAGCATTCCCGACCGATTTCTGCATCCGCGTCCACCGCTCGATCGATCCGGCGACGGAAATAGCCGCCACACGCACACCACAGCCGTTTGGCCGATGGCCTAAGTGGTGGTAATTTATTTTTCTTTCCTTTGGCGTTCGGCGAACCCAGCCGAACGAGAGACACGCGTTTTCCACGACCGGCACTGGCAACTGGCCCGGAGCAATCCGAAGCAACGATTATTGGCTCCAAAACTCTCTCGTCCTTCTTCCCGCCTCCCGCGAGTGGGTTAGATTATTCGCCGAAAATCACTTCCACCCCATTGTGCATTACAGAGAGGGTTGGCGGGTGGTCGCAGTTTTTCAGCGTCGTTTTTCGTCTTCAACCCCCCATACCCCCCCCCCCCCCCCTCTCATACCATGGCTCACGTAGCAACAGTTTGTTGCCATTTTCCCAGCAATTTTAAAGACCAGTTTTTTGTGCTTTTAAATCATGCAAACGGAGCGTTTTTCAAACCTCCGGAACGAAAATCACGCAGCTGAAAATAGCTGAAACACAGCCGCTGGTGCAGACACGCAATCGCTTCCGTCCCTGTGCCTGCTAATATTGCGGCTTACAAACTTTAATCCTTTAATCGGCTCAGTTAATAAGCTGTCATTTCGCATACACGGTATGTTAATGCAATGGCGGTGCAGTGAAGGTTCGACGCGGGTTTGATTTGTTTTTTTGTTACCATGCTTCTATTTTATATGAGCTATTAGTGTTTTAAAATAATAATTGTAAGTTTGAGAGCCAACTTGACTAACACGCTTATGTTAAAAAAAAATCCTCATGAATTAAAACTGTATCAGCACTATTTTACCGCAGTTACTGTTTCGTTCCGCGCATCCTGTTTCACATGCATCGACTTTGAAGTATATTTTTGAAATTTAATACCACTGTCACCGCTACTGCTCGCCGAGCCTCACGTACCGAAGTTTTTCATCCCCATCTCTCCTTCCCACCCGCCCACCACATTTGCGTACGCCGCAGCGGCGGGAAACGGTTTTATTCTTTCCGACCATCCGCAAAATACCGGGCCGCACGTGCCGTGGCGTTTTGTTTGTTCTTCCGTGACAGACACGGAATAAAATCTTCTGAAAATCAATTTTTGCGACGCTGCCCTCGTTCGAGGGGGGGATGGCAGACAGCGGGGTGATTTTTTTCCCCTGGTTGCTGTTGCTGTTGGTTTCGTTGCTTTCGTTGCCGCGGGACGGCAACCATTAGTGGTATTATTGTTATAACTTTGCATTTGTTAGCGCCGATGCGTGAAGGACGTAATAATAATTGAAACGAGCGAAAGGTAGCACCGTAATGATTTGGGTGGTTGGAGAGAAAGTGAGAGAGGGGGGGAAGAGAATCATGAGAAGAAAAATGGTACGAAAAGAATATTTTTCGCATAGGAATTAAGTGAAGCTAGAGTGAGAGAGGCAGGCGAACGAGAGATATGATTTTTATCGATCGGAATTTTTGTGAACTCCGGTCTAGAGCATAAGAACTCTCCTCTGTGTTGGAATCGAGCCGTGAATTGGAATGTTTTTGTGACATTTTTTATTTTCTAAAAATACTGACAACGGTCAAATAAAAAAAAAATACTTAGAAAAACTTGTAATGTATTGTAGTCCTGAAAATTGCATACTTTCTGGCGTAAATACGCGTAAATCATTTCATAAGCATAACAAATGCTTAGTATTTTTCAATACTTTTTTCACGATGCGTTGTAAAATGTGATTGTTGTTTACTAAAATCAGTCTTCAAATGTTATCCAGCATATTTAACCATCTTTTATTAATGTTCGCTAGTCAACTATGTGCTAAGCACAATTATATCTTAACTTACATTTTGATCAACTGAACCAAACAAAGAATTAATAATCTGTTAATTATGTAAATTAAATATTATGATAACATTTTGACTAAGATTCTGATTAACAAAGACAAATTTAGAGGTCCTTAGTTATGTTTGCCAGTGATGAAAATTTCCTTAGTAAATTTCCTGTATATGCACCAAACAATTAACCACTGAAATGTAGTAACTTAAAAAAAAAACACCCTAGACGGAATTTTAGTGCTTTATTTAATTCATTCAATCAATCAATCAATCAATCAAATTAACAAAACCATGTTGGTCCTTTCCCAAAAACTCATCAGCAATCGAACCACTGTCGCAAAAAGTCTCGTTTCGTCCACGGGTTTGGACACATCCTGATAAGTTTCGTCATTAAACATTCATCATGAATGTTCGCATCAAACCGGTTTCTCAAAAACGTAACCCACCCTCCATTTCCTATAGAAAACCTCTTCCCTGAATCATTAATTAACTCTCCAGTCGTCCAAACGCGCCGACACGGAGTGGGAATGGGCAACCGATCGAGGATGGAAGAAAGGCTGCTGTGATTTTCCATTCGCTTCGTACAGCGGGACGGTGCAACGGGGTCAGCGCAGGTGAAGCAGAAGGTCCTAGTTATGATCGATCAAATTCTGCCAAATCATTGCGCTGGCCCAGACAAACCCGAGACGACCGCAAATAACGACAGAAGTAATCATCATAAAAACACAAACACACACACCACTTGCCCAAGCTTTCGTTTTTGTGGCATGCCGGAGGAGGCCACTGTCAAGTCGGTAGCAGTTTGTGAGCTATTTTCCACCTACTTTCGCCCGAACCTCGAATGGGTACCATCATCCTCCGATTAAGGACCTCCTAGCGTTTCCGATTGCCGGCCTCGAAAGGGCGAATACGGCGAAAGGGCCCCGGGGTTGTGGCAGGTCATTTTCGCCGTACTTTGGTGAGATTGGTGGCTGAGTGCCCGGGACGGGCGCCCACACGCTCGCACCCGGTTCGGTGCGGCCAAATCTTTCAGACCAATTTCGTTCGATATTTAATGGACCATTGGCTCGGAAAAGGTTTAATAAATATTTCCGGCGTATGAAGGCGTGACGCTGGAACCGGGCTGCCGGTACGGGCCCGTGGGCTTGTGTTGCGATCGTCAAAGGGGTAAACACGCCCACGCCACGGATTTGCCGCTGGCGGAAGGTTTTTAAAAAGGACATCAACGGCGAGCAAACGAAGTGTCCACCGCAGAGGGAGAGCACGAGTGAAAAAAAAATACCCACACTATTTCAAACGATATTACGTGATTGAAATTTTGAAGCCTTCCCTCTCGGGCCTTCCCCGTCCCCACCAGCGGCTGGTGATCAAGGAGTGGAAAAATATTCTACAGCTCCAAACAGTCGCCTAAAAAAAGGAACAAAAAATATTCACTATCAAATCGCTCCGGGACGGATCGGGTCTTATGGTGGGAGCTTTCGAAAACGAAGCAAGTGATCCGTTTGGGTCGATTTTCTTCTGCCCTCACTGTTCCATCCAAGGTCCCGGGTCTTTCGTCTTGTTTAGTAGTTTTTAGACATTCCTCCTTCTCTAAAGCGACCAAAAAAAAAAACGACCCGTGTACGTGAGAATGGCTCCCCTCGCAAGCTCGTCGAGGGACAACAAATAACGAGACGGGAGCAAACAACAGCCGAACGAGAAAGAGATAGAGCAAGCAAGAAAAAAAGCCACCAAATGGACGGTCCCATGCCCCTCCGTACGTGCCGCGGAACGTGTCCACAGGACGAGGTCATTCCGCTCACGAACCACGTCCCGGTTTTGCGATTTGCGCTCGAATGTGGTACACGGGTCGAATGCACCACCGAAAACCCACCGTATGAGGCGTCGATCGTTCGTCGTCTTATTTTGCAAAGCGCTCTTCGATTCGGCGGAACTGAGTTGGGCCGGGTGGTGGAGAGCGTTCGTTTGATAAGCCACCGGCGAAAAAGAAAATTCTTCTCGCACTCTTCCACCCGCAGAACCGAATATGGATTAAATTTTCCGGCCCCGCGTACGACAACGGCGGGCTGGCTTCGTTCGCTTTCGCTAGTTGTTATTAGCGCACGGCAGCCGGTCCGGCCCGTGGTACGTGAAGTTCAACAAGCGGGCCGTTTACCTCGTGGAATGTTGTACCGTCGGACAAATGCTCATCTGCCTGCCCTCCGGTCTGGACCGGAAATGTTAGTGAACCTTTTTCAAATGCAATGTCGTTACGTGCACACGGCAGCGGTTTGGGTGGACATAAGGGCATGGGAAATACTTTAAAATTATTATTATTATATTCTCTATTTAGCATTCGACTGATATAAATGAACGAAATAAGGTACAAAATAACATATTTTACCTCTGAGAAGCTTGAGTATAATTGTATCAAAATGTGGAATTTTACATTCTTATTCCAATTTAGATCTAGTCTCTACAAAAGGATTATCTGTCACATGATCATGCACAAGATAGTTGTTCGCCTCAAAGTATGCAATCTAACGCTTACACCGAGATTCAAAATATTTTTTTAACTAAATGTTGCATCCATTTTTGTTGATTATTTGTGAAAAGTCATTTTGGTTTTAAATTTAATAAAAAAATAATGAGAATTGTGTATCATTTGAAATAAATAAAACAGTATTCTTTTCCAATTCCTTGTGTTTTTATTTGTTTTGATAGTGTTATAAAGATTGTGATCATGTTGATATTTAGTACACTTAAAATAAACTGTTTTGAACAAAATATTCACGTTTTAACCTCTGGGATTGCGGTGTGCACTATCTCTTGCCTTTTGTCGTCGTTTGAATGTCTTCTTCGTCTTCGCCCGGTCGCGGAAAAGTCAACTATCAGACAAGGGCAACAGCATCCAACAACAGAAAGAAATGCAATCACGGGCGCATGGCACAGTTTATTATAGCGTTCTCGTACACAGTCACAATTTTTTTTCTTCGCTTATCGTCCCGGTACCCCTCCCTCTTCATTCCACCTCCCTTCCCTTTCCACTGCAGTTTATCTCCAGTGGAAGCCACGTTTTTCGATTTAACACAAAACCCACCTGTCCGTCCGGTCCCGTCTGAGAAAGGGTGTGCGGAGTACGTGCAATCTTGAAAATGTGCTCTTTATTTTCCCAGCGACAGACAGGAAAAATGCTGCCCAGGACAAACACGCCACCAACGGTCACCACCGGCGTATCGAGCGACCGTGAGAAGAATTATTAAATTGATTGATAATTTGAGAATTACTTACGATCCAAGGGCCCGGGTTTGGGCGATGCGCACCCGAGCGTTAACACTCTTTACGCTATCCTCCATCAGGGACATCTCACAACGTTATCACAGTCGTCCACCCCGAAGGACGAGGAGGAAGTCACGCAGTCGTGAGGATTGTTTAACGAACGCTTAACAACGCAAACATCGCCACCCGTAAGACAACTCCGATCGATGCCGGCAACATTCCAACTATTGGAAGCCTCCCATCTCGCCCTCGGTGGTTGCCCCGAGTGAGTGAGTAACACCGAACCTCACCTTCCTCACCAACACACGTGTCCCAATCGTGGACGTTGCGAGCACGCGGAGGGACGCGGAGAAACGACTGCTTCTCGTTCTCGTTGGGTATTTGATTTCGAACGAACTAATCAGCACGGTTGGTTGCTTGTTTTGATTTGAGGAATTATTTCACCTTCCTTTCCCCTTCTCCAACCCACCACCCCACCACTCCGATGAGGAATTAATTGCGGGTTTTCGAAAAGCGCCTTTTAGCAAGGCGTCCCACGGCAGGGCCGGGAGCGAATGGGTGGACAAGGTGTGGAAAATTTGTAAAACTCGTCACCACAATCGATTGTCAATCGGGCGGTACGGCGCTTCGACATGGGAACGCAGCGGAATTTCCAATCCATGCGATGTCATGCGGCTGTAAATGGGTTGGAATGGGTTGGGGAATTCGCGTTTCGTTAATTGATTTGTCTAAAGCATTCCCGTGCAGAGGATGTTCGTCTGACGAGGTGTGCACGCGGTGGTGGTAATTTCTATGACGGAAAGGAATTAATCTCAATGATGTAATAGATTGCCGGTAGAACCTGTAATATCAGCGATGAATATGGTTCTTCTCAAAACGATCGCTCGAGCAAACCGAAGTGGGAGTTTGAAAAGCTGCGTTCATTCTCAAATTCTTTACATTAAATTGCTACCAAGGACCTGTATCCTGTAGACAGGCTATTGATTGCAAGAATTAGGCAACATACAATGTTTTCCTTAGCTATCGTTTGTTTGAATATTGCGAAGCATCAGATATTTCCTGGACAAATTAAGGATTTTTTACACTTTGAAATAATTTTCAAAATCCACTTTATCGTGATCGCCATATCGTATTCCGACAAAACCAATCAAATTAAAAATATTTTTGAAGTTATTTACCACGAACTTTACCTATTCTATTTCGTTCCCCATTCCCCAAATAACTTTTAATAAGTGGAATCACATAAATAAGTGGAAGAACATTCCTATTTACATCATTGTTAGTAAATAGCATCATTTATGATTTATTATTTCATCAAGCATACTGCAAACTTTTTGGTTAAAAATGATCTGCTGCACTCATATCTAAGCAAACTAAGCGTATTGTGAACACATTAATTGCAGAAAGAAATTGGGAATTTGTTACTTAACGTACTGGACTCTGTTTAAGATTGTGTTTGTTTAAAAAAAATAAAGCATTTTGTTTCAACGCAACACCGCTCACCTTTTGTTTTTTTTTCATATTGTTACTAAGCCTTGTACTAAGAAACATTTTAGAATTTATTTCATACCTTTCAATGCACAATAAAGAAATCAATTCGAAAGCGAAAAAAATCATTTAATTACAGATAAAAACACTATTTGCTGCTACTTAAAATTGCGCATACATATGTTCCGAAAATGGTACCGAAGTGATTACATGAGCATTTATCTTCAACATCATCCACAGTGCCGGGTGAAAATCCGTTCTCAATTTCTGTGGCAACTGTGGAATTGAAATCGATGAGCACCATTCATACGCAACTATCGGATGCTCGCGTTTACACAAAGCCGTGGTACAGTTTACTGAGCCGTCCAAACCGAATTTACCGACCTTATCCGATTTAAACGCCGCGAGTTTTCCGCGTTTCCCGCGTCCCTTCCGGACAGCTCATTAATGAGGAAAGTACTGTAAAAAAAATAATACAATCCACCAATGAGTTAATCATGTGTACGGGTCCATCTCCCACTCCAACTCCCAGGATGCCACCGGGTGAATCGCGCTGAATAATGCGAACTGTCAAGCAACCCCAATAGATCGGCTCCAACTCATTAGGCGCCGCGTTATCGGCACTGTTTGCTCAGCTCATCAGCTCTCGTCACCTTCGTCGCAAACAAAATGGACCGGCCGTTGAAACGATCCGCAAGTTTTAATTTACGTTGGTTTGTGGGCGGCGGCTTCCGGCTCATTCGCTGGTAAAGGCGATCGGCAGAATCCTGCGGGTTGCGAGCGTTCCGAGGTCGGGGTTCGGGTTGGGTCGTGTTGGGTTGTAAAATTAAAGCAAACGAGAAGTGCAAAAAGACACGTTTGCAAACCACCACGTTTGTTCGCACGGTCAGCAGCAACGGAGCCTTTCCCGCGGAGAAGCTTCTCCGGGAGGTCTTTTTACAAAAAAAAAAACTCCTTCATTGCTCCAGTAGCGAACCCGGGCAAAGATGTTGATGATGCCACTTTAAAGCCATACTCGGGCTAAAGAGCCGTAGCACGAGACAAATTGGCGCGAGCGCGCGCTATTGCCGATCCGTGCTTCAGCTACACTAATGTCGATGATGTTGGGGCTCCGTAGTGTTCTGTCCCCTCCCAGCCACAAGCTCCCGGAACGAAGTGCGGCTTTATGGGCAAATAACTTGGGCTTGGACTGCCCCATTCAAACTGAAACTGCCTGCTTCTCAGGATGAGGCAAAGGAAAACGTACGAGCGAAGAAAACGAACACCACCACCGCTTTCGACTCCATGCAGGGAGCGGAACGGAGGAAGAGGACGCACGAGAAAAAAAAGCAACAACGCGCGGCCATCAAAAATTCATCAAACTTCCCCAAACGGCAATAACCGAACTCGCACTTTTAATGGCTCCGTGGCCCGGGCGACCCACGTTGTGGCGTCCGCGTGCAAGTGAGCATACCGACCGGGAAAGACCTCACGTCTTGTAAAAGGGTGGAAGGAGGGGGTAGGGAGGGTAACCATTTTTGGGGTTATGTTTTTCTCGTTCCTAGTACTCGGCGTCCACCAGGAACAAGCGAAATAAATAAAAATACATACGAGCGGTATGATTGGGGTGGGATGTGGCGTGCCGTGTCCGCACCGCACGAAGCAAGGCACATGATGGTTCCCAGCGAGTTTGTTTTGTTTTTTTTCGGGTCGGGCAGGAAGAGTGTGCATGCGAAATATTAAACAACTTCACGACACTTTGGAAGAAAGCGTGGACAAATATTTCCAAATTTTGTAGCCAGTTACTAGAAAGGAATACTTTTCAGTGCACAAAAATCAGTGAAATAAGACCAACAGTTAGCTTTTTTCAGTTACCTAAAATTGCGCCTAAATGTATGCACTTTATGGTTTTAAAAATAAATCTTTTTTATGAAATGATAATTTTGTTAGAAAGGCAGCAACCAAATTTAAATGTTCAAAAAGTATGTAATCATCCTGACATATCAACATTATGAGTTGGAAGTCTTAGAAAAACATCACAATGTTTTCCACTAGTTACATGTCGAGCTAAACATTACTGACATCAATTTTCAAGAAGTGATTCTAGTCTATTTACTGAAATTAAATTATCCTATGTACACTTTTTTGACATAAACATAAATAGCAATGCATGTTGTGAAAATATATATCTCAATTTTTTTAATATATTTTAAATACTTTTTAATAAAACGTCTCCACAAAAAACGACAAAAGTGTAGAGTAAAATAAATCACGACTGCAGTTTGTACCACGCGTACCCACCGTGTTCAATTTCACACAGGGAAGTTTGGGAACGCAAAACACATGGCCACACGGTTGGTGTATGGATTTCGGCTAATGTTATTTAAATTGCGATAACGGTTTTATAGGCTCGACTGGAAAACTAGCCCGGTACCTCCAAGCCGAGTTACGCGCCGTTCCCGTAGTCGGTTGAAGCTCCAAACCGTCTAAACGGGCTTCCCAAGTCCTACGACGGCCGCAATAGTAGCAGCAGCGGGTTTGGTACATTAAACTACAATTCCACCGTAGCATCATTGTAACGTTCGGTGTTTGCGGTTTTGCGCCAGAACTCTTCACCTTCGGGTGCGTGCACGGGTCGAGCATGGCTGGTTCTCGCATCGCAACGATTTTTAGACCGAAACGACTCTCCTCCCCCTCCAAAATCGGCCAAAAATCCTCATCGGAGTTAGTTTCGAGGGGCCACCCGCACACACGCAGTAAGTTTATCAAAACGAGCGTGTGCGCGCACACGAATGGGTACGGGATCGTAAATTGCTTTTTCCCCGAGAATGGAGAAAACATGAACTTTTATTCGATTGCGGTTTGAATGTTTCATTTTAATTAACTGATATCCCGGTCGCTGCGATAACTGCCGTCCCCGATTCCATCGGTGGGAACGCATTTTTCGGTGACCAAAAGCCGGAATGTGAGTGCATAAATTATTACGGCCCGATCGTTGCCCCTGCCGCTGCGTCCCGAGATGGCAATTAATTTCAACCGTGGCGCTTTACAAGATTTGGCCAGACATCGTCGTCATCATCGTCATCGTGAACGCGCGGGGCTCAGACCATTCATCATTCCCAATGGCCAGGACCTAGCCGCTTGTGTAAGTGCGGGTAGTAAATGTCGCAAATCCTGTAATTGAATTTATGAATTCATACATATCAAACCAACGGTCGGTCATTACCGCTGGTGGCTTTCAATGGTGTCAGTAGCGATTTTTGTTTCGCTTGCTTTGCTTGCCCCCATTAGAGGCACTTCTTGGCATGGTTATTGTTAAACGGTTATAGTCATTCGTTGCCTTTTAAAAGCGTTGGTTTACATTCAAATTCAGTTGAATGTACAAAGAAAGTATATGGAAATGTTTCCATCAAAGTAGACATAAAATGAAAAGGTTGCATTCGTGCATTGCATACATTCAGGCGTTAAATAATGATACCAATTATGCATTGCCACAAAAGTAGTCGTTGTCGCTTTAACTCGCTTTACTGATTGTATGCAGCTCATTGCGTTAATTTGCGTGTGAAAGTTTACACTTCGTTACTTTTGATAAAGCAGAAAACCACTAATTTTACTTTAATTGTGGACTATAATACAGAACTCAACGCCAGCAAAAGCGAAGAGACATTTTTACCCTCTTTCTTTATACTCGGCAAAAAATACTCAAAGGATCCAGGACAAATATTTCAAACGCCAAACTTTTTTATAAAGTATTTTTAAATCCTTTGAGAGTTTCCAATAGATAAAGTTAGGCACGGAATCGGAAAGATGTTTTGATAAAATACTCATTTATATTTTTCAACGGAAAGTACCAAATCTGTCTTTATTAAATCAAATTGCATAGTTTAAGGCAGTTTATTATCATGCATACTTTTTTCTCAAAGCAGTTGTTATGCACAAAGCAATAAAATGCAATTAGAACAACAAAGTATTTGTCACACCGAATCCATACTGTCAGACTGAGAAATCTATTTGACACCAACATCAACCGTGTATTTTTGCTGCAAGAGCCCTTTCGTCCGACTAAAACACATTTTTCGCTGCGGGAAATAAATATTAAATTTATAAATCCTTCGGATCCATTAAGTATCGCAAAAATGGAATGGTTCCAGCCAAGTCTTCCATTTTAACACCGAAAATGGCATCAAGTGAGGATCGGACAATTTTTTCACCGAGCATCGGACTCGTAATAATTCTTCACAAATCCTTCCTACGAAATGTAGATTTCCACCCAGCGTAGCGTGCGGAAGATACTTAAATGCGAAATTTCGTAGCCATATTTCAGGTGAAAATGCTCGCGCGAAAATGTCACCGGTCGCAAATAAGCCATCGCGAAGGAAACTGTCAACTCACCTGCCCGTTGAGTTGACGGATTGAGACACCGGGAGACGAAATCTTTGTCTTTTGCCACGTTTTCCGCGGATGAATCTTGTGGTTTGTTGTGTTGCTCTTTTATGTCAACTTTGCACGTGCCGTCGGTCGCTAACCTGACGAGATGAGCGATTACTTTTGTTATAGGGCGGATACAGGAATGTAAGAAATACTTCTTGAAGCTTCCTTGAGGAGAATGCCACGTCTGCGTACTTTTCTGCAGATACTGTCATAAAATAATCGTTATTCAAATTATCTCTAACCCCAGACCACGTATTTTATGCCCGAGATGATCGAGTGTAGTACGGCAAGCAGAAACCCAGAAACTCTCACCGGTCATTACGTTTTAAGGCAAACACGGGCGAGGGTAACAGTACACACGTCAACAGAAGCGGGCAACCTTTGCAATCGATTTCTTTAGCCTCTTTCGCTTTGTTTTCCAAAACCCCTACGAAGCTGTTTTGCCCAACTTTTCCCCCGCAAGCAAAGTGGCCAAGTTGGCATCCCAATTTTCTTCTCGATAGTTCTCGAGCGAGGTTACCGATCGGATGCGATAAGTGCGCGCATAACTTCCGTCTGGATGAGATAATTTCGGGCAAACCTCGGAACTGACCCACCTGAGCAAACAAACGATCCCAACGAAACACTTACCTCACTCAGCACACCGACCGGGTGGGGATGGAAGCGTTCCTCGATGGACGTACTTTCCAACGATAGGATATGTTTACGTCCGCAGAAATCAACCCGAAGCACCGCGTAAGTGCTTTCAGTCGAAATGGCACTACCTTTGCGGTGAATTCAGCAGAACAGATTAGGTTCGACTTCACACTCGCACACTTTCACTATCATTAGCTGCACACTTCACTCACAAACACCTCTACACTTCTAACACGTCGGGTTCAAACTTTCCTTCACATTTCTTACGTTTAAAGAAACCACCGTTTGTTTACGTTTAAGAAACGCGTATCATCTGCGAGTGTTAATGTACGAAACAATGCATAAATTTAGGCGCTGCTGAACTTGTTCCTTCAGCCGCAAGGTGTGCCTTGCAAATGTTTACTATGATGTAATCAACTTATTTGTCTTAAATTTATTCCCTATTTTAATAAAATGTATTCTCAATATTACAGAATGATCGCAAATTCACGTTCGTTTGAGTTTCACACACTCTCACCGCTGCCAACGTTGGAGGACTTCTTGGTGCACCCTTTGCTGGACAAATCTCTGCCCAAGAAAGAACACTGTACAGAAAAGCACCGGTCAATCATTAATCTTCGATGCTTTCCCAAACATGGAAAACCCTCGAACGGGCGCATGGTTGGGTGTGCAAATGCGTTTCCAGCACGGTGCGTCACGCCAGGGAAACTTTTCACACCACCACCCAATATCGAATATATTTATTTTCCCGTGGTTTCACCGAGCAGCAGAAAAGTGAGGCGAAAAAAAATATGATACGAAGGATACACACGACAAAAACACGTTACGCCAACGAAAAGCAACTGAACCGGAAACCGGAACCACTTCGCCGCACCAGACCCGGTGTGCAAAGGACATCGTTTACGGTGCCTGTAGTGGAAAAGGACGCGGTAGGCAGGGGATTAGTTTTGAAGCAATCCAGACACAGGGAGCGGAGCGTGATGGTGAGCGAGTGGCGGGAAGGGGACACGGTACTCAATTTTTACCGCATTTCACTCGAGCCTTTGCGACGGAGTAGTTCTACTTCTCTACCCGACAGCATTCCGGAAAGAATCGCAAACGCACTAGTATTTTTTTTCTTCTTTTCCTTTCACCCGCACTCGTTTGTTTCCTGTCGATATTAACGAGCTTGCCTTATTTTTATTCGCATTTTGTGTGTTGTGTGTGTGTGTGTGTGTGTGTGTGTGTGTGTGTATGTGTGTGTGTGCGTTTTTTTCGCTTTACCGGAAGGATATGCGTGCGTGACCCAGGTTAACCCTCGGGAAACGCTTGGGGGTTTTTGGTTTTATTTTTATTATTTCGTTGTAGGGGGTTTTCGGTCTTTTCCTCCTCCTCTTTTCACACGGTTATTGGTGTCGTCCTGCGTGTACCGCGTTTCATCATGCGCACACTGCTACACGTAGCGTTTGGAAGCACATCGCAGGGTTTTGTTTTGAACACCAGTCTCGATTTTTTGCTTGTTTTTTTAAACGCACCTCCACATACACAAATGCACTTAGTGGTAAAGGTGCACGATCGAACGTAACCTGCCAGGACTTTCACAGTTTTTTTTCCCACAACACAACACAAGAAAACGGTACGATTTCCAAGCGCACACCGCTCGCTTTAATGCGGAGGAAAACACCCACACCCACACGCGCTCTGCGTGTGTGTGATTTCTTTTTCTTTCGGCGATTAATTTCGAGCCACACACAACGGATCAACTCACTGACTTCGTTTCCGGTTGTCTACAGTGACTGTTGCCTGTGTTATTTACTTGTGTTCGATGTCACTGTTTGTACTTTCACGCCACCGTTTCGCAAACTCAGCCCTGCTTCGCTCGTCTGCACCAAGCTGCTGGCTGCCCGTTGGATAAAGTTTTCACCATCGATAGAGGCTGCCGTTTCTTGCGCGAGTTTTTTTACCACAGAATAAAACGCGGATGGACGCGCGACGTGTGGATCTGCCCACCCATTGCATGTCGAACGCCGAGCGAGATCGGTTCGCGACTGACTGGGGGTGATGGCTTCGGGTTGTTGGCTGCCAGTGCGCGCTCTCTCTCGCGTGGGATGCGCGTCGTGGTGTGGTCCGCCGAAAGGAGTTCCCGATTCGGGTGAGCAAGACACGACAGGACCCGAACGCACCCGACAGGACCCGACCGGATCCGGATCGGTCGACTCGAGTCGGTCGAGCCGAGAGCAAGCATGAGATGGGAGTTTGCGACGCTTCTGTGAGAGTTCGGTTGAGTTGACTCCGAATGTGAGACTGTTGTGAGAATCCTTTTTCTCACAACCGGGCATTGGAGAGTGAGATACAAGGAAAAACGGGACGTACAAGGAAAATTTGCACACGGGCTGTCAAGCGTTTCGCTAGCGGTGAACCAGGATCATCCCTTTGCAAGTGAATTCTAGTTGAAAAGGACGCGTTGGGGTAAAATAAAGGGGAAATATTCTCCTTCTTATGTGCCATAATGAAGCTTGGTTGGTAAGAAGCAGATGAAATGTTTCAAATGACCAAAAGATATGGATGAATTCAAGAAGATTAGAATCACAACTGATTTGTTTGGGATGAATATTTAATGTAAATTATTACTCAAATTTACCTATTGAATGTTATAGGATTTGCACCCATCTTTCACAATAGCTTATGACAGAATATTTATTTGTTACACGTTAAACATACTTTTGCATATTTTTTCAGATTTCTCTCAACTGTGCATCATAGAATCATAGAAAAATGTGTGATTTTAAAAAACCGTTTGATGAATTTCTCCAGTTGTGTCCTGCTTCATGATACGATTCATACTTACACGAAATACGGCTTGCAAAAAGTTTCCTTCTCACGTGCAGTATGTTTTCTATCCCAAGATGTATCTGTTTCGTTGCTATATGGATCGAATTCTTCATCAGATATTAAGATTTATATGAAAAAATATATACTTTAAACCAACAGTTGCTGACAAACAAACCAGTGAAAGACAAATTTCCTACCCACATGATATATCGCTGACTGACGGTTCATTCATATTCCTGCATAGAAGAATACGTGTGCTTACGATACTATTTGGAATACAATTCCCCTCCTGTGTTTCACTAGCATTTGTTGTATCAACTTCAGGGGCAAGAAGACCCGTATTATCTTCATGTATTGTAGCTGCTAACTAACCCAAGAGATTGTATCCTTGGTTAATGTATTCTTCTTATCAAGGGAACGAGCGGAAAGAGCTGGTGTATTTCCCCTTTTGGATTTCAACAGCAACGATTGTATCTTGTAAATGAACAAGGTAAATTTATATTTCTCCATGTCACAGGACACTTTTCCCCTTTCGTTATTTCCCCTTTTGAAAGCATGCATTGTATCAGCTAACCGGGCAAGGAAACGACATTTTTCACAGAATACCCAGTGACATAAATGTTTTGTATCAAATGAATTGTTCCCCCAAAATGTAAAATTCACCTTGCCACATGACACGGATTGCAATACCCCATCTTTCTATCAGCACTATGCAACATATTAACTAAAAGTCTAAAAAAATGTTCATGCCAAATGTATTATACAACTTGTCACAGGACACTATGAGGAATTTCCCCTTTTGTGTTCATCAGTATACATTGTTTCATCCAAGTTTCTTGGTAAATTTGTACTCTACATATTGTGCGATTCAACTTTTCCAAGGATAGGCAATTTACGTCAGACATTCGAACTGCTAATACATCTCCATGTCGTAGGACGTTTTGCGTTATTTCCCCTTTTACCAGCATGTATTGTATCAGCAAACTGGGCAAGGAAATGAAATTTGTCACAACTTACCCAGTGACAAATATGTGTTGTATCAAACGAATTGTTCCCCCAAAATGTAGGATTCGCCTTGTCACAGGACGAGACGAAGAATACATTTCCCCATCTTTGTTTCACAACTGTGCAATGTATCAGCTACAAGTTGAAAATCCATGCAAAATGCATGATACACCTTGTCACAGGACACTACGAGGAATACATTTCCCCTTCTGTTGCCTTTTACAAACATGTATTGTATCATCTAACCGGTCAAGGAATACCGTATTATAACAAAATAAATGATGCAGCATGTCACAGGACATGAGGAGAAATACATTTCCCCTTTTGTGTTCATCAGCATACATTGTATCAACCAAGTTTCTCCGTAAATTTATATTCTTCATAATGTGCGATTCATCTTCACCAAGGATACGTAATTTGCGTCGGACATTCTAATCGTTAATACATTTCCTTCTTCATGATGTTTTATAATAAGTATGATCCTTCCAAATATGTATCCTTGTGTTTATTTTATAGTAGACTAGACACATTTCATACGAGAAAATGAACGTTTCCATATACCAAGCAACCGTAGCAGAATGAACAAGCCAGTGGAATATGTTGAATCTATCAGTACTTTCCTTAAGCTAGAATCAACGGTGGCTAGCCGTAACACTTACAGTATAATTTTAGAGTGTAGTAATCTACCATTTATTAAGTAGAATTTTTAGTCAGTCGATTCTTTTATTCTAAAAGCATGTTGATGATATTGTATTTTTTTCTCATTATTAATTTCAATATCATTTTACCATAAGCTCTGATAAAATTTGAAACCATTTATCGTATTTTGCATTCTCGACGATTTTCGACGTGTTTCAATATTTCTGTGCCATATTTATTGCTGAAGAAAAATGCGAGGCCCTCCTCTCGCACTCACCCTCAATTAAACAGTCAACCACAAAATCGAAGCAATTGATTGCAAATCGATACGCTTCCACAACGAAGCTGTAGAACCGCGTGCCACGCGAAGCCGGCAGCCTCGATTGATTAAAAAGTTCTTTTCGATTAGAAAGAACTCCACGCGCGGCTCTCGAGATAAATATTCCCCATCATCACGGTGCTTTCAATGGCGCTTCACAAAAAGATGGAAAAACCGAAGCACGTTTGCACCTTGGGGGAATACAATGGACCCTTTAGGAAAACTGCAGTATCAACACCGTACCGGCACAACCGTCTGTGATTAAGAAGCACCCCGATATGGTTCCCGCACCGCTCACTGAAGTATGTGAAGAAAACTGAAACATAAACGGTGGGCATTGGAAATGGAAAACTGGATGAGTATGGCGTTCGGAACAGGGAATCTCACCTCCCCGGACCCGGTGAAAAGCCTGGTATGCAAACACACTCGTTTGCACCGCCGCCACCACAGCAGCAGGGAAAAAATTAAACACAGTAAAAAGGAAGTACCTCTGCACTCGACGGACGCACGCATCACTCTCCGCTCGCTCATCACCACGGAAATAAATTATCATTCACCCCATCTTGTGTAAATAGCACAGCTGGTGCGGTACCGTGGTCCAAAGTAAACATATCTTTCGCAAAGCATCTGCAAAGGATTCCACGCGACGGTGCGGAGAAGCTTCACGCTTAGCTAATGAATATCCTCGGAACATCCTCCCCTCCCGGATGGCAGGTGGCGAATATGGAGAGATCAACCGAACTGGGAAAGGAAGTTCTTGTTTTTCCACCTGCCACCCTTCCATGTTTCCACCCTCCTCGTCCCGACGTGACCGAAGAGTTGTTTGAAATGTACGAACCGTGCGATGCACATGCGGCGGCGGCGACGCCGGCGGATTCCTTCAACTCACCACTTTGATCCACGGTGGGGATGGGAAAATTAGGCTTTTTGCAATTCGTCGGGTTTGGTTTGTACGCTTTGTGCCGTAATGGTGTCGGTACGCCGGCGTCCAGAGCTTTTGCAAACGGCTGGTGAAGTCGTTTGATGGTGACGAAGATAGAACAACTCCCGCGACACGTGATGCAATCGCGTCCGCTCGGGGACTGAGTTTTTATTCATGGCTTCTGTTTTTTTGCACTTGGTTGCCTTGGTACTGTGCATTCGTTTTGGCAGAGTAAACTCTCAATCGTTTCGTGTTTCGTATTCGTGCACGATCGAGGACCAGTGCTCTAGCAACTCGGAAAGAATCTAAGTTCAAATTTATTGTTGGGCAGAATGTAGTAGCACCCTAAAGTTTTTATTTTGGTAAGGTAAGAAATCAGTAGCAATATATACACATTTAGCCTAATATGTCGCTAATAAAACTACAAGCTGATCCCGCCTTTCTTATTTTTTCAATATTTTCTTGCCTAATGATAAGTACGTTTTTGTTAAAAATAATAAAAAAAAACTCAATTGGATGTTATTTTACAATTTAAGAATAAATTCGAAAATTATTAAAACATCGAACCATCACAACAACTGGATGTTTATCTAGTTCAAAATGTTTATCTAGTTCAAAAACGTTCTAATGCAAAATTTTCGGTGTCCTACAAAAATCATTCGTTGCTTGAAAATTAATTAGTTAGAAAGACAAAGTTATTTGTGATTAAATTATACAACGAATGAATTGCATACCCACAGGCTGATATAACGATTATTTTTTTAAGATCTTTCATTATATTGGACATAGGTATTTCTATCTTTTTTCCTCTTCTCTTTGTATTTGCTACCAAGATGGTGACTATGAACGTTTTGCTAAAAATAGTACAGGATATCTAGCTTTCTTTCAAGCTTCTTCTCTTAGCAGCTCAAATATTCATTCGCCCGAAAGACTGCAAAGGATCAAACATGTTTTGATGCGGTCTAGTACAAACACTATCCATTTGATAGGGCGTTGTTGTTTTTTTTCTTCTCGCTCTCGGTGCACACGAGTATTATCTTACCCTGTATGAACTTTGAAACGTAAACACTGTCCTGTGGGACCGATGTAAATGCAACCCAGCATGCAATGGTCATGAGCGTCCACATTAGAAAAAAAAAACACTTCACGATGACCACAGCGCACGGTAATAACCCATTCGCTTTAGCCGTATCAAATAGAGAAGAAAGTCAAACAATGACCCACAACAGGCGGGTGATGAATTTGTTTAGAGGACGTCTGTGTAGCCAGGACTTTTCCCTGGGAGTTATTCGGACAAAACCAACGCATAACTGGAGCATCCTCTTCCATCGGAGGGCCGGATAATCAACGGTGGTATTTAACTCGCCGACGGGTGTGAGCAAATACTTGCAATGGTTTCAGCTATTATGTATCCCGTTGCCAGGATTCACCGGCGAGGAAATAATCTTCAACGAGAGGTAACGTACAACTCTCACCTATCTTAGCCGTGCTCACGTATACATGGCTCACGTGGTTGGCAAATACGTTCCCATTGAAATATTAATGATTTCATTCGATGCATACACACTTCCAACGGGAGCCACACAGACACCGAGAGAGGTAGAAAGGGAACGAGTAAAAAAATACGAATGCAAGCAAGGGCAAAAAGCTGTGATGAAAACGTATTACCCGATGCTGTGAAGCCGGCAGCAAAAAGTTGACCTGTTGGGAAAATGAAAGAAAAACCCCTACGCTTGCTCGGCTTTTCCCACACCACGGCAACGGGTGTCGAGTTTGCCTTTGATGGTGCCAGATAGGGCCGAAGATTGCGTTTCATTGCGAGATGTTTGGTAATTATTGCCTCCCGTTGCTGGAGAACGTAAAACCATTCGGGACGGCGTGGCGTGGTGAAGAAGTCGATCAAGGAAAGATAACACCCAGGGCAGCCTTCTTCTGTGAATTCGAGTATTTTAATGGGATGCTTTTGTTTGACGTAGAGAACATCGTTTGTTCAATTACAGCGCGGGGCGCGTTACCTGTAAAAGTGTTTTTAACGAAACACTTTCCTTCCTTAACATCATGATTAATTTTTTGCGCTGAACAAAATCAGTTCAGGTTTCAACTGTTGATAGATATTTGTAATGTTTTCCGTAATAAGTATGCTTATTTTACTTTAAAATTGATAAAAATTCAATACAATGTTTTAGGGTTATTGGTACAGAATAACTCAGAGTGTATAAAGTGATAAGAAAACTTAGTAAAGCATTGTCAAGAGTCATTGCCTTCTTTTTATAGCATTTTTACAGCGTTTTTCATCCTGTTTTCTGAACTCTTATGACAGTTACTAAAATGTGTTAAGTTTGTTCCTGAAAGCTTTCCATTCAAACAAAAATATTTAAAAATATGTATATTTGTTCTTCACAACATTCAATTACCAATGTGTTGAAAACGCGGTTTTAGAGACCATGAAAATTTCCACCTTGAATAAGCGTTTTTATCTTTTAACTTAATACGCTGAGCTTATACTATCACATAGCTCATTAAGTTTTGGTTTTTAGTATCACTGCTATACAGTGTATCAGAAATGCAGGTTCTTCATAAAAAATATTCAGGATTGTTATGAAAATTTCGTACACTGGAAAACAATCAGTAGTTACGATCTGTCAAACGACTACAGTGGTGTGCATAATATTAAAAGTGGTATGAATTTTACACTTAGTAATTTTTATTTGGTACAACAATTTGTACGATATTGTTGTTATTCTTAGAGTAACATAAGCGTATATAATGTTCAAACATATTAATAACGCTCTATTTCATATGTGCAAAAAGTACCAAAATACGAACTCCCTGGGACGAAGTATTTAATAGCAGGTATTTCTTTCAGACAGTTGTATGTTGTATGTCTCAGCATATCTTAACAAACGATGCCGGCACAAACTTAGACCCAATTGTATACCGCACCTTCAGAAACATCTCCCCTCACCCACTTCCACACGTTCTCCATCCACTGTCAAACCGTCCGACGATGCCAAACATGCAGAGCTTGTGTCGCTACGGACTTTTCTTCTTTATTTCAATAATTGGTTTATTTAAAAAGATTTAATAGCTTTACATTCCACGTTCAGCTTCCCGAGCCGTTCCCGCTACTCGCTACCCCTTGTCCCGTCCTTTTCCCGAGCCCTTCCGTGATGATTAGTTCGCACTGCACTTGGCGCGCGCTTGCGCTCGTCTCAAGCCACCGTTTGCTCCATTCCAATGAATCCCTCTTAAAAGCGCCCTATCGTGTAAGGTCGAATTTATCACCTCCGCGTACGTCTCCTCAAACCGGCTCTCGGCCCAACTCCCCCAAACCGGCCACCCAAGATCGTTCGTTCGCTTTGCATTCTAACAGAAAAAAAATTGTTTACTTATTTGTTTTCCTTTTTTTTGTTACTCTCAATTTCTTATATTTTTGTTTGTTTGCTTATTTTCGATCTCTTGTTTTCTTCTTTTTCTACTTACGCTGCGCTCCGTCTGCTCCGATTCGACCTTCGACTTTCGTGCTAATGTAATGGTGGGTGGTGGTCTCTGTATGTCAAGTAGATCTTTAAGAGCTCTGATTTTTTATTTATTTAGCAATCGATTCATATTTTTTCTACTCTGCCGCGCTTTCACTTCTTCAGCGCCGGTTCGCTTGAGAGAGTGAGACAGACAGACAGAGGTGGTTAAAGAAAACTAAAAGCTGGACTACCAACGCGGCCACTCACATTAAAGCGCGTTTGGATGTTTCATCTCTATATATTTGTTGTTTTTTTTTGTTTCTTGCCTTATTAGTTCTCTTGTTTTTTTGTTTGCTTCTTCGAATTACTAACGTTTGTTTGCTTTGTTTTGTTTTTATCATTCTTCATCGCATGTTTTATTGTGTTTGTTTTTTTCTTGTATTGTTTTCTTTCTTTTTTATAGTTTATAGTATTAAGTAAGTGTGGTATTGTGGGGGTGGTTTTTTGATCTGCAAAACTGGCAACTGGTGATCGTTTTGCTCTCGCGTGGTGGCTATTTTGTTCGTTTGCCTCGAAAAGCGACACTACCCGGTCGATCAGGGTATATAAACTAGTGACTGTATGCGTTAGTGTCTGACTGGTACGTGCAGCCGTGTCGTTGTGAGCTGACGAGGAGGAGGGGAAGGAGGGGAATCGACTGCTTCGTTAGTATGTGTGTCGGCGCCACACGGTTGAGACGTGCGCTTGTCAGGAGGTGGATGTTTTTCATTCGCCTGTGCTCTGTTTCTTTGCTGTTGTTTTATCGATTGATTCAATGGTTGCAGTTTTTTTTGTTGTATGTATTACTTTTACTTTTATTATTCAACGACATGTTTTTTGTTTTAATATCTAGAAGGTTTTTTTTACTCATGATCATCTGTATCTGCGGATGTATGCGTGTAGGTTGTGTATATTTGTTTTTTTTTTTCTTCTGTCGCTTCTGTCTGTTCTCTTATGCCATCAACGCATCGGTATCCTAATAAATATTCTCGACTAACAATAGATTTTTTGCTGTTGTTGCTTCAGCATCTCTCTAAGCTAGAGATTTCTAATCCTCCTGCAACGTCGCGTCCATGTGTGTGTGTGTTTGTTTTTCTTTTAATCTTCATCTTTTTTTTTCTTTTACCTTCAGTAACGTTAATTTTAATTAAAATTTAGCGCTATATTCTGTTTAGGGTTGTTTCTTTGTGATTTCTTAATTTTTTAAATCCTCCTACGAGGTTCCCCTATCGGCAGACCACGATGTCTGTGCATGTCCCCGTTTGCCTGCCAGTGTCTCACAATCCCACGGGCCGGGAATGCGTGAATGTGAAACAAATAAACGAACCGAAAAACGCAGGGAAAGGGGTAGCCGTACAAAGAACGCAATACCGGGGGACCTCTATAAACCACACGAGTAGTGAAAATATGTCTCTAGTGCTAATGCGTGCGGCATGCCGTCCGTAGAAACATGAACGATGACGACGACGACGACGACGACGACAAAGACGACGACGAGCGAGCGAGCAAAACAGCGAGGCCATTGGATGCCATCATCAAAAACTTAACAAGTTTGCACGAGATAAACGCTATTCTAAATAAATAAGCTTCCTGCCAGCTTAGCTGCTCATAGTACACTACCTAACTCAGGGTCCGTCCAATGGCAAACGCAAACGCCACCGGCTCACGCACCGGCTGAGCTGTGTGTTCCGTTTCATGCGTTGTTCGTCAAGGGTTGTGTTTTATATACTTTTTTTAAAAATACTCATAAATCGCAGTTGTTTTTTTGTAGGTTACTTTTTTTTCTCTATCTCTCTCGCGCTTCAGATACTCTAAGCTTCAAAAACAATTCACGCTCTACTGTTCGACGCCCTAATCACGCTGCGGTGTGTTTGTGTACGCGGTTTTGGGAAACACTGCCACCAATGGACAAACAAAGAGTTAAACACTGTGTGAACAAAACAAACCGTCATGCCAATTGCATAATTTTAGGCCAAATTTAATATAAAAGCGCCCTGCAGTATGCAATACGAGTGTTCAATTACGTTACCTTCATGTTTTTATATCTCCAGTTGTCTGTTTTATAGAGTTTTCCTTATGGTTTTAACCTCGTCTCGAAAGTTTTTCGTTTCTGAATTACATCACTTTGCGGTTAAAAATGTAACAAAGTTTATTTTCTATTCAATCAAAGCTCCGATTGTGCTGGGAAAATAAAGACTTTTCGTGTTTCGTGTTTTGCTTTATGTTTTCAATTTCTCCCGTTTCAAAGTTGAAATTCGATTAAAAAAGTGCATATGCACTTATGATTTATACACGAAATTTTTCCAGGAATGTCAAGCCGCGGGAGTTTTGATTCATTTGAAAAATCCTTCAGCTTTAAAGCAATTACTGTTCGGGGATTGGAACTGTGTGTGAAGAGTGTTAGAATATTGTTGGTCATTTTCCTCACCGCTTTTACCCTGTACCCAGGTTTCGCAGCAAACAGCACACAAACAAACACACGGGTTTTTCGGTTTTCTCTCCTTCGTCATCGGATTTTTTGTTTGTTTTTTTTTTTTTTATTGTGAAAACGTAACCCTAACCTAGCTCGCTGATGCAGCTGAAGCTTGACACAAACAACGCAAACACTTAATTCCGCTCGAATTCGATTTCGGTGGCGTGGCGTGAAAAGCTACGACGCTGGTGTAACAGGTTATAGTGTGTGTGTGTGTGTGTATTTGTGTATGTATTTTTGTTGTGGGTGTCCGGTGATACACATATTTGCAATTGCACGAATGAATTGAAGTTCAATTTCCGTGGCCATCGGAGTATCGCAACCATGTCCGAATGAAGTCTGCTGAACGCTACCGGAAGCGAAAGGTTGCACTTACTGTAAAAGACCGCACCGTTTGAAGATAAACGCATCAGCCGTGTAGCCTGTGTACGGTCAATCAAACACCATGTCACCCCACCGTCATTTGGAGGTAAACATGTTCCCAACAAACAACAGAGTACAAGATAAAAAAAGAAAAAAAAAACCATAATCAAAGTACAACATCAACCACGTTAATCGCAATCGCGTTTCCTAACAAAAAGTTTCATGTTTGTTTCGCTTGTTACTTTTGCTTAGTTTTGTTTTCTCTAATCTGCTTTCATTGCTACCAATAGTTTTGTGTTTCTTCAGCATGATTTTACTCATTTAATTAGTGTTGCTCTTTCCTTTCTCTCTATCTCTCTCGCTCGATTGCGCTATTGTTTGTTTCGTGTTTTCGTGTGGGTTTGTTGTTTTGTTGTAGTTGTGTAATCATCATTTTGTTTATACAATAAATTCAGTGGTGATTTCGAGCGTTTCCGAGCGTTTCCGATCATAGTACACTTTTATTTGTTTGCTTAACAGTTGCGTTGCGTTATGCAAAAATGTGTGTGTATGTGTGTTTTTCCCTTCTAATGTCTTGTTTTGTTCGTTCTTTTAGTTCTTCTAAACGCTTTCCTTTAGTCACGTCATTTTTGCTACTTCCAATTTTCCCTTCCGTTCACCTTTTGCATGTGTGTATGTGTGTGTGTATGTCTGTTTACTTTTATTTAATATTTCATGTTTTTTAACTTATTCATGGGCAGTGAGTGGTAAGAATAGAAAGAGGCCCTTCAAGTTGTTTAATTATTCTTTTGGATTTTTGCTTGTTTCTCCGCTCCGTTTCTCTTTTACTGTTCGTTATGTCGGTTACATTTGGATGCGTTTTGTCGACTACAGCTTGTGTTTTTTAATGTTTTGCATCTCGCTACTACTGGTTTGCGGTAGGAGCACAAGAATTGCTTGCACCCCGCCCTTCGCACCCGGAAACAAAGCACCCAACGCGTTCGCGACGCCCGGTGCACTTCGCGCTTCACAAGAACGTTATTATTACTCTACTTACTAGCACGCGCGACGACCAGTTCGCGAATATCAAAGTGAATGAAATCCTTCATTTTGTTCGTAATGTCCGTGTAGTGGTGTATTGTGTGTGTGTGTGTGTGTGTGTGTGTGTGTGTGTGGTGTTGTGTGAAAAAGAGCGAGAGGGAGAAAGAAAGTGTACCGTTTATTTCTTCTTCATCTGCCTTCGGGAGATTACACGAAGTGATTAGCTGTGATACAAACTACATTGCTCCTGGCGCTTGGTGGATGTTTTATGACGCTTTCTGCCTCAAAAACACGCCTCAACTAGGATCTACAATCTGCAGACTATTCCGGGGGCTTTTGGAGAAGCAAAATCGACAGTGATGCGGGATCGAAAGAGAGAGAGAGTCCTCTCTCTTTTTTCCTCCTAGCCTTTTGCCTTCGCCACTTTCGCTCGTTTAACTTCTAGTGCTACGCTGTTTTGCCAGAGATCATGCTATGCTTGGTAGGTGTTTAGGTGGAGTTATACGGAAAAAAGTTGTGTAGCGTGTACTATATACTAGCATCTGAAAACCTAAGAACACATTCACGCTCTCCATTCTCCCCGCAGCCGCAGCCGCGCCGCGATTTTGCACTGAATCGCGCGAGTTTGGGTTGGTTTTGTTTTTTTTTTGTTGTTGTGTGGTGTCGCTGTGTATGTGTGTTGCAGTGTGTTTATCGTTTCTTTAAGCAAGAGAGCGGAATGCCTCTCCAGCTGGATTTTTTGTTTTGTTTTGTTTTGTGTGTTTGCAATTAGCTGTACAACTTACCTACAGTTTATTACGATGGTCTTAAATCTTTTATTTTATTATTAGGTTTTGTTTTGTTTTTTTTTTCTTTAACGTGGGTATTATGTATACTATTGCAATAACAAAATCATACAACAATTCTTCACCAACCGATAGTGTAGCTGAAGTACAGGGAAAAGTATAAAATGCCTAGCCAAATGATTCAAACGTTACGCCACACACCTCGCTACTACAATGTGTTTTTTCTTCTTCTTCTTTTAATATATGCCCCTTGATTTCGTGCGCGCGCCTACTTGTTTATTTTTTCGCCCGCTCCGCTTCGCATTCGCGTTGGTTTTTAATGGCTTTTAATGGTTCATGGGTTGCTTCTCGCGCGTTCCCACCGGTAGCTGCACTTCTCAATATTACTATCCGGCCCTCTGCACGCGCTACTATATGCTGCTGCTGCTTCTGCTGCTGCTGTTTTTTTTCATTTTGCGGTTGTCCTAACGCTAGCGTAACCTCATCCGAACTTCTAGGCCTGTTTGTGCCTTCCTTCATCTACCACCACATCACTCGCTCGCGTACCGATGATCCGGACACCGAGGTGCGCACCCTTTCTCCTACAACGATGATACAACACGTGTGCCTGGCGCGAAATTGTGAACGAACGTTGCCTGGCGTCAGGCATTCGCTGCTGAAACGGCGTGTACGGGTGCCTCCAATTTAATCGATCATCAGCTCGAAGTGGACGGACCCTCTTCGCTCGGCCCGATCGTACATGATGTTGCGGGCCCAGGCTTTGCACTCGATGTTGATGAGCACGCCAGCTGTAAGAAATTAAACGATAAAACAGAAAGATCAATCAGATTTGTATTTAACAGTATGACGATCTATCTAATCTATCATTCCCTGCATCCACCGAATCACCGAAGCATATCATAAACCTTGAACTCTACCAATGATCCTGAAAAGTAAAAGGCCGTAACTCATGCACAAACCGGCCTTTATGTATCATTAAAGCGTGCATTCCATCAAAAATGTAGGTGAGAGGAACCGGTTCTCCGACCTAGCGGCATCGTTTGCAAAACTCTAAAAATTGCATCAAACCGGTTTACGTCGCAATTTTTGTGCGTAATTTTAAAAGGGCCGCTGCGTCTCAACCTCAAGGGTATGCAGCGATGCCCTCAGTCAGTGACCGCCAGTGCAAGTGTAGGGAACATCATCATGCATTTTTCGCTTCAATCTTTCGCATTGCTGCTGACCGCCAGCTACCTTTGTGTCAGTGCCAACGTTGTCTCCTTCGGAGAGCCCGATGTGCTGCTGGATATTTGCTACAAAAAACGCATTCTGAAGGGCTTGCGCAATCCGGTTGTCTTCACGTTCGAAAATGTATGTTTTAGAGAGCGAAGTAAGGGAATGGTAATGATACCGTATCGTTTCCAATTTGCAGTCACTCCCGAACCCGATACAGTACGTCAGAGTCGAAGCACCTCCGCATCGCTATAATAGTGAACTGATGGTAAAGATTGTACGGGGCGGAGTCGGACAATTGTTTGTGACAATCGAAATAAAGGATGTGAAGCGATCGTTCTTCATCGGAAGCAACGCGGAAGTTGTTATCAAATGCTCGCCACACACGACGTCCACAATAAGCACGACGGAGTCGTCGTCGTCGAGCAGTGGTCCTACTTCTTCGACAACTTCATTATCAACGAGTTCTGCGGCTTCAACTACTGTGTCTTCTAGCCCAGGCACTACTCCTACTGCTCCTATTTCATCTACCATATCTTCCACGACAACCTCAACAAGCGATGGATCTACAAGTAGCGTGTCTTCTACTTCTTCAACATCTTCTACATTAGCGTCATCAACAGGGACTAGTTCTTCTGCATCAACAAATACAGTTTCTTCCAGTTCCGGAACTAGTTCTACTCTGCCAACAACGTCAACAATGACAACCTCATCAAGCGATGGATCTTCCACATCAACTATGCCACCGTCTTCGACAGTCACTAGTTCTTCTGTATCAACTAGCACTAGTGTTTCCAGTTCCGGAACTACCATAAGCTCATCAAGTACACCTTCATCGACAATCACAACAATTGCAAGCTCTACGCTCTCTAGTTCAAGCTCTACGACCACAGAATCTTCCCAAATTGGATCAAGTACATCAAGTGTAGCCTCCACTAGTACTCCACTAGCACCAACCCTTTCAACTGGTATCTCCACGCATTCGACGACTTTTTCCCTTCCGTTTACGCTTACATCAACCACTTCCACTACTCATAAACCGATTTCTTCCATTGGCACAACTGCAGTTCCAACATCAGTTAGCACCGGTTCATGGCCAACGAATAGTGCTATAACGACAGCAAAGCCATCTAGCACAACACCACTGACACCGTCAGTTTCATCAACTAGTTTATCCTCTTCGTTCATTACATCCATGTCAACAACGGCATCTTCAATTAGCTCGATGAGCTCTTCATCGACCAACATTCAATCTGAACTGCCCACAACGTCTACACCATTGTCAAGTACAGTTTCTTCAATGAGCTCTTCTACTCCATTTTTAACAACTCCAGGTGCTAGTAGTGCTACACCTGTAACAACTTCTGCATCTGGTGCTACATCTCCATCATCCAGTAGTTCGTCTACCGACTCATTAACATCACCTGAGTCATCATCTTCAAACCCTGCTTTAACCAGTACTTCTTCTGGAACGTCAACAACTCTTTGGACATCTACACACATAGATGGTTCTTCAACTGTATCATCAACGTTGTCCTTGGCCTCATCAACTGTTTCCCCTACTACTGATCTACAGACTTCATCATCGTCTGTATTCACGACAATGTTAAGTAGTACTTCAACTGTCAAGTCCACTACATTACCATCATCTTCATCTCAGTCATCTACTACTTCTTCAACGACTGCTCTAAGCAGCAGTACTACTACCGAATCTTCAACACCGCCATCTACTCAATTTTCTTCAACTATATCAACAACTATAACATCCAATGTACCTTCAACGATACCGATAAGTAGTAGTTCTACAACATTATCTTCCACTGCTTCTACGGGTTTTCCAACAACTAATGGATTAAGTAGTTCTACCGTTGAAAACAGCAGTTTTTCTACTGCGACGACTACATTATCTATGTCTTCTTCAACTCAATCACCTACATTACCCTCAACAACTGTAGAATCAACTACTGTATCTTTGATGTCTCCGCCAACTAGTAGTTTTTCTTCAGAATCTACTACGTCAATGTTATCTTCGACGGAATCGTCTACTATGTCTTCGCCAACAACAGAATCAAGTAGTTCTGTTCCTGTTTCAACTAGCGATTCTACTACGGAGGCAATGACATCATCGATGTCGTCCACAAGTGAGTCGTCCACACCATCCTCAACAACTTTATCCTCTACTACATCAACAACAATCTCGCTAAGCAGTAGTGCTACTTCAGACGCCACGACATCACCACTATCTTCTTCAAGTGAGTCGTCAACTTCGTCAATTACATCTCAAGGAACAAGTAGTGCTACTACTCTAAGCAGCATGTCTACTTCATCTGAATCACCTACACCACTTCCAACAACTTCAGAAATAGCTGCTTCGACTTCTCCAACAACTAGTAGCTCTAACACTGAGGCTACGACATTATCGTTATCTTCTTCAACGGATTCGTCTACTATGTCGTCATCAACAACACAAACAAGTAGTTCTGTTACTGTTTCAACTAGCAGTTCTACTACTGAGGCAATGACATCGTCAATGTCCTCTTCAAGT
>KI915042.1:15735844-15805815 GCA_000473445.2 Anopheles farauti
GTGTGTGAAGAGTGTTAGAATATTGTTGGTCATTTTCCTCACCGCTTTTACCCTGTACCCAGGTTTCGCAGCAAACAGCACACAAACAAACACACGGGTTTTTCGGTTTTCTCTCCTTCGTCATCGGATTTTTTGTTTGTTTTTTTTTTTTTTTATTGTGAAAACGTAACCCTAACCTAGCTCGCTGATGCAGCTGAAGCTTGACACAAACAACGCAAACACTTAATTCCGCTCGAATTCGATTTCGGTGGCGTGGCGTGAAAAGCTACGACGCTGGTGTAACAGGTTATAGTGTGTGTGTGTGTGTGTATTTGTGTATGTATTTTTGTTGTGGGTGTCCGGTGATACACATATTTGCAATTGCACGAATGAATTGAAGTTCAATTTCCGTGGCCATCGGAGTATCGCAACCATGTCCGAATGAAGTCTGCTGAACGCTACCGGAAGCGAAAGGTTGCACTTACTGTAAAAGACCGCACCGTTTGAAGATAAACGCATCAGCCGTGTAGCCTGTGTACGGTCAATCAAACACCATGTCACCCCACCGTCATTTGGAGGTAAACATGTTCCCAACAAACAACAGAGTACAAGATAAAAAAAGAAAAAAAAAACCATAATCAAAGTACAACATCAACCACGTTAATCGCAATCGCGTTTCCTAACAAAAAGTTTCATGTTTGTTTCGCTTGTTACTTTTGCTTAGTTTTGTTTTCTCTAATCTGCTTTCATTGCTACCAATAGTTTTGTGTTTCTTCAGCATGATTTTACTCATTTAATTAGTGTTGCTCTTTCCTTTCTCTCTATCTCTCTCGCTCGATTGCGCTATTGTTTGTTTCGTGTTTTCGTGTGGGTTTGTTGTTTTGTTGTAGTTGTGTAATCATCATTTTGTTTATACAATAAATTCAGTGGTGATTTCGAGCGTTTCCGAGCGTTTCCGATCATAGTACACTTTTATTTGTTTGCTTAACAGTTGCGTTGCGTTATGCAAAAATGTGTGTGTATGTGTGTTTTTCCCTTCTAATGTCTTGTTTTGTTCGTTCTTTTAGTTCTTCTAAACGCTTTCCTTTAGTCACGTCATTTTTGCTACTTCCAATTTTCCCTTCCGTTCACCTTTTGCATGTGTGTATGTGTGTGTGTATGTCTGTTTACTTTTATTTAATATTTCATGTTTTTTAACTTATTCATGGGCAGTGAGTGGTAAGAATAGAAAGAGGCCCTTCAAGTTGTTTAATTATTCTTTTGGATTTTTGCTTGTTTCTCCGCTCCGTTTCTCTTTTACTGTTCGTTATGTCGGTTACATTTGGATGCGTTTTGTCGACTACAGCTTGTGTTTTTTAATGTTTTGCATCTCGCTACTACTGGTTTGCGGTAGGAGCACAAGAATTGCTTGCACCCCGCCCTTCGCACCCGGAAACAAAGCACCCAACGCGTTCGCGACGCCCGGTGCACTTCGCGCTTCACAAGAACGTTATTATTACTCTACTTACTAGCACGCGCGACGACCAGTTCGCGAATATCAAAGTGAATGAAATCCTTCATTTTGTTCGTAATGTCCGTGTAGTGGTGTATTGTGTGTGTGTGTGTGTGTGTGTGTGTGTGTGTGTGGTGTTGTGTGAAAAAGAGCGAGAGGGAGAAAGAAAGTGTACCGTTTATTTCTTCTTCATCTGCCTTCGGGAGATTACACGAAGTGATTAGCTGTGATACAAACTACATTGCTCCTGGCGCTTGGTGGATGTTTTATGACGCTTTCTGCCTCAAAAACACGCCTCAACTAGGATCTACAATCTGCAGACTATTCCGGGGGCTTTTGGAGAAGCAAAATCGACAGTGATGCGGGATCGAAAGAGAGAGAGAGTCCTCTCTCTTTTTTCCTCCTAGCCTTTTGCCTTCGCCACTTTCGCTCGTTTAACTTCTAGTGCTACGCTGTTTTGCCAGAGATCATGCTATGCTTGGTAGGTGTTTAGGTGGAGTTATACGGAAAAAAGTTGTGTAGCGTGTACTATATACTAGCATCTGAAAACCTAAGAACACATTCACGCTCTCCATTCTCCCCGCAGCCGCAGCCGCGCCGCGATTTTGCACTGAATCGCGCGAGTTTGGGTTGGTTTTGTTTTTTTTTTGTTGTTGTGTGGTGTCGCTGTGTATGTGTGTTGCAGTGTGTTTATCGTTTCTTTAAGCAAGAGAGCGGAATGCCTCTCCAGCTGGATTTTTTGTTTTGTTTTGTTTTGTGTGTTTGCAATTAGCTGTACAACTTACCTACAGTTTATTACGATGGTCTTAAATCTTTTATTTTATTATTAGGTTTTGTTTTGTTTTTTTTTTCTTTAACGTGGGTATTATGTATACTATTGCAATAACAAAATCATACAACAATTCTTCACCAACCGATAGTGTAGCTGAAGTACAGGGAAAAGTATAAAATGCCTAGCCAAATGATTCAAACGTTACGCCACACACCTCGCTACTACAATGTGTTTTTTCTTCTTCTTCTTTTAATATATGCCCCTTGATTTCGTGCGCGCGCCTACTTGTTTATTTTTTCGCCCGCTCCGCTTCGCATTCGCGTTGGTTTTTAATGGCTTTTAATGGTTCATGGGTTGCTTCTCGCGCGTTCCCACCGGTAGCTGCACTTCTCAATATTACTATCCGGCCCTCTGCACGCGCTACTATATGCTGCTGCTGCTTCTGCTGCTGCTGTTTTTTTTCATTTTGCGGTTGTCCTAACGCTAGCGTAACCTCATCCGAACTTCTAGGCCTGTTTGTGCCTTCCTTCATCTACCACCACATCACTCGCTCGCGTACCGATGATCCGGACACCGAGGTGCGCACCCTTTCTCCTACAACGATGATACAACACGTGTGCCTGGCGCGAAATTGTGAACGAACGTTGCCTGGCGTCAGGCATTCGCTGCTGAAACGGCGTGTACGGGTGCCTCCAATTTAATCGATCATCAGCTCGAAGTGGACGGACCCTCTTCGCTCGGCCCGATCGTACATGATGTTGCGGGCCCAGGCTTTGCACTCGATGTTGATGAGCACGCCAGCTGTAAGAAATTAAACGATAAAACAGAAAGATCAATCAGATTTGTATTTAACAGTATGACGATCTATCTAATCTATCATTCCCTGCATCCACCGAATCACCGAAGCATATCATAAACCTTGAACTCTACCAATGATCCTGAAAAGTAAAAGGCCGTAACTCATGCACAAACCGGCCTTTATGTATCATTAAAGCGTGCATTCCATCAAAAATGTAGGTGAGAGGAACCGGTTCTCCGACCTAGCGGCATCGTTTGCAAAACTCTAAAAATTGCATCAAACCGGTTTACGTCGCAATTTTTGTGCGTAATTTTAAAAGGGCCGCTGCGTCTCAACCTCAAGGGTATGCAGCGATGCCCTCAGTCAGTGACCGCCAGTGCAAGTGTAGGGAACATCATCATGCATTTTTCGCTTCAATCTTTCGCATTGCTGCTGACCGCCAGCTACCTTTGTGTCAGTGCCAACGTTGTCTCCTTCGGAGAGCCCGATGTGCTGCTGGATATTTGCTACAAAAAACGCATTCTGAAGGGCTTGCGCAATCCGGTTGTCTTCACGTTCGAAAATGTATGTTTTAGAGAGCGAAGTAAGGGAATGGTAATGATACCGTATCGTTTCCAATTTGCAGTCACTCCCGAACCCGATACAGTACGTCAGAGTCGAAGCACCTCCGCATCGCTATAATAGTGAACTGATGGTAAAGATTGTACGGGGCGGAGTCGGACAATTGTTTGTGACAATCGAAATAAAGGATGTGAAGCGATCGTTCTTCATCGGAAGCAACGCGGAAGTTGTTATCAAATGCTCGCCACACACGACGTCCACAATAAGCACGACGGAGTCGTCGTCGTCGAGCAGTGGTCCTACTTCTTCGACAACTTCATTATCAACGAGTTCTGCGGCTTCAACTACTGTGTCTTCTAGCCCAGGCACTACTCCTACTGCTCCTATTTCATCTACCATATCTTCCACGACAACCTCAACAAGCGATGGATCTACAAGTAGCGTGTCTTCTACTTCTTCAACATCTTCTACATTAGCGTCATCAACAGGGACTAGTTCTTCTGCATCAACAAATACAGTTTCTTCCAGTTCCGGAACTAGTTCTACTCTGCCAACAACGTCAACAATGACAACCTCATCAAGCGATGGATCTTCCACATCAACTATGCCACCGTCTTCGACAGTCACTAGTTCTTCTGTATCAACTAGCACTAGTGTTTCCAGTTCCGGAACTACCATAAGCTCATCAAGTACACCTTCATCGACAATCACAACAATTGCAAGCTCTACGCTCTCTAGTTCAAGCTCTACGACCACAGAATCTTCCCAAATTGGATCAAGTACATCAAGTGTAGCCTCCACTAGTACTCCACTAGCACCAACCCTTTCAACTGGTATCTCCACGCATTCGACGACTTTTTCCCTTCCGTTTACGCTTACATCAACCACTTCCACTACTCATAAACCGATTTCTTCCATTGGCACAACTGCAGTTCCAACATCAGTTAGCACCGGTTCATGGCCAACGAATAGTGCTATAACGACAGCAAAGCCATCTAGCACAACACCACTGACACCGTCAGTTTCATCAACTAGTTTATCCTCTTCGTTCATTACATCCATGTCAACAACGGCATCTTCAATTAGCTCGATGAGCTCTTCATCGACCAACATTCAATCTGAACTGCCCACAACGTCTACACCATTGTCAAGTACAGTTTCTTCAATGAGCTCTTCTACTCCATTTTTAACAACTCCAGGTGCTAGTAGTGCTACACCTGTAACAACTTCTGCATCTGGTGCTACATCTCCATCATCCAGTAGTTCGTCTACCGACTCATTAACATCACCTGAGTCATCATCTTCAAACCCTGCTTTAACCAGTACTTCTTCTGGAACGTCAACAACTCTTTGGACATCTACACACATAGATGGTTCTTCAACTGTATCATCAACGTTGTCCTTGGCCTCATCAACTGTTTCCCCTACTACTGATCTACAGACTTCATCATCGTCTGTATTCACGACAATGTTAAGTAGTACTTCAACTGTCAAGTCCACTACATTACCATCATCTTCATCTCAGTCATCTACTACTTCTTCAACGACTGCTCTAAGCAGCAGTACTACTACCGAATCTTCAACACCGCCATCTACTCAATTTTCTTCAACTATATCAACAACTATAACATCCAATGTACCTTCAACGATACCGATAAGTAGTAGTTCTACAACATTATCTTCCACTGCTTCTACGGGTTTTCCAACAACTAATGGATTAAGTAGTTCTACCGTTGAAAACAGCAGTTTTTCTACTGCGACGACTACATTATCTATGTCTTCTTCAACTCAATCACCTACATTACCCTCAACAACTGTAGAATCAACTACTGTATCTTTGATGTCTCCGCCAACTAGTAGTTTTTCTTCAGAATCTACTACGTCAATGTTATCTTCGACGGAATCGTCTACTATGTCTTCGCCAACAACAGAATCAAGTAGTTCTGTTCCTGTTTCAACTAGCGATTCTACTACGGAGGCAATGACATCATCGATGTCGTCCACAAGTGAGTCGTCCACACCATCCTCAACAACTTTATCCTCTACTACATCAACAACAATCTCGCTAAGCAGTAGTGCTACTTCAGACGCCACGACATCACCACTATCTTCTTCAAGTGAGTCGTCAACTTCGTCAATTACATCTCAAGGAACAAGTAGTGCTACTACTCTAAGCAGCATGTCTACTTCATCTGAATCACCTACACCACTTCCAACAACTTCAGAAATAGCTGCTTCGACTTCTCCAACAACTAGTAGCTCTAACACTGAGGCTACGACATTATCGTTATCTTCTTCAACGGATTCGTCTACTATGTCGTCATCAACAACACAAACAAGTAGTTCTGTTACTGTTTCAACTAGCAGTTCTACTACTGAGGCAATGACATCGTCAATGTCCTCTTCAAGTAATTCGTCCACACCATCCTCTACTGCATCATCAACAACCTCGCTAAGCAGTAGTGGTACTTCAGACGCCCCGCCATCACCACTATCTTCTTCGAGTGAGTCGTCAACGGCTTCTACTATATCTCTAGGAACAAGTGATACTACTTCTCTAAGCAGCATGTCTACTTCATCTGAATCACCTACACCACTTCCAACAACTTCAGAAATAGCTGCTTCGGCTACTCCAACAGTTAGTAGCTCTAGCACTGAGGCTACGACATTATCTTCTTCGACGGATTCGTCTACTATGTCGTCATCAATAACAGAAACAAGTAGTTCTGAGCCGGTTTCAACTAGCAGTTCTACAGCTGAGATTACAAACATTCCTACTTCTGAATTTACAACTTCTTCAATAGGATCATCTACTACATCTTCAATATCGACGAACCCTACTACTTTAACTTCAACGTCTGCACTTACAAGTAGCTCTTCTACTCCGCAAACAACAGTATCAGTGGTGTCACCTACATTATCGGTAACATTCCCTTCTAGTATCGGTTCTACGAATGAAGCAACATCTCCTGCATCATCAACACCAGCGTCCACTGCATCATCTTCCAGTTCGACAGTTATCAGTCCATCAACTGGAACAGTACCTTCATCTACGGGTACCACATTACTCACGTCGGGCTCTACTTCCTCATCATCGATTAACCCTACCATTCCTACAATATTTACATCTACCGTTGCTACAACATCTACGGTATCTAGTACCACAAATATAACGCCCACAGTACCAACGGTAACAGGTTCTACCGCTACTGCTACCACTACAACAACTACTACAGTTCCATCAACTACCTCGCGACCACAATCGTCAACAAGGCCAACTATTACTATCTTTCCTTCAGTAACACCATTTCCCTCAACCACAGTGCGCGTATCTACCAGATCAAGCCAAACTGCGTCAACCTTCAGTACACCTAATTCTTTGTTATCAACTCAAGAAAGTACTTCTACAAGTACTACTTTGAAACCTATTTTAACTCTTAAACCAATACGATCGTATAAACCTTTTTTTCCAATCATTCGACTCTACAAAGCTAATAAGAAATGGAGAACATTTGTTCCATAGGGCGCGAAAGTTTTTCTTCTAAACATTATTCCAAATGCTCGACCTTTCATACATCTTGTTGGACTTTTGCATAATAAAAAGTATTGGTAACCGAAATGTCTACAGTTTTATCCAAATGCTACCGTAAATGAAAGACATACTTACTCTTTGGTTTTTCGAAATAGACCGCTACTACTGGTGGCAGATATCCATCAACGTTCTTGTACGGGAAGAAGTATCCAGGGAATCCACGACGCGGGATGTACTGAATGGCACCGATGTGCTCATTATCGGCAGGATTTTCACCGGAGCAGGAAACCCAGACTACGTTAGTCTGCAGTGGAAATATGTTATGGTTTTCCGATTAATATACATCGTTTACCTCGGCGGTACTTGGTTGCTTACGTTCTTGTTTCCTCGCGCTTCTTCGCCGCGGATATGCTCCTTGAGGTCATCGGGCATCTTTTCCGGCAGGTTGGTCGAGGTATTGTACATATCTGGCACCCAGTTGTAGATCTGCGCAGTTTAGGGGAAACAATACTAGTGTTATAAAGCGATCTTTACGGAGAAACGGATGGTATTTGGTACCTTGTTGAGCTTCAAGAATATGCACGGGCTCTTTTTCTTAAAGTTGTATCGGTTTTCCTTGACGCACGGGGACCAGTTTGTCATAGGAACTTTGCAGACCTTGCCCTCTGGTGGTGGATTGTCGAACGAGCAGTCGACGCGGTTATCTTCCTCTAGCGTGTAAGCTGTCAAGTAAACGATATCGTTAGGTGCCTGATTCACACATTTTTCTGTCATTTTATAATGATCGTCATCAAAACTCACGCTCCAAAAACTCGTCGATTAGTTTGGTCCAGATCTCAACGTTGCCATTGTCAGAGGCCTTGTACCAGATTAACGAGCTCTCCACGTTCTGATACTCTGGAGGTGTTGGTCGGAAACCCAATCCTGTAAGGAGCAAACAGTTACGTAAATATGCACACAAACAGACAGGACGATCAACAAATATGGCATACCTGGATTCGAACCAATCAACGAACTGTCAAGTTGATATTTCGGCATTCGCATGTCGAGCGTCTGCCAGAAGACGGCCAGCATGGCGGCGAAGAATCCAACCAGGGCAGCATAAAAGCACACGTAGAAGAAGAGGATTTTCGCTGCAACGATCAGAAACCAATAGGGAATGATTAATGAGGACTTCATTAGTGTTGACATTTCGTGCGTCGTCGGATGACGCACATTTATATGCAAAATATCGTCCCGCCTCGGGGACCTTCGCATCGGCTGGGCACGTTTGTCGGATCCATTGAGCATTACTCTGTTGCCTGGGCATGTCGTGTGTCATCGTGTGTTGAGACTGACTTTCTATAAATAAACGTTTCCCACGAACACGCCATGTGACGAACCAGATGGAGCACGTGAAATTCTATCCATCGTGCGTCAGTAATTCTGTTACCAAGCAAGCGTCTACCGGGACGATAAAGCAGAATCCTTATGTTAATTAATAAACGCTTCTTCTCGCCCGAAAAGGATCATCTATTATGCACTTTGTACGCTTCTAAATGGTGATTATGGATGCTTTGCCTAAAAGCAGATCCGTCCCACGGGGCATTCTAGCTCACTGCGTCCGGGAAGGTTCCAAGAACAGCGGCGTATATTTATATCACGATGTCCTACATCGTGCCGCATGGAGGGAGTCGTATGGACAGCCATGTCGCTAAGCGTCAGGTGCACCTCGCAACCCGACAGCTGCAGGCTTGTTTGCTACGTTAACAAACACTGACCATGACAGCATGTCACTGCCACTTGCCAGCCTATTCATTGCCAGGACCGGGTGCTGATACGCGACGTTTGTGAATAGAATACCCCCACAGGGGGTGATCTCTACAGGCGGAAAAGCAAAAACAGGCACTCGAGAACCTCGATGCACAACAAATTGCTCGAAACCGAGCAAAAATGATATCCCGAGGAGACAGAATCTTATTAGTTTTTTAGTAGCTCAACTCGGGACATTACCTAGGCGGAGTCTCACAGTTTATTTATTTCCTTTTTGTTCTTACTTCTAGAATCTAGCTACGCTCTCTTCTTGCACTCTGAACAATCTAACGCGCCACCCCGCCACCACTGTCAAAAAATATCAATTTTCATCAGCAAGATATAACCGTCAATCATTATTCAGCAATTAACACAGTCCAACCGGAGGCGCTCGCGCTGGCGACGGCTGTTTAACGATTGCGTTTACTTTACCACCACCCCCTCCCGGTGCATCCCCTCCCATTCCGGCCGAGTCAACTATCCGGGGTCGTCTCTCGTAGCGTTTTGCACGAACTGGAATCTCGTCGCTTGGAAGGTCGCACGAAAACTAGTGAGACTTCGTCTGAGGCGTGCTAGTGCACAAATCAACCACGTTAACAAGCGTGTTGCGAGTTGGAACACGAGATCTGTTTGGGTGCTCCACGGTTTGCTATCGCTATCGAGACGTGACTATCGTATGGCAGCTCCGTCGGGGTCGAAACTCCTACCAGAAGCACGTGCTGAACCGGCTAAGTTATTCGTTTGCTGGGGATTAGTATTCCAAAGTCTTACTGTGGGTTTAAAAAATAAATTCCCCATGCGAGAAGCACATTGGTTCCCCCGCCAACCCTTTCTTTCAGCTCTCCAAAGCACCCCAGATTTCTATGTTCGAACCAGTTGCAGTAGCTACTTAACATCTCAAAGCACTTGTCACGCAGAGCAAATCATACACATAAAAAAGTACCCCCTCACTTAGAGCAGAATTCCTGAGCTAATGTGCTAACATGCCGTAAATCATTGTAAGCGGTTGGGTTAATTGTCCAACCGGGTACTTTCCAACCGGCCATCGTGATTGATGACGTCGACGGCATCGGTCGCTTTGCCTTGGGCAACAAACTGGATCGATTATTGAAAAGTGCGACCACAACGCACAAGTACGTACGACGCGTATCTCGCCAAAGGGATCAATTGAAATTAATGCTTATTGATTGTTGCTACATAGAATTAATTGAACCCAACCCAATACCTTAATTGCTGTTCGGTTCGGCTGCTGGCCTAGGATGGTGTGCTCGAGCGCGACCGCTTGTGTCAAACGAATTGAGATATCGTACGCGGGAAGTTTCCTTTCCGCTCCAGCGCACACGCGAAATTTATGATTTTTAAAATTGCTTCCATACGCTATAGGCAGCAGTCGTCAGATGTCTGGTCGTCGTCATGTGCGATAAGTCACGCGACTCTGACGAGAAGGCGGGCCCAAAAAACAACGCCCTACTTCGATCGATTGATTTTTCATCGGTTTGTATCTATAAATAGCTGGACGGGCTCCGAACGCACAGCAAGAAACGATAATCGCAAACAGTTCAATCGGGCAAAGGTTAAAAAGGTTTTTTTTGTAAAAAAAAATTACATCTACAGTACTCGACGAAAAACCACACACTTTGAGAGGGGATTTCCTTATACATGTAAGTTGATAAAGAAGCAGAATAAAAAAAACCCATCATGAACGTCATTACTCACAACTTGTAGCAAAGCAAGGCAGTTTTTTCCCCCACTTTAGTGAGCCTGTTTCGTGTTCGACTGTGTATACTTTAACCGATTGTTTGTATTTGTTCGCACTATGAAGCGAACACCAAAACTACGAAGAACGAAGAACATAAAACTGCCTACAAGTCGTATAAACAAAACGACGGACGCAGATCGTTGGACATGCCCGTCACGTTTGACCATGCGAACAGAGAGAACGAGAGAGAGAGAGAGAGAGAGAGAGAGAGAGAGAGAGAGAGTGCTCCGTCTGTGTCATGCTTGACAATGAATTTCTGATAAAAATTTCGCCAATGGACGCAACAGAAGTGCTTTTCGTTCGCCACATCGAATGAGGTCACGGAATACATTGACGCCATGTGTGCGCCAGGGAGAAGTCGGTGGTTTATCAGCGATACTTGCGGTGCTACCGCTCGTTCGTTTAATGACGGTTGTTCGTCTGAACTGGATGCAAACTAGTGGAGCGTTATCGAACAATATTGAGCAGTGAAGTGGTTCCGGTGTGGTGGATAAACTACTTGCACATGCCCTGGGGTGGCAAGCGGAAAGCGAACAGCTCTGAACGATATATAATGGCCTCCTGCATGGAGTGAGGGAATTGTTTGCCTGAGCAAACAGTTTGGATCTTGATAATGGCCATCATGGAGCCGGCGGTACAACCATTATCATCATCATCGTCGCCGCCGTCGTCATGCGTACTACCACTTTCCCTTGGGCGTCGAAACAAAACGCTTCGAGTCTCCATGTCCTGTTCTAATCCTTCACCGGCGTCAGCGAAAAAAAGCGTTGACAAGAGCCCTATCCTGTTTCGCCGCACAAACCACACGGAAAGGTGCGGTGGCTGCAGAAATGGATGAGCTTCCGGAGACGTCTTTTGATGGGCGTCATGACGATGCCCATCATCCGGTTTCGAGGGAGAACCAGAAGCACTCCAATAACACAAACCAAGCAAGAAAGCTGTCGTGTAGAATAGGGGGAAAAATGCACGAACAACCAAACAGAAAGCGAGACCAAATAAATCAGCACGCCAAGCGACTGGTCTGGTGTGGGTCGTCGGCACATCTCACCAATATTTCATCCGGAACGCGTCAAAACTCACACCAGCGCACGTGATCTGAGCGATTCTGAGCACGCCGACGACGGTTTCGGATGACTTGTTTTGCTGCTGCAAAGTGAGTGTGTACTAAAAACATTTTTGGGCCACTCCAATAAACTTCACGGGTGGGGAGAGAGTGATAGAATGAGAGAGAGAGAGAGAGCGCGCAAAAAAGAGCTGTGTTGAAATGTTTTTTTTTCATGCGATATATTAATAACTTTGTTGACTAGCCATTACGATTCGGTCAAGGCGCTGAACTCTGTGTAGAACGCGTGTCATGGCACACTGCGTTCCAAATCGCCTATATCCTCAAGATCCGCTTCAATGCCGACGGCAAAGTACGTCTTACCGGCCTGTACTCTGTTCCATGTTGCCGAGCTAAAATTATCTGCCAAACCCTCACAACCGAAGCCGGATTGGCAAAGACCTCACAAACTGGTTCTCCATGCGGCTCTTTCTCGCGGGATGTTTTTTGTTTTGCGTGCATTCACTGCTTCTTGCCCACCGTTTTCTTTTCTGCTGCGCGTTCTGCTCACGGGGTTCACCCTCAGCTGGAGGGGTAATGCTGCGGAACCGGTACAATATACCTACACAGCTGGTTCGCGTTTCAACCATCTAGAACCTCGGATACTCGGAATCGGACGGAAAAACAAACTACAAGTACAAAGCAAAGATGCACGTGAAACTGAAGGGTTAATCCGGTGATCGAACCGGTTTAGGAGATCGCTCACGGTGAATCGCGAGTAAAGGAATTAACTCTTCCATCTCTTTTGCAGTGGATAATAACTTAATAGGAATAATTTATGCAACAACTGGAATTCCGTATTGAAAATCCCATCGGAGGGAGGAAAACAGTAGGAGAAAAAAAAACCCCCCGCAAACCACCCGTTTCTAAAATTGACGTTTATTTATAGGGGCAAGGCGCAGGCGCATGGAACTCCCCGTTTTCCTTATTCTTTGTAGCAACCCAGTCCGTGGCGGCGGCGGGAAGGTGTCCGAGGTGACTGGCTGACGTTTACGGTTTCGTCAGGTGGACGTACACGAGGTGGGTACATGTACGTCCGAGCGGCCAAGTTTACGAAGTATTAAATTTAGCCATTCGGCGCTCGTGGTCGAATTTGGAGCACACCGACGGGAACCGGAATGGGGCCGGAAGTGGGCAAGGGTACCCGGTACCGTCTTCCATCGTCGGTGCTCGTGTGTGCAGAAGCGTGGAAGAAGATTAACGATTGCGCTGGCTACTGCATGATGCATGGAGTCGGTATCGATCGAAGTTTTTAATAGGATTCGTAACCGAACCGTGCCTGCTAGCGTGTCTGCCGCAGGAGCATGTACTTTGCGATTTTTCCAACGAAGAAAGTCCCCGTTCTAGGCGAGCCCGAATTGAAATATGTTCCCCGAAACGGCGTCTTTAATTGTTCCCATCAACCGACTTCGACTCGGTTCGACCTAAAACCTCCGCCATCGGCCGCCTCCAACGCTCCAAGCCGATCCGTTCGTGTGGGGGAAGGGAGACAGTAGCATTGAAATTCAATTCGCTTCAATTTAAACAACAAATATGTTTGCGATGCATAACTATGCCTCTCCGTGGTAGCATCACGTATCGAAAGGCGGGGAGTTGGAACGCGTTCACTTGTTCGCGAGTTTTTACACCGCATTGTGTGTGCTCTTGTTGTGAGTTAAATTGCTTACCCATACCCAACAGCATACTGATCATAGATATCTTCTCTCTCACTCTCTCTCTCTCTTTCCCTCTCTTTATCACACACACATACTCCCCTTGCCAACCCCGGGTTGAAGTTTGTGGTGTGATATGTTTCGAACGGGCATCGAACGGAAGAAGCAAAAATGCTTCCCAAGGTGGTTTACATGGTGGAAGAACTCGGAAGGTTTCAAATTTTCAACCCGTACGCGTGTTATATAACCCAAACCAGTGGTGCATACCGTCCCCGCTCCAACTTCATAATGCGTGTTTAATGAGCCCCGTCGCATTATCGGGCCAATAAAAAGCGCCCCAACAGGTACCGAAATTCCAACTTCGCGTCCGGAACAACCTGTCTAATCCGCGCGGGGTCATTATCAAATTATAGCGTATCTCATTTCAAGTCCAGACCTTTCCCGTGCTTATGTAACTCCGGTTTTAGCGCACTAACTCCACCAGGTCCGGGAGTTCAGGCTGGAATATTACAGTCGTTCCTGGCTCCTGCCGTGTGACGGGGGCCCACCCATTATTCGCTTGCCTCGCCTCGTCGACAGTCTGTCAGACCGACTGGCTGTGAAGACGGTTACATAACCGCGTCCTTTGCCAGGCGCACTCTGGAGACGCACATTTACTGTGCACGGGGAACTATAAACACGCAAGCGAGCGGTTTTCTACTACTCGATCGATAATTAACCTGTCTTCCGAAACCAATTCGTACGCTGCGTCTAATTGGTGGCATGGAGTACCGATTCAGAAGGTCATAGGCGGCGGGAAAATGCGACAGGCACACCTTCGTAGATTGCGTAAGCAGGTTGCCTTGCAGCTTGCCTGTTCTTTTGGGGCGTGCGGAAAGCACAGAACAGAAGCGAGAAGTTCTGGCGCCTGCCGCCCAAAAAAAAACTTTGGGAGCATTAAATATTCATGCCAAATTTGATAAATTTTACACATATCCTTTACTCCTCCGCTGGAGGAGTTCCTTCGGGGGAAGGTTTCGAGCGCGCTATTCTAGAGCACCCAGGATCAGTGAAGGATTCGCTAAGGATTTTTACATGTTTTTTTTCCTTCCTCTATTCTACACATAATAATCGCACCCGAAATTCTTCCATCAGGCGATCAAATCCTCGGACCAAAATCCCGACCGACCGTGCTGGGGTCGGGAAAAGTAAAAATTTATGTAACCGTGTACCGTCCATGGTGAGCAGTGAGGAGTGAGAGGATGAGAAGCGGAAGGTGGGTAAAAAAAACAGGTGAGTGAAAAGTGGTGAGAGGAAGTGTGGCTTTCTCTCTCTCGCGCTCATGTGATTTCCACACGTTCGCTCATTTGCTCTCACTCTCGAATGCTTCACTTACACAACGATACGATATACTACTGCCTGCCCCAATCGCTTCTACACACACACACGCGCGCGCGCGTTTAGTAACACGGAAGGACACTTGATGGCGCTGCTGTTCTTTCGCCAGCATCTCATCGTTTCACAAACCCCTCCCACAGCTCTGCCTTGCCCTGCACTCCTCTCTCGCGAGGTCCTTCGGGAGGCGTGAAATTGGATCATGCAAAATCCAACATGGCTGCGCCTGAGGTCACCGAAACAGGGCAGTATCGCTACCACTACCACTACCCGCTAACTAGTAGATCGATCGCTCAACTTACCCCAGCTGGATCCGGTACGGCCAAGGCATTGGCTGGTTTCGCTGTTCCACAGGAACGTCTTAAAGCCCTCCCACTTGCCCATCTTGGGCGGCGGGGCATAGTACTGTTCCGCAACCTTCTTGTCCGCCATGGTGTGGCTGCTGCTGGGTTCGCTGGTTCCTCGCTTGGTTTCCTTCCTGGCAGTTCTGGCTTCCGACCGTCCGTCCGTCTGTCTGTCCCGATCACGTTAGTGCTCGCGGCTCCGCGTTACTATGGGATCCGATCGATCGATCTCCAGGATATTCGCGCACAGGCCGCACAGGACGCACACACGCACGCACGCACGCACGCACACACCGCCGCGTTCGTTTAGCACGCACGCACACGCCTCTCTCTCGCTCTCTCTCGCTCTCTCTCACTCCCTTCCGCTTCCGGCTTTCTCGGTTATCTGCCTCACAAACACGCGCGCGCGGTGTCGTCGGTCGCTCTCACACACATACACACACACTCGGCACACAGCAGCAGCAAACTCGTTCCCAGCACCAACTCTCTAACTGCCGAACTGCGGGGAGAGGGAGAAGTGAGACGGAAACGTCGTTGATCGACGGGCAGGTAGCAGGCCGCAGTAGTTCCAGCAGGACATCGTTTGCCGACAGGTTGCGGAGCGGAGGGCAGGAGAAGGAGGAAAATTTGGAAAGAAAAAAAGCAAGAAAAGAAAGAAAAGCGTAATTTCACGCAGTTCACCACGGTCGATGGATAATAACTGTGTAAAGACCCCGCGACCCCGACGAGATCTCTGGAAGCGGTCCGTCCGGTCTAGTCGAAGGGGAACTCTGGAAGGAAGCGGTACCGAGCAGATAGAAAAGCAAAAACGAAGAAAAAAAAACCTCGAGATGGTCCATTTTTATGTAACCAGCTACCCTACCGACGGCGAAAGGCGGCGGTGTTGTGCGCGAGCGCACGTCTTTCGCGTGTCATACTTGGCCCCCTTCGACAATGTCCCATCCTCCATTTATTGGAACCACCCCCAATCACTCCCCCTCGCAGGAGTTTCCATCGTATCCTGTGTATCTGTCAATACGACTATGTAGGCGTGTGCGTGCGCCTGTGTATGTGTATGCACTCCCTGCATTTTCATTTTCCCCCAGCAAGACTCTCGCAACGAGAATACTTTACGGTGCTTGAAAAGGCAAGTACGGAAGTAAGTAAGAGTTCGGGTCCTGGATCCAGCGGCACCGCTTATTTGAATTCTTGCCAAAGTATTTTCTTTGGACCACCTGCAATCGAATCGTTATCCAACTCTTTTCAGGTGACAAGAAACTCTTCCAGCTTGCGCTCGCTCTCCGTCCCATTGCTTCCTCTCTTTTGCGGGAGATCTCTCCACTGACAGCTTTCGTCCTTGCGGGTTTTAGTACTAGTGCTCCAGAAAACTGCTTCTCTCACACATTCACGCACAGTCACAAGCAGGCGCACACAAAGACACTGAATCGGGCATTCGCCAATCCCCACAAACACACTCATACATGCATGCACACGGATCAGATCCTTTGCTATAACGTCCAACTACGGAGTGCAGGAGGATATGTGCACGATCGTTCACCAAATCTTGCTACACCTGGTGTTCCTGCCTTTCCACACAAACTCGCCACACAACGTACCCGTGCGTACGGCGCGTACTTCAGCACCGTTCCAAGTGCCGTCGAGCGGAGTCTAAACACGCGCACACGATACACGCCTGCTAACCGATTCAGTCGCGGTTCTGAGAACGAGTGAGTGCTCTACCATGCTGCCCCACTGCTTTGGATATTTATCCAACTCACCCATCCACCCACCCGCCCACCTTCGACCCCATCGTGAGTGGAAACCACCGACTCTTACGCTCTCTCTCTCTCTCTCTTTTCACATCTATTCTCACGATGATTTTTACTGTGTGGTGCTCTCCAGCATCGACATTGGCGTGCGGAGTTGGAGATATTCAGTGCTCCAAAATCTCTTCCATTTTTGCACGCTGCGAGAGAGAGAGAGCGAGCAAGAGCGAGAGAGTGCAAAAGAGACGTCCAGGATGGACGATAAAAAAAATGGGAGCACGTGAGAGTGCGGAAAAATCTTCCCTACCAGTGAGAGAAACCAGTGGGAAACCTCCAAACACACAGTCTAAACTAAAAAAAAAAAATGGGCAAATTCGCGCAAATCTCCAGTGCGCATGCCTGCAGCTTTCGATCGGTGCTGCAGAGCCCTGAGACCGTCACGGACACAAGGACACCTGCCGCAACAGTATGTGTTGGTGCACAGTGAGCGTGCGGAAGAGCGAGAGAGAGAGAGAGAGAAAAGGAGAGAAAGAGAGCGAATGACTAGTGTGTGATAAAACTTTTTGGAGGACACCGACAAGGGTGAAAAGTCGGACCCGAAATGGGGCCAGGCCAGCGGGGCGGCAGGCTTGCATGGTGCTGCTTGAGGAGGAGAGGGGGAGGGGGCACGTTCTGTAGACGGAATGGTGCCAGTCCACGTCCCGGTGCCATAATCGGAAAACTAAGTGTGTCCTGAGGAAAAGAGGTCCGGAGGTTTTACGTGAGTTTTTTCTTCCCTCTCCTCCACGCCAGGACTCACAAAATGTCTCACACTTTTGCACAAAACTGCGTCCCACTGGCGCATATTACAGCACACATACACGCACGCACGCACGGAGATCGATAATAATTTCCAACCAAAAAAAAGAAACGATGAAGCGTTTGTGTAACATGTTCCTCGCGCACTTTCTACATCTTTTTGATCCTTGCCATATTGACGTCCAACGCAATCGAATCCAATTTTTAGCACAAGAGGGTTTTTTTTGCAACCCAATTCTAACCTATAGCGAGCACGGTTTCTTGGCAGCACGGACTTGAAAATTTGGAACACTCCCTGCTACTCCCATGCGCATCGAATTTCACACCCAATTTTCCGTTCCAGAGCACACCAAACGTTTTCCTCGTTTTTTTTTCTGTCCGTTTGCTATTTTTGATTTCTCTCACCCCCTTTCCAAAGACCCACAAGACCGAAACCAGAGATCGAACAGAGACACGACAGACGGGACAGAAACTAACCTCTTACTATGACCACATAGAACCGAATACTCTATGCAAGTGGTTCACTTTCGCAACCACACTCGGCAGGACTTGCGTTGCGCTTCCGGGGGTTCCTTTTTGTTCTCTCACTCTCACCGTCACCAGCACTCAGCGCTCTTCTCGCGGTACAATTAGTGCCGAGAGCGCGGCAAGAAACACACGGCAAGACCTGTTCCAGTTCGGAATCCTTACGATCCTGTAAGATAGTTCGTGCTCCCATTTTTCCCCCATTTCTCTCACACTCTTTCGCTCGCCTGATCCTAGTCTCTCTCTCTCTCTTTCTCTCTCACTCTGTTTCTCTCTCTTTATCTGTCAATCCCGAAAAAAAACCCATACCGACGACGCCAGTGATTGTGTAATCATCGGCTCCCAGTTGTCCACTTTTCTTGGCCCCACCATGCGTCTCCATTGAGTGGACTTCCTTGAGTTTCACTGGCCTCGTGAGTGACCCACTCAGAGAGGGAGGGAAAACCCATCTCGACAAAGGATGCGGCTCACGGAAAAGTGAGCCCTCGGTGAGTGACGCAAAAAGACAAAATGGCGCGGAGCGAACGGACATTTCGAGAGAGAAAGAGAGAGCGAGAGCGAGAGAGAGGAATTGCCCGCGACGATGTCGAAATCCATTACGTCATACCTCAGCTGTTACGCCATTAGTTTTCTCTGCAGCGGACCGGGCCTTCCGCACCACTTTCCCTTCCCTCCTGCCTGTGCCTGAGAAAGGGATTAGCACCCCCTTTAGCATCCCATGCTCATGGGCGGAAGGCTCGCTTCGGAGAAGGCCACGAGAGTTACTTGGTTATCTGGTTATTTCCCTTAAACAACATGAAATTAGATTGCAATTTTATCTTCCTTTCGTTTCCGGGAGGGTGTACGTGTGTATCCGCGTACATGTGCATACACTGTTCATCATCCTGCACGTCAATCATCATGCAGCAATTATATAACTATTCAACACTTGGGCTCCACTCTCGGGAGCACGGAGCGAAGTGTCCGGGGTGTCGAATTTCCTTTTTCCTTCAAGCGACGGCCTGGTCTTTACATTTCCCTGTATGTTTTTTGCCTCTCCCGATCACTTCCGGCTGCAAGGATCCACCGTCAGCTTCAGCGAGCTGCTCGGTCGTGCCTCCGTCATGCTGGTACGTACGTCACAGGACTCACACCAACGCGCGCGATAGGAATAGGGAAAAAACGGCCCCGTGCGCCCGTTAACTTCGTTTTCCAGCCTCGAGCAGAAGCTCTAACGAAATCCGGAAATCAATCCGAGGTCATTCGGCCCCGGTAGAGGGCGGGGAGTTGTTTGTAGTGGAGTTCCACGAGCGGCTCGTGCAAGGAACAGACACACACATACACACCCATACACAAAACTGATTTATTGTTGCCAGGAAAGGTGCGAACAGGAAATTTGACTCGAATATTACAAAGGCAAATAAAAAACAAACAACAAATCGAAGGTTTGATGCGTGGTTAGGTTTCGGGTACACGTGGATGGATCTAAAGAAATGGCACCTCCGACTTTTTGAATGCTTATTTTACATTGTAAATTTGGCTTGGAAACAATTTATTATAAAGCTAAATTTCTAGTCACGCTTAAAGACCTTCTTCATTCTTCTATATCCAGTAATGGTTAAACAAATTAGACAAAACAAACGATTTCAGCGGGCATTTTCAAATGTCTTATAGAGACGGATGGATTCCATAAATGTAAACAGCGCAATATCCGTAAATAAAAGATTAAAAGCGTTTTATATGATTTTTGTTTAACAATTTTCGCAGAGTTTTTATTATAAAACTTGATGAAACCTAAAAGCTTTAAAGGGAGCAATAGAATGAAGAAGGGTTTACTAATCCAATTTTTACTCCTAACCGGTAAGCAAAATAGCAATTCTTCACGATTCATTGAACATTATATCATTTTTATTTATAGTGCAAAACTTTTCCATACTCTTTCCCATGGCAGATCGCGTAAGACGTATGACGTTTCAAATGTCACACGCACGTGTATCAGGTTAGTTTTGAGCATTGTCAGGAAAGTGTACTCCTATTCTGATTATAAACAAACGATAACGTTCAGTAAAGGTGCCTCCTTATCACAGTACTTGTCTTTCTTTAGTCATCATGTTGTGGTTGCAATAATATTTGCCTTCAAATTAAAGTACATCAAACTGTCATTACTGACTCCTCCAACATCGAGCGCGAGTGCTCCACTAGCCGGAATACTGGCGGCACACGTCGTTAGCAACGGCGGCTCTAACACACAACCCCTCGAACGTAGATGCCGACGTCACAACGACGATCGTGATCACCGAATGCTGTAAAGACCTTACGGCAGGCGACCTGGAAACATGTTCAGTCAATTAGAGCCCGATTCTACACTCGTCACATATATTAGCACGTTTCGAACCCGAAATGCTATAATATAGAAATGAAAGCACCACCAGCAAAAATAGATGTTAAAAATGCCGATCACCGTTCCGTTGGCAACTTCCGATAAACCGGATAATCCTCACAAACGTTTAACCGGGATGGCTGTAACTGCAATTACCGTCGCGTCGTTCGCACTTCAAGCGCGTGATCACCCCATCTTCCCAAAATGTGCCGATTTTATCACCTCCGAGATGAGAATCGAAGAGCATCCAGACGATCGGGGGCAATTAGTGGATGGCGGTAATTAGCAGTGGATTTAATATCCGCATATTTTATTTCCACCTTCACCACCACCACTACGAACCAAGGACACACACCTTGACAGGAATCACACGAAACAACCATCTCAATAAGTGGTTTTAAGAAGGGCTTGTGAGCTTAGACGTACGACAGATAAATGACCTTGAGACGCTATTAGCACGTGTTCACGTCACGAGTGGCGAGCGTCTTATAGGTCATTAAAACCTGAAGTTTTAGTGTACTCAAGTACTGTGGGACTTGACATTTTTATTGACAATTTATTAAATTTTAATAATTTAAAACATTACGCACAGGTAAGATAACTATCTTCCTAACAAATAGGTATCTACAAAGCCCCAATATGCCACAATCCTATCAACATCAATCGCATTTCCCGCTGATTACAGTGCACATTAGCACAACATTCGCGCACAGGAATTAAGTAAGCGTTTTTTCCCTCAAATGTTGCTTCATTTACAAAGTGTCATATTGGCATTGCTATTTTAACAGAGCCATCGCAATTGATTTGCATCATTAGCGCAGACTCATGAATCTCGGCTATCGGCTGTTGCACGGATGCTGCCTCGGATCGGACGCTCGCAAACAAAGTCACGTTTCGTCAGCCGGCTGGGAATTGTTCGAAGGCTAATGGAAACCAGTGTACTTGCTCCCTTGCTAATGGCGCCTATCCGTGTGGATAAACATTTATACGCCTGCTTAACGCCGTACTGGCAGTAAAAGTGAAATTGGTTAACCTAAACGATCGCGAGCGTGAAGTAACCAAAAGAGATAAGAGCGAACTGGCTTCCAAAAGTAACAACTTTTTTTCGCACACAGGAGATAATATTTGGCACCTAATTTCAAGAATTCAAGAATTAAGATATTTCTTCAAATATTTTTACTCTAATCATTTCATTTCGTTTATGTTGATACAACTTGAAAACATTCGGTAGGCTTATGTTTCATGGTAATTTTCCACTTTTGCTAATTGCTTGTTCTCAGATTGTTGAATAAAATATAAGTTATAAATATAATTTTTAATTTCCTTTTTTTCTATATTCTAACACTAAAAGAACACTGAAATGTAAAAATAAGCATGAAATTATTTTGAGGCATTAACAATTAAACCGGGAAATCAATGCAAACCAGAAGAGAGCTGTTTTTTTTGCTCTTGTTCCGTCATTTTTCTCTCTCACCACGTTGCATTACCACAGTATATTTCTACCACACAGCCGATATACTGTGGCCGCTATTTGAAATAATCACGTGGCTGACAAACGGCCGTTATTTTTTTATAGTTTACATGCAACATTTATGCATTTATTATTAACCCATAAAGATTAGTTATGTTATTTATTCATATTTATCGACTTCATCAGGACGCAGCTAAAAAAATTTAAAATTGTAATTACTGAAATAGAAAAACAAACCTCTTAAAATTCCATTAAAAATTGTTAGTTAATCCTTAATACTCAAGTTAACAAACCCTACACAATTTGAAACATGCCTATTACTTTTTAAAATTTACATTCGTCTTATATCCAATTCCGTCTATTCCGTCGTTATATCCGTCTTATATCCAACATATAGGATAATGTTTAATAAAAACTTTTCAAGTATATAAATACAACCTCTCTATTGACTAAGAAAGTGTTTACGCCTTATTTTTGGGTTATCCAAAATGTTATAAAAGAACTAAAACTGTCTAAAATTTCTTAATCTAATAGTTTCCATAAAATCAATGATTTGGATGTTCTGCCTCATCTTCGGTAACAGTTTATATGTGTATGTAGAAAATGATTCTTGTGGGATTTATTCTATTTTGCAAGCCGATCCTACTACCCGTTGCCATGGTTATTCTCAGTGTGGTTTGATAGGCGAGTATGAGCGAACGATGGTGAATGTGAGCGAGTGCAGTGAGCATCAAACCGTCATACACAAAAACCATCGATAAATGCGTTGCTTGGCAACCGTTGTTATTTTGTTGAAATGTGCTGTGTTATTTTATTCCCATCCCGTTTCGAACGACTTAGCACACAGTTTCAAACCTCCGTCCAGTCCGTTCACAACGCAAGTTGAAGAAAACCCACGATGGTGCGCGAATTGTGCGAGGCCGAGGAGTTTGGTCCGAAAAAGTGAGTGCTTTGTAACGCTTTGCTGGTGCCTTATTTGTGTTTTAATTCAATTTTGCTTCGATCCAATACCAGAATGACGAAGAAAACGATTCAGGCATCGTGCCGCAAAAACAAGCTCTATCTTACGCCGCACCTGAACGACGTCCTGTACTTGCATTACTCAGGTGAGTCAGAAGCATCGAAATCTCGTTAAGCATACAATTCGAACGCTTTCGAACACTTGCAGGCTACAACTCCATCGAATGTCTCGAAGAGTACGTAGGACTGAAATGTCTTTGGCTTGAATGCAACGCCATTTCCACCATTTCCGGACTGGAGCACCAATCGCAATTGCGCTGTCTCTATCTGCACAATAACCTCATCAAGGTCAGTGCTGGTGGCTCGTGCAGCCTGCGGCTCGTGTCAGGCGGAAATCGATTCGTGTTCCGGTGGCATCATTTGTTCATTTGCTAGCTGTATTTGTTATTTTTATCATTTTCTTTCTGCACAGCGCATCGAAAACTTGGACAACTGCAAACAGCTGGATACACTGAACCTATCTCACAATCATATCGCAAAGATTGAAAACTGTGGAATCGGTAAGACGAGCGGAACTTTCCTTTCTTTCTGCATTGGCGCTAGCTAGTTAAAAATACATCCGTTCCAACAGACATTCTGCCCGTGCTGAACACGCTTAACATATCGCACAACTATTTGAAAACGGTCGAAAGCATTGCGGAGTTACGGAAATGCGATTTTGTGTCCGTGTTGGACATTTCACATAACCGTCTGGAAGACATTGCGATTGTGAAGGTAGTTAAACGATGAAATTAAATGATCTGTTGATTTCTTCAGTAAGTCTTTCGTTACGTTTAGGTGCTCGCGGACATGAAAGGTTTGCGCGTGCTGACGATGGTAGGAAACCCGGTGGTTAATGATATTCCTTCATACCGCAAAACGTTGATATTGGAGTGTGTAAGTACTTTATATGCGTATTCTTGCAGAAAACACGAAATACAATATCGTTAATTTATTTCAGAAATCGCTCACCTATTTGGACTCACGACCGGTCTTTGATAAAGATCGCGCATGTGCAGAGGCATGGTAAGTAAACCTTGCTGATAAACTTCATAAAGCATATAAACTTGCTCGGTTCTTCATGTACAGGAAGCGTGGTGGATACGAAGAAGAGCGCAAGGAACATTTACGTTGGAAAAAGGAGGAACAACGGAAGATGCGCCGTAATATCAACGGTAAGAATACAATACCTTATTCCGATGTGCTCTTAATTAAGTCTTCCATCATGTCAGCAACACTTCGTCTGCGTCATCGAGGAGATGGAGAACCCGAATTGGTATTAAACTTCACATTAAATCCCTACTATTTGAGACTCAAGATCAATCTTTTCCAAACTTCAGTTAAAAACAAGCAGTGATGAAGAACCGGAAGCGGAAACCGAGAAGAATGTATCCAGCATCGAGAAAGACGTTCTTGAAGAGACAGACTACCAATCGAACGAACTCGCTTGGAAAGAAATGGAGGACTTGTTCAACCAGCACACCAAAGCGCTGAAACCCTCTCTTCCGACTCGTGAATCTGACCGTGCAGAAGAGGCAACAGAAGCTTTTGAAAAAATTGCCATGCACTTTGAGCAAACTCATACCGACGTAAAGAAACCTCTCGTCGAAGAAATCACTAGGGAGGAGTATAAAACCTTAACAGCTAACAAGGATCTAGTTGAGGTACTTCCAACAACGTTCGCGAATAGTGTTGAAGAACTTCGTGAATGTCCGGAAGTCAGAGAAGCTAGTTTACCGTCTTTGGAGCAAGGCACTGAAATTGATGAAAGCTTCATGAACGTGAGTCAAAATGAAGAACCCGTGGCACAAGCGGAGAATGAAGAAACTGATGCAAAACTGGAAGTTTTAGAAGATCCAAAATGTGATACTGCTAGTACTGAGGGCAAGAAAATTGAAGTCACAAACCAACTTGTTTCTGATAGAAAAAAGGAGGCCCGTATCGCTTCGGCCGAACAGGATGACACACTGAACGTTGTTATACAGTCGAAGGAGATTTCCATTACGATGCAACCGTCCATTTCCGCAACTGAAGATCCTAACCAAGCCGCCGTTGAACGTAAACCGTCAACCGCTTCCGTTGACTCACTCGGAGGAGAGCGCAAGCCTTCCACCACTTCGCTGGACTATGTCACCGGTTCGGATTCCAATTCCGATCCCACGCTCGTCACCGATTGTGACAGTTGCATTCGCAACAGCAGCCTAGCATACTCATCCCGTTCCGACACGTCCGACAGTGAGGATATGTTCGACAAAATCGTGCCGAAAAAACACCTAAAGTTGGCTTGCTCAATGCGCCCGGATGAGGGCTCCACGAGCAGCACAGATAGTAGCTGCTGCGAGGAGGGTGGAAGCGTGCTGGGCAGTAAGCTGGATCGCGAGAATACGATCACTGAGTTTATCGATGAGTACAAGCGGTTCTTTCACTCGGTGGATGTACGCGATCCGAGGTGTGTGTTGAAGAATCGGCACAAGATCGTGCGCCCGCAGACGGCCAAGTCGCAGCGCACGGAACCGATCGTGTACGAGGGTGTCTTGAAGACGATGGAGCATGGTTCTAACGATGCGAAGATAGAACAGGTGCGACAGGAGCGAACGGTCGACGATCGTAGCCTCGCGAAAGAGGCAGTACTCGAGCGGCTAATGAAGGGTCACTCCGAGGTGGACATGAACATTGAGCATCAAATGATATCGATCGGAGGTAAGGAGCATAACTTCAACGAGTACAGGCTGGAGGTGTTCCGAAAGGATCAGGAGAAGCTCCAGAATCTGATCAATCGTGTGACAGCTCAGAAAGAAAAGTATAACGCGCACATTGACAGCATTCACGATCAGCTCGCAACGATCATGGACGACTACGGGCAAATCAGTGAGAAGCTGCGTAAGGTGGACGATATGATACAGACTATTGGCGAGGAGGTACTCCAAGAGGAACGAGGAGCGTCTTTAGAGACTTCGGTTGGAACTCCTCCAATTAGTATCACCGAAGAAATTGTAGAAATTAAATCTCAGGCACAAGTACCTAATGTTGCTGATTGTTACATCAAGCCAGAGGAAGACACTGAAGTGGATATTCCGGAAGTCATCGAACATCATTCCTCTTCTGATGAGTCCGTTCCAGATACACTGGAAACCGAACTCCACGTAGCAGCGCAGATCGAAGTTGGACTATCGGATACGGCCTATCCCAACACTCGTAAGCGCATCGCTGACTCCGGATTTGGCACCGATCCGGTTTATCGGAAGTTTATCGACATTCAGTACGAGATCGACAAGCTGACCGAGGATCAGATATTTGACGCACTCACGGAAGCAGCTCGCGAGCTTCAAGCTGAGGAGGAACTGGAAGCGAAACTGTTGCACGATGCCGTTGACGAGTACTGGAACCCAGCCGGGACCGATATCGATGACTTCCGCCGGTGCCTCAATCTCGATGCGCATCCGGTCATACAACGGTTCAAGCGGTTCATCGAAGCGCAGGGTGCCGACGACACGGACGATACGGACTCCGAGGCGCACGTGCGACGACTGGAGCAGGCGTACCATAAGTACGAACGCCGTCTGTCGAACCACCTGTTCGATGAGTACCTGATTCTCAGCCGTAAAGCGAGTATCGCCACCACGACGGGCGGTGAATCGAGTGCGACCGAGCTTGAGCTGATCGAAATCGAGGGCGGACATGTACTGCGGGCGTCCACGAGCCGTCGCACGACGGCTTGGGATCTAAAGGAGTCTTTGGGAGAGTCGGTGGTGGAAGTAGAGGAACCGACCGAGACCGCCCCCGAAAGTGTTGACACCGGAAAGCCGGAAGAGCTGGAAGATGACGAATCGCGACCTGAGCAAGTGGAGGAAAATAACGATCCGAGGGATGCGGAGGACATTCGAACGTAAAAGGTGTCCAAATGGAGCGTTGTTGTGATAGCACGGATTTAAGCTAATACCGATTTAGGACCGGATTTTGTACTCAAGCAACCACCGGATGATTGTGGATGTTAGTAAATAAAGCATTTGCACTACTTTCACACACTAAATATTATTGATTCTTTGCGTTCGTCGCACCTTTCCCCAGCGCTACGATGCTCTACAAAATGGGATTCAATTCTTCACTTCGTAGTAACCCCTGGCGGCGGATTCCTCCAGCAGCGTTACGAGCGAATCGAGCGTTTCCTCGCCCGTCGGTATGATCTGGTTTGGAGGGAGCACGAAACCGTTCCACGAGTCGCCATCCGGGCGCAGTTCGTACGTGTACGCGATCTTCACGTCCTGCACGCCGTAGCTCCAGTCGACGCTGGAACCACTCGCCGGGTAGATGGCGTCGTACACGTTGCCGTACGTGTACTTCGTGCCGTAGCGCTTGGCCAGCGACGTCACCGTTGCCTCGGCAATGTCGTTCAGATCGTCGTGATTCTCGGAGTGTTCACTGGTGTGGCCGTACGGGAACAGTAGCAGCTGGGAGTACGAGTGGAACGCAATGTACGCCGCAAGCTTTCCGCGAAGCGTCTCAACGTAGCTCGACAGGGTGCGTGTCTCGTCCTCGGAGAACGCACTCGGACCGGCGTACGTGTCCGAACAGGCGTCGTTGCTCGTGCCCTGCTCCGCCCAGTGGAAGTTCCAGTTGCGGTTCGGATCGGCTCCGAAGCAGAACAAACCGTACGGACGGCGCGTCTTGCGCCAAAGCCGGTTCACCTGGTGCGTGTAGACATATCCGTCCGGGTTTACGCTCGGGAACACGTACCAATCGTACTTCTCGGCAAGGGCTCGCACCGCCGGATCCTGCCCGTTGACTAGCTCGTTCAGGATGTACGTCACCGTGGCCGGTGAGATCCATTCGCGCGCGTGTATTCCACCCTCGATGAACACCCCTGGACGTCCCGCGCCGTACGACACCTTCACACCCTTCAGCGTGCGGTTCTGGTATGAGCGGCCGGCATCGAGCAGTTCCACCTCCCGATGCTCCCCAGCCAGTTTGTCCAGCCACGCGTGAATCTCCTCCAGCGTGTGGTAATCGTTCCAGCCGAACTCACCCTTCGCCCGCTTGTTCGTCAACCGGATGCGCTCGGTGTCGAACGCATTCTGAACGTTCGCGTCCAGCAGTACGTGCGGGATGTAGTCCGCCTCCAGTGACTCCGTAAAGTCGGCCAGCTTGTGCGGTGCGACGATGATGTCGAACCGATCGCCCACCTTCCGGGCCGTTTCGAGGAAGATCATACTGTCGCTCGCCTGCTCCATGGCCGCGACCACCCGCAGTTGCGCCTCGTTCGCGGGCGTCACCCGATACAGGCGGTAGTTATCGTACCGTGCCACCTGGGCGGCTTCGATCGCACCGAAAAACGCTACCACCACGGCCACCAGGGCCACCATCGGACCGTTTCGCACCATGTTCGTTCGACCGCGGGTGTCGCTCGACTGTACCGGGTGGTTCCCACCGGATGGTTGCTTTTATACGCCCCACCCGATAGGAGCCCGATATCATCTGCCTACCAGCACAGGCGGTTTAACGGCCTTCCCTTGAAGTGGGTTTGCAATCGAAAGGCTATGCGGGTGATCAAGAGGACAAACTCCCGGGAAGGGAGCACTCAACGCCGCAACGTGCGCACGCGGACTCCAAAAACATGGAGTCGTAAGCCACAGGCTTTGGCGAAGAATTTTCCCGGCACGGGCACTAGAACATCACGGAACGATCGGATCGGGTTTGTAACGCAGCAGCCCAATGCTAATTGGCTATAGCGGCTAATTTGCTCATCGCTATTGTACCATAAATCGAGCGTTTATCGCTGCCAATAACCCGGCATGCCCCGCCGGTGGAAGAATTGCAGCGGTCCGCTCGAAGCGGTAACGAACGAGACCTCCTGCTGCGGTTCCTTCCCCGGGGCCGGAATGGAAGTTAAGATTACCTCCATAAGTAGGGCCGCTTGTACCGGCTAATCTGCACTTCACGAGGGGAGAATTCCGTTCGATTGTCTGGGTAAATATTTTGAGCTAGAATCTTCACTCGCTCGCCGCTGGACTGGAACGAGTGGCTGTAATCGTTGATTTACGGGAGGATCAAGGGTCCCACTAACCAGTAAATGAACTGCAAATATGCAATTGATCACGCTTCCAGCAACTTTCGCTAAGACATCAACTCTCCCACACGCCTGTGTTATCAAACGGGAACACGTCTGAGACCAAATATAACCCAACACGCTTGTGGATCACGAGTAGAAGCACTCGAGATTACGATAACCAGCTACTATACAGGTAAGTACAGAGGAAGATGGAGATGCTTACCTGGGAGGGTTATTTTAAGCACACTCTTCGCCGGAAAGTTGGAACACTCGTTAAGTTCCGCCCATCCCGATCAACTATCAGTGGAATTATCGTACGTTGAATCATCTCATTTGTTTGAAAGAATTTCTCTAGCGTAAACATTACATGCAGTTTGATATTGATGATTATTCTAGTGTTTGTGAAACGTCATGGCCATCTGAGAAAACTGCTGGTTTATGTCTCCTACTTGATTACTACGCCCTACCAGGCACTTTGCATTATTTTCTTCGTTCTTTTTAAAACATTTAAATAATTTGTGCTACAACACATACTCCATCCTTTACCCAAAGTTGTTTAATATTGGTTGTACTTTAAATACTAGCCGATGTGTATGATAACCTGAAGCCTTAAGCTCATGGAAGAGGAAATACATACATGGCTTACCAACCCAGAAAACCTAAAGTACTATCGAAACATGCTGCTCCTACAGAATGTTATCACTTACGGTTAGGTTATTTTTCTACAACCAAAAAAAGCCTCAACATGTTACCATGAACCAGTTCACGAATATTACACTCACAGAAACACCAACTTCGACTGAAGATTGAAACGTGCCAGAGCATCACCCCATAGTCCGAAAATAAAACCTCAACCGATAACACGTAATCAAATTGAGCCCGCCCGGTGTCAGAACAAAAGCCCACCATTTCACAAGAGCTCCGCAATGCACAAGGGAAGTAGTTTTCCAACACAGCACGGCAAGAAATAACCGGTTGCAGCATCTTGCATCTCGGCAACCCGTATCAGTAAGCAGTGCAGCACGCCCGACGGGGTCATCCAAACGGAAGCGACCGATCAGACATTCTACATAACCCGCAACAAGAGTACGCCCGTACGTCTGTACTTGAACCGGTTAGGAGCGGTTGGTTGGAACTCTCCCGGTCATAAACGCAAGTTGACCGAGAAACGGGGCAAAAACAAATGTGTCATTAAGCGCACTGGACACGCTTACCGCAGCTGATTCAGCTGGTAGTGTGGTAGCCTTCCATCATTACATGATCCTTATGGCTGATAACGACACCGATCGATGTCGAACTTTCTCTATCATCTCCGTTGAATCCAGTTCAAGCTGGTTTCGTTGCACTCTGTGTTGTTCAAACATAATGCACTTCGGTAAATATAGAACGGTTGATTGGGGATTCTTTTCCTCATGAACACCATCTAGCCATTATTGGACGCGTTTGGGGCTCGCCGTTTTGATTGTACTCGTATTACGCGGCTTTCTCTACGCGACACATTATCAATTTAAATACAACAGTCAGCAATTTATGCGCAACAGCCGCACCGCCACACACCTGCACCCGGGTTGGATCCGATTATCGCGTGAATTAACAGAGGAGTCCGAGGAGTCCGAGGAGTACGCAACACGCTGGCATAGGACAAGATGATTGGCACCTTCTCTAATCATCAGCCGGTTTCCAATGTGGAGCTCACTCACACACACGCACAGTGGGTAGTGTGGCATGATGCAGCATCCAGCTGATAAGTGACTGGGACTTTTCGGCTACCCTTGGCTCGGTGCCGACGGGACACGGAGGCGTGTGTGTATAAATAATGGTCCCGATCGTGATCCGCATCTCAGTCCGGCTTTAAACCGCAGCACTGGTGGCTAGTGGATTCCGGGAGTAGCTGAAGAAACTCTTATCCAACAAAGCATGGACGATCCTGTGAAAAGTGCAACGAAAACGAATGGGTTGCATGTGAGTTATCGAGTGGTGCCTGAGATATACGTGAACGTCGCCTACTTGGATCCACCATTGACAGCTCGTTTCGTGTGTCTTTCCAAACAGAAAACCAATGGCACCAATGGCCACCACCAGGAGGAGCTGAAAATTGCTATCATCGGGCAGAGTAACTTCGCGGCGGAAGTGCTGGAGGTGCTGCTCGAGCGGGAACACATCGTGGTCGGTGTGTTCACGATCGCCGACAAGGGTAGCCGCGAGGACGTGTTGGCAGCAACCGCCCGTCAGCTCGGTATACCGGTGTTTAAGTTCTCGGCCTGGCGCCGCAAAGGTGTCCCGATACCGGAGGTGCTCGAGCAGTACCGATCGGTCGGAGCGAATCTAAACGTGCTCCCGTTCTGCAGTCAGTTCATCCCGATGGAGGTGATCGATGGGGCCGCGTTCGGTAGTATCTGCTATCACCCGTCCATCTTGCCACTCCACCGTGGCGCTAGTGCGATTTCTTGGACACTTATCGAAGGTGACGAGCGGGCTGGCTTCTCAATCTTCTGGGCGGACGATGGATTGGACACGGGACCGATTCTGCTCCAGAAACAGTGCCCCGTGTACGGCGATGACACACTCGACACGCTCTACAAACGGTTCCTGTATCCCGAGGGCGTTACGGCAATGGCGGAGTCGGTGGACATGATCGCTGCCGGTACGGCACCGAAGATTCCGCAGACGGAGATCGGTGCCAGCTACGATCCGGCGCTGTTCCGAGAGGAGAACCAGCACCTAGACCTAAACCAACCAGCGCTGCGCATTTTCAACTTCATCCGTGGACTTGACTCCGTACCGGGTGCGCTGGCAACGGTCGAGATGACTGACGGACAGCAGGTACCTGTTCGGCTCTACGGAGCTTCACTCAGTGCGCGTAGGAATCTATCGAACGGCAAGCCAATTCGCTTCAAAGGAGCTACCGGACCATCGGTTGTGACCCGCGAGGGAATCTTCATCACCGGCACCGACGGTGCGCTGGTGCGCGTGAAGCGTCTCAAGCGCGGCAATCGTGTTATCCCGGCTGGGCAGTTTTACGAGCAGGCGCAAACGAAACAGGCGCCTCTGGAGCTGAGCGACAAGGAGCAAGAGCAGGACGCTTTGCTGCGCAGCATTTGGAAGTCGATTCTGAAAGTGGAGATCGAGGCGGAGACGGATTTCTTCGCGTGCGGCGCTGGTTCGATGGATGTTGTGCGGCTGGTGGAGGAAGTTAAGGACACACTGGAGGTGCCGATCAGCAATGAGACGCTCTTCATGGCCCCGATGTACGGGGAGTTCCTGCAGGAGGTTGTCCTTCGCCTGCGAAACGGCGGTAGCGAACGTGGTTCCGACATCGGGTGTGACTACAAACACGTGCTGCTCAAAGCAAACCGACGTCAAATTCGTGTCCCAACGCAAATGTTCGTCAACGGGCAGTTCGTCGATGCGGAACGTGGTAAAGTGTTGCCGATCGTGAATCCCACCAACGAGCAGGTGATATGTGAGGTGGCTAGTGCAACCAAGGCCGATGTAGATATGGCCGTCGAGGCCGCTGATGAAGCGTTCCGCGGTGTGTGGACGTCCGTTTCGGCGCGCGAGCGTGGTCAGTTGATGTACAAGCTGGCGGATCTGATGGAACAGCACAAGGAGGAACTGGCGACGATAGAATCGATCGATTCGGGAGCCGTTTACACGCTGGCACTGAAAACCCACGTCGGTATGTCGATCGACGCGTGGCGATACTACGCCGGGTGGGCGGATAAAATCGAAGGCACCACTATCCCGGTAAATCCGGCACGCCCCAACCATGTGCTGACGTTCACGAAAAAGGAACCGATCGGCGTGTGTGCGTTGATTACGCCCTGGAACTATCCGCTGATGATGCTGTCGTGGAAGATGGCGGCGTGCATTGCGGCCGGCAACACCGTCGTCATCAAGCCCGCCCAGGTGTGCCCACTGACGGCGCTCAAGTTTGCGGAACTCACCGTCCGCGCCGGGTTTCCACCGGGTGTGATCAATGTGGTCACTGGAAGTGGTTCGCTCGCGGGACAAGCACTCGCCGACCATCCGCTCGTACGGAAGCTAGGCTTCACCGGTTCCACACCGATCGGCAAACGCATCATGGCCTCCTGCGCCGATTCCAACATCAAAAAGTGTTCGATGGAGCTGGGCGGGAAATCGCCGCTCGTCATCTTCGCCGATTGCGATCTCGAAAAGGCCGTCCGGCTCGGTATGTCCTCGGTGTTTTTCAACAAGGGCGAAAATTGTATCGCCGCCGGGCGGCTCTTTGTGGAGGATCGCATCCACGACGAGTTCGTGCGCAAGGTGATGAAAGGCATCAAGACGATGAGGATAGGCGATCCGCTCGATCGGGCCACAGCGCACGGTCCGCAGAACCACCGGGCGCACTTTGAAAAGCTGCAGGAGTACTGTGCGATCGGCTTGAAGGAGGGCGCTACGCTCGTTTGCGGTGGAAAGCGTGTGTCCAACCTGTCCGGATTCTTCTTCGAGCCAACCGTTTTCACCGACGTCGAGGATCATATGTACATCGCGCAGGAAGAATCGTTCGGACCGATAATGGTGATTTCGAAGTTTCACGCGAGCGATTTTGACGCGCTGGTCGCACGGGCCAACAACACCGAGTACGGACTGGCCAGTGGCGTCTTCACCAAGGACATCCAGAAAGCACTGCTGTTTGCGGAAAAGGTGGAAGCGGGAACGGTGTTCGTGAACACGTACAACAAAACGGACGTGGCGGCTCCGTTCGGGGGCTTCAAGCAGAGTGGCTTCGGCAAGGATTTAGGTAAGGACGGATTTTCGTGTGCTTGCTTTTAATTTAAAAAAAATTACTAACGAGCACATTTTGCATTCCAATTACAGGCAAGGAAGCGTTAAACGAGTACCTCAAGACTAAGTGTGTAACTGTAGAGTACTAGCATTAAGGAATATATTATCAATTATAATGTACTAGGTAAGGTAATAAATTATTCTCTGAGCATCGTTACATATCATGCTTGTTCTAAATGTGCAAACCACATGCTCCAAGGTGATGAATACCGCAAATAGATTATTTTCTTCGTTAAAGATTATTTGAAAGAAACTTTGCTTGATCGACAAAGTTAAAATCCACAATAGTAAAAATAGTAAGTAGTAGTAATAGTAAACATTAACGAAGAAAATCATTTAACTATGTCGAACGGATCCTCTATTCCATTTAAGGTTTTAATTATAGTTTAATTTTAAATAGTTTATAAAATTAAATCAAGCGTTACCCGCAACGTTAGCAGTTGTAGAAGCCGTATCGGAATAGTTTTTGAAGTAATTAGTTGTTCCTGGTGTTTGTAACAAGAGAACAAAATGTGTTATTGGTATAACCTATTCAATGATCCAACTCATATTGGCTGTGCTAAAAACACACTTAACACCTCCGCCTGAATGTATGCACACCACGTAACACTGGAACGCTTCAATAGCGTCTGTCAGCAGCTGAAGCGTTTCCTCTAGCGTTGCTCTTTGCCAGCGCATCAAAGAGCACCCGGATGGAAAAGAAGTAAACTATTTCGAAGCCGGTGATAATGCTGAAACCGAGGAAAAGGCCGAGTATGCCACCGAAGGAAGCTGAGAGAGAGAAAGTCGTATAATTTAAAATTACCATGTTTTATAAAACGTTACATATTAAACTTATTTTACCTAATACTCCCAGCCAATCCTGGTAAATGTCCATGCGGAAGCGGGTTGCGGTTAGATCAGCTAGATAGATGTGCACTAGACTTTGATTTTTCAGCTCGATATCTTTGCTGCGTGACAAAATGGGGAAGAGAACAGGCTGGTTTTCTTTAAATGCAAACTCACTTTCACTTTCCGTACTTACAAAAAGGACATCGCGTTGAAGGTAAAGTTCCTGTTCATCGTACCCGTTACCATCTCCGACGGGTACTGGACCTTATCACACCCAGGCAGGCATCCACACGGTGGCGCTATTGTAGTATAAGACAATCGTTCAACCGACCCGTTCTTGGTCGGAACCGCCGTTAGGAAGCGATCGCTCGCCCTCACCACACAATCCATGTCCTTCATATCGCAGTTGCGCAGTGATCCATTGTTGGGCAGGTGGTATGGAACGCAACCACACCGGCCGTAGATGGTGGCCGCACGACACTCTACCATACAGTTCACGTACGAGTAGCGCTGTATCACACTCAGCACCTTTTCATTCCGATCGAAGCAGTTCCTTAAGGTGGGATCAAACGAAAGCGCATTGTCGGTGGCGTACGTGGCGGTCGGTTTCAGCGTAATGTACGACTCCGTTCCGGCTAGCACGATCTTAATCTCCGCATCGTTGTCGGGATAGTCGTACGAGCTGTGGATCATCACCTTAAACCCGTAGGACGCAACATCGGTCGAGTGGTAGTCCTCGGCGAAAGGTTGCAGCAAAAGCGAGAGCCCCGTATAGTACCCACTCGCCATCACGCGCCTCGGTTCCCTCGGTACGCTCACCGTAATCTTCTTCGGATAGTTGTCCTTCAGCAGACCGTAGTAGTTGAACGAACAGCACAACCCCTCGGTACTGTTGACCACCTGGAACAGGTTATCGCAGCGCCACTGGGTGCCTTTCCACATGCACCGCTCGAGCAGCGTCCCACACGGGGGCGTGAATTCTCCCATCAGCTGAGGAATTTCCAGATTGTTCGTGAGCATGATGTCGTGCAGGAGCCGATACTGGACCGGGTCGGGTTGGGCCAGACCGGTCACGTGCAGGAACAGTCGGAACAGTGCCGACAACTCCGCCGCCGTCATGTTCCCCGGGCGTTGCATAGTCTGGGCTCGGGAGAGTGCGGCCGTTGCGGAAATCTTGTTCAAATTACACACCGTCACCGCCGGAAAGGGTAGATTCCAGGTGGGATAGTTCGTTGATTCCGTTACCTGTTGAGAAATAGAAATAGAATCCAATTATCTGCAAGTTCCGCATGGATTATCTGGACTCATGCAACACAAATCGCCCACCAGTCTTATCAGTACTTGAGTGGGGACCACTCTAAGTCCCGGCTCTGTCGGACTTACCGTGACAGTCGGAGTTTCCACACTCCACGACCAAGATATCATGAGAAGCGTGACGGCGCAAATGGTCGATGCGACGACGGCAATAGTCCAAACCGATCGTTCCAGCATGCTGTAGCCATCGCGCACAATCTGGCTATAACCGTGCAGGGCCGTAATATCGCACAGATTCCGCAACTGCCTAGTAAACCAGTCGCTGCAGTGAAACTTGGGACGTTTCGAGCGTGAAAACTTCAACACTTCCTCCTTCTTGTCAACCACACGCTGCGTTAGCGTCTTGAAGGTGTCTTTTGGAATCATTTGAAGTATGTTTTCCCGTACGTGCGCTCGTATGTCCAGAACTTCCACGAAAGAAGTGAAACGCACCCGTCGTTTTCGATCAAACCATACACTCTTTTACGCCTTATTAAACATTCATACCTTGCTATTATTGCACTCCATTAGGATCATGACCTACAGGAACAAATCTGTCCGCCCTCATAATTAACCTTCGGTGACATCGTTTCCAAAACAAACGGACAATCCTCCGCCGGGCGGTTACAATTATCCAACAAAATTATTGATTGCACTGACATTGGTGCCACGAATGGGCAATCCCCCTGCGTTGACTTTCCCCACAATGGATTCCCCCGTCGGCTCGTGTCCCCATCCACGTCATTGTGTGGCTGTTCTTTCCCGGTACTTGCAAAACCTTGATAGGTTCCGAATCGCGCGACCTGCACGATGTTTGCTTTTCATGCTGAAACAATTGTTTGTATACCGTGTATGGCTGCTCTTGCACTGCCTCTTTTCACCGCTCTAGATTGCGGATGGTAAAGGCAATAATAGTACAAAAAAAATCCCATCACTCCATTGACGTCAATTTTGCCTTCATTTCGTGCGGAAAAACAACAAATCCATCGCAGCAGGCCCGTCGCGCGATGAATATTATCAAACAAGCAGCAGCTGAGCTACTTCTGCTAGTCCACGGTTGGACCGAGCCCCGAACGTCATCCACGTTTCCCTTCGCTGGATCTGGTTCAGCTGGGCGATTGATTTGGACGTGGATGCGAGATGCGCGTCCGATTGCTAGCGTTACTTAATCCGATCGCGATTTTCGCGTTGATTAGTGATCGACCGTTAAGTTAGAGTCAGCTGGTTAGGATGCGTCCGTTCAGTCGTAAATCTCGTGATGATGCAATCGGCAATAGCAATAACGTCAATCTGATGGAAACTACGAAGAAAATCTTTCTTTTTACGACACTTTCTTTTTGGTCTATGAAAAAAATGAATTTTGCTACATGACAAGGAGGTGAAAGTGTGATATAAATTACAGAGCTTCCAAGTAAAGTTCGCATTATTTTTTTAACAATTGGTTTGGTCCTTTGCGAACAATTAGTTTTTTACTACTACGTAAACTGATTCCAATTTTTACCTAGTCCAACTCTATATTGTAATAATGAAGAAGGTTCTGAAGAAGGATTCAATACAACCACTAATAAATCAATACAACCACTCCTTTAACAACCTTCACGACTTTCTGAAGCTAAAACTACCACACAAATTAAATGCCCATTTATTTCCTTTCTATTTTTAACCATTCTTTGACAAAACTCTCCAAGGTAAAGCAGCAAATAAGCTTACAGCTATTAAAAACGCACACGATTCGGAGTGATTAAGTAAAATTAAATCTCGAATTAAATCGTCGACCATCACCGCCACGCTGGGAAAAACGTTTCCCTCTTTGTGTTGGACACCGGTGATGGGTGTTAGGTTTTCCCTCCCCAACACCGACAACCGGAACGCAGTAAACCGATGATCACCCATCCATCATTAAGCGATTCTTGTTGCTCTTAACCATCGCTTCCATCGGTTGTTCTCCAACGCCAAGCTCTCAATGGCGCATGGCGATGACGCACGGCCCGGAGCGAATCGTTTAGCTACCGTGCTCACGCCCGCCTCACATTTCCAGCTATTGACCTCAAAATAATAAAATAATTGCATAACACCACCGTGTGCGTGTGCTGCATGCGCATTCGGCGCCAATCAACCGCATCGCTGGCCGCAGCAACAGAAACCGACCACTTCCACTAGCTTCAACCGTGGCGCTAAATTATCGAATTCACACTTCCATCGCCACAGCTTTGCCCTCAACGGGGAGAAAAAAGCGCTAGCGACGCAGGTTTCGGCATCCCATTGACGTCACCGGTGGATTTTCGGTGGAATCGGTGGAATGGGAAATTGTGCGTTCCGAAGGTTCCATTTCCATTCACCGTTGAGCCCTATAATGGTGCGTACCCCAGCTGCTAAGCCTCGCTTCAACCCTTGCATGGCAAGTACAGGAATTGGGAGAAATTTGACACAGGCACATTATGAAAAGGGCCTTACATCCCTTTTCACAATGTACCTGTGCCATAAGATTTTAAAAATTTATCGTGAAGTAGAACATTATACTACATACATTACATTAAAGAAAACGTTTGACGAGACGATGATGTCTGAGAAGCTTAAACATTGGACATGAGCAGCTTATTTTACTAAAGGCTATAGTTTAATAAGAAGGATTATATACAATTATTATGTTCACATCATATAAAAAATGTTTATAATTTTATTTTCGCTCTTTAGTTTGTTGTAATGGTTAGGGAAATTATTGAAGATCCTCAGCACTCAGCACGAATCTGAGGCATCTAACTCATAGTCTAAATTTGACGATTTAGCTATCTCTTTCCCTATCATTTAATGTTGTTCATATGAACAGCTAGAAATGTAGGAATGTATTCCACAAAAAACTTGATTATAGGATTTCTTCAAGTTGATGGATCAAACGATCCGAACGCTGTCGTTCATGAACATCTCAAAGTCAGGCAAGGTGTTAATAGTATCTGAGGTATCTTAAGAGTTTTTCTGATAATGTTATTGGCTTATAAAGAATGTTAAGAAATGTTTTGCTATTAGCAAAGAAAAAGATCGTTTGTGTGGAGCAGTCATATTTTTAGTTTTAAACTCCTACAGAGCTATCAATCCCATATTCCGAACCAAACCCGCATCATGTTACCGCCGTCTACCTTGGAAACAACTAACATTTAGCTCGCTTGTTACATCATCCGACTCTCAAGAAAGTGCACTTTCCAACAACTCCAACAGCTTGAGGGGTTAATTAAAAAAAACTATCCAATTCCAGCGGGACGTACGTACGTCAATGAATCGTTCGCTCTCGCAATCGACCACCCCGGTGAAGTGAAGTCTGACGGTGCGTCAGTCCGGGGCAGAACCGCCCGACGAACGCACCGGCGGAAACTCAATGGAAATCGTATGTATGCCCTCGCCGCAGTGCAATCCGGAGCAATGACACCGATCGGAAGCACTAGAATCCGATAGCTGAAGGTTTGTAAATGTAAATAGCGTCGTGTGCTTTGTGCTCTGTGGAGCACCCAATGGCACCGACAATGGCGAATCATTTTATAGCTTTTTTTCCCCGCCTCTCTTTATTGCACTACATGTATGTCTAGTGACTTGCGGGAACCGTCTCTGCGCTTACTGTCAGCTGCAGAGAGTGTCGCGCCCGCAATTCTTGTCGGCTTATCTGCGTGTAAACACAGGCGTGCTACAGCCGCCCGGTAGAAAGTAATCAAACCCTTCTTTCGAGAAAAGAAAAAAAGGAAAGAATGTTTTTACGAGAACCAAAACGATAAGAAATTTTTTTTTTAATATTCATTCACCGCCGGTGTCGATCACCAGACAGGGCCCCAAAAACCCGATACCCAAAGGCAAAAAAAAATCTAAGCCTTGCATCAGCCGTCAATGAACCCGCTCTTTATGCTGCAGAAAAACCCTCCTCGCGCCTTGTGGCTCAATACCCGCCGGCCGTGATCAATGCAGACCAATGATTCGCTTTGCCCAACCACCCGTTTGGCCCAATTTTTTCTTTCCCCCCCCCCCCCCCCCCCCCCTATTTTACTGGCCGCAATGACGTCAAAGCGTGTTTTTTTTTTTGCGCGCGCCACGCACGTCATACGATCGACTTCATTGGGTTTTGCTTCACCGTCTGGGTTAGCCACCCAGACCGGTGGTGGTCCTTTCACTCTTCCACTTATGAGATGGTTAGAGTTTGTTTTTTTTTTTTTGACGCGAGACGTATATTTCGGCACGCAGTTCCGTATCGCACACGATTTGCTTCCGGTCGTCCGGCTCGTGCCATGCGATAACCAACGCGATCGCGAAGCTTCCGAATGCCCAAATGTTGTGGACATGTGAAGAACCGACGAAAGAAAGAAAGCAAATAAACACGCGCCGGCTCCTGTGTGCTCAGGAATAAGTCGCTTCTTTTCTAACTGACATGATGTTTATTTGATCCTGACTGACTCTCCAAACCAGTCCGAGCCGGATCATGCAACGATGTTTATCAGAAACACACATGACCAATCATTTCCATTCCGATGCAAAGTGTCGACGCTTGTGTTTTGGCAGAAGCGGGCACCGGAAATGTGCATCTGCATGTGAAATACACTTTTCTCGCCATCTGCAGGAGTTACGCGTGCATTAGTCATGCCGTGAGCGGATTTTTTGCGTATTCTGGGAATTGTAAACAAACGGTGACAGATAATGAGACACTTTGGCATTTTTTGCGGATCTTCTAGATGACTGTCCGCCATTAGAGGGAAATCCGTACAGTCACGCAGCGACTAGTGTGAAAAAAAAACGCACGCTGCAGTTGTACAGTTGTCTTCTGCGTCGCACAGTCTTCTGTTTTCTGTTTACTTATCGTGCAGTAATTTTTGATTCCTGTATTTTAGGCTTTAAATTTGTTGCAGAGGAACAACTTACTTTTTACCAGATTAGTAATCAAAAATGCTTTTTTAGAAAAAAAAAATCCGCTAGTATTTTTTTTTGTATTTATTGTATAACAAATAATGGTGATATAAATTTTAATTTAAAAAACACTTTTCATACCTGTTATTCGAAAGAAATCATCTCCATGAACCGTTTTCATCTCAGGCATCTAGAGATGAAAGCTTCAGAGCAAAAGCTTTTGACTTGGACCTGTTCCCACTACATAGAAACGCGATCGGGCGCACTATGAACCCTCGATGGGACATAAAAGCAACAGAAGTTCATGTTCATAAAGTAGCAGAAAATTATTGTTATCAATAATTGATTTGAATTTTAAGTACGGTTATTGTTTTCGACGAAATTAGGCACAACAGTTATGAAGCAAAAAAGAAACGAACCATTTTTCATCCATTCTTAAACGTTGCAACGTTCCTCACGCTCATGGCAAATTTTATCTTTCTTCAAAAATATTTTCTATCCAATATTGATTTGGCTAATATCATCCGACACATTTTTTGTGATTAAATATTACAGAGTTAAGCTACTGCGCAAAATATTCAAATCAAAAGGAAAAGATGGCATTAAAAAACACTGTATGTGTTGCCCGTTCCTCTCCCGACGCTTGCAACGAATGCATAAATAATACCTTTTACAAACTCTACTTCTAAAAAAAATGTTTATATTTTGTGCATGAAGAAATGAATCGATAACATGTTTATTTCCAAAACACCGAACGTGCACTGAAACTTATCGTGCATAGCACAAAAACAAATATTATTGCACCCCTTAAATCTTTCTGCCCATTCGTTTTCCCTCATCGCTGCCAGTGTGCCGACCGCGGGCGAAACCCGCGTCTCAATACCGCGGGGAAGCCTAACAACAACAAATAAAAAAGAGAAAACCAATAGCGAACGCGACTCACGAGCAGCTCGCGCGCGCGCATACACAACTCCCCGAGCGAACGAAGCTTTTCACTCTTAATCGTGCCGTGAACCTGACCAGACGGACGCATCGTTCGGCGTCGTCGAGGAATTCGATTTTCAGCGCGCGATCCCAACGCCGCGAGAAGTTGTTTCCATTCCGTTTCGAAACGGAGAGCAATTGAGGCAAACCCCAACCGTGAAGAAGGCCACAAAAGCCAAGAGTTATCAGTTGAAAAGAGCCAGGCTTGAACCGTACAGAGCCCCGGACTAGTCGTACCCGGACTTGTGAAGTAATTGAGGTGCGTGCATTCCACTTAAATAAAAAAAAAACCGGCGTTGAACAACCGTGACGAAAAACGGTCGGTGGCAACAACAGTGGTGCGTGTACAGCGTGTGAAACAACGCGCAAAAGACCAGAGAAATTCAGTTTCATTCAAGAAAAAACGCCACAGGAAAAGCTTTCATTTTCCAGCCGGGAGTCGGCGGTATTTTAAGCACCACCATAGTGTCGCGTGTGCGTAGTCAGACGGAGTGAAAGTGTTCCCAAGCGCTTTCGTTCATCAGCAAAATAAAAAAGAGAAGCGTGGAATCGTCCACTCGCAACAGTGCCTCGTTTGGTCCCAAATGTGCCAACACCACAGCGGTAGCAACAGCCTCTGTACACCCTTGCGTCCGGGCCAATAAAGGGCGTGCGTATTTGCCCACTTCGCGGTGTAATAGTTCGGTGGAAATAGTGTGCTGGGCAAATTAAAGGATAATAGTGTTTCACTCTCCCGTAGTGTTGATTACACAATCAATATTAATTAAGCAAATGAATGCTGCACCTACCGGGCAGTAGTGCAGCAGCAACAGCAGTAGGTTGGTTGGAAACTTGTCGCCGGTTTTAGGGATGCTTGCTCTTAGTAGGGCGGCCCGGGGTGAAAAATATTTACATTCGCATTAGGGGCACACCGTGTACGTACCCGGTTTTGCCAGCGCACATAGCCGCGAATTGTGAAAAACAAAAATATAAATCATCGTTTCTCCAACCAAACATCGCGTTGCGCCCCCTGCAGGGACATCTCGCAAGCTTCCGGCTACTACGTCGCTCCGCTTTGCGTAAGCGTGTGGAGGGGCTTTCGGTGCAACTAAAAGGGTGGTGACACACCAGAAGAGTCGTCTCTCTTGCGTGTGTGTTGTGTGCAGTGTGTCAAACCAGTTCCGTCAGCTACGGTATTAAAGCAAATAAAAAGGAGAACACGGTCAACCGGCGTGTGGCCATTTGCACATTCCATAGCTTTGGTGCGTGCGTGAGTGGGCTTAGTGCAAACAAAAACAACTCCGTTCCGGGCGCGTGTGCCTGTCAACAGCTGGACAGCGACGACCGACGACCGACGACCGGCCGAAAAAGTCATCCGCCGCGCGGTATGACTTCTTCCATATTTCTCACCATGGCAGGATGGACTAGTGACAAGTTTCGTCTCTCCTGTATCGACAACAATGGCCTCAAGCGCACGCTGCTGAAAATGTTGATACTAGACAATGGAACTAAGAACTCGGTAAGTGAGACTCCTCATCTACAATCGTGCCTTTGTGTGGTGCGACATTCGGTGATCCAGATCCAAAATATCTCGAAAGTTCTTCTCCGGGAATAGAATTCCATCACCAAAAAAAGGGAAGACAACACCTTCTTTCTAACCTTACTCGCACACTTTCCAATCTCCCGAGTGGCGCATCGTTGTGCCTTTAACGTTTGCGAGCACCCTGCCGAGGACACGCGAAAGCAGGTGTGATAAGGAAGTCGTTAAAGACAATATCCCGCCATCCCCCATTCGCTACATCACACCGCCGGCACAGGCTCGAAGCAAACGTGCGGCGAGAGTTCAACCGTGTCAAATATATGCAACGCAAACAACAAACGCAAGCACATAAAACACCACTCCATTCACCACTTCCTTACCGGGGTTTTTTTTGTAACTTTGTTTCGACTGCCAGCATTACCCCCGCACTGAACAGACGAGCGTTTTATTACCCCTTCGAATTTGATACGAAACATTTTACGATCCATGCTGTAGTAGCATCACGATGCTAGTCCATTTCTAGTTTTGCACCCAACCCAAAGCAACCTTCGAATTCTTCCACGGCATGCTATGACAAGTTGGCGATGACGTAGAATGCAAAACCGCGTTGGTCCATCTCCACGGAGCTGTCATCGGATACGATGGGCTCGTCTGTCGGCCGAAAAATGTTGACCCACCAAGAACTCGAGAGCGGGACGCAGCGTTGGGAAGGACAACTGCTGTCAACTTGTCAATGACACTTTTCACGGTCATTTCTGAACTATACCATTTCGCGGCGCTGGAGTTTACGTCAGCAGCAGTAGCAACACCAGTCGTGTTCGGGCTTTTTATGAAGAATATGCAAATGCCGATGTTCCCGGGCTCCTCAACTTGATGTTGCTTCCCCCGAGTTGCCGAGCTTGGATGATGTGGGAACTCGAAACTCGTCCGTGTCGATTACTAACGATTTTCGCCATTCTGACGACATGAATTGTGTATGTTGAGAAATATTTAAGCGCCCACAGGGATGTTCGAAATCTTTGCGCTACACATCTGGGCGCAGACGGTAATTAAGTTTCGTTTAGTACCCCGTCGGCTCATACTGTACTGTTTCCGCCGAAACGCAATTCGTGCGCGATAGCTTCCTCCGTCTGGCAGTGCTTTCATTCACAGTTCCACGCTAAAATAGTAACCGCAAACAGGCCGCCCAGCACAGTGCCAACATTGCGAAACGCTAACGAGTCTCGGGCGGTGTAAAATTAGCGTTCGATGACGATGGCTCCGTCGCCGACGGCATCACGGTGTTGGCTAAAAGGGTGTTGCAGAGTAGAGCTTACGGTACGCAACGGTGCCGATTAAGTGCCCGCTACCCGTGGGCGATCACGATTGAGGTGGATGCGCGGGGACGTACGTCTTTTTGTCCCGGATCGTAGACAAAGCTGCTTCGCGGAGCCTGCTAAAACCGTCGGTACACAGCCAGTTGACGGATCTGATTAGGATGCTGGACCGGATTCCCTGTCGTCTGTGTACACAGGCACAGAGAGTGTACAGAACCGCCGGCTGCTGCGTAGACCGAGAAGCCGTCACCGCCAAACCGGATAGAACCGGCCAAGGGATGCGAACTCGATGACGCTGGGCGTATGTCATTGATCTTAGCATTCTTATTTGATCATGTTTCGCATCGCTAGCAAGAAAGATCTCTCAGTCACAGCGAAGTCCAATCCAGATCTCGCTAGAGTACAGTAGATTTCAGTAGCGATCCAATTGGAGCAGGAAACGATTAGATCACACACACACGCGAGCCATTGACGTCAGGCACACGTGCCACGCGAATGCGACCAACTCGCATGTGATTGGAGGTAACACCGATGTTGGATTCTACTGGACGTTGTGCAGCAATTTTCTCCCGGAGAGGAAATTGAAATCAGACGCCACCGAAATGGTCGCCATTTTTTTATGCACATGCATCTCACTTTAGCGGAAACCAGGTGGAACCTTCAGCCCGGGTCGCGTGTACAGGCTCGATTTCAAACATAACAAACCCGGGGCCTGATTGTTGTCCGACGCGTGTCCGACATCCAAACAATCGGCCGAAGTGAGCGGACCGTGTTTTGCAAACTAACTTGTCACAACAAGCCGACGACCGCGTTCGGTTTAGTTTTGATGCAGGAAGTGATGATGTTTGCACTAATTGGCAGGCGAGCGGGTCGCTGGATGCTGATAACTCGCTTCCGATTTACGGCTAATTAGATCACATTCGCAGGCGGTATTCTGTTCCACGTGTTTTTTTTTTTCGGTCGAATATCCTATTTTTCAATTCCCACTTCTCGGATCCATTAGACCACAACGGGCGTAATTAGAGCTAGCTAGGGCGGTATATTCTAATCGCCGGCGCCAGACATATCCGGGGTGCACGCGTGCTCCGTCCAATCGTGGACCTGGGGACTCTAACCTCCGGAGATGCTGATCATCACCTTCAGGGCTTTCGGGGTGTGCTTAATTATCAGCTACCACCTGACGCAGCTACCGAATCTCCCGGGTTCGTTAATTGCCATCCCGGCCTCCCGCGCCTACCGTTTTGGGGTGCACAATGGAGCTGGCTATCCGTCGGCCATGGATGTCCTTCAAAGCTTTTAAACTAAGTGTTGGTCGTTCGAATATCGCCACAGAACGATCATCGCAGACCAAATGGCGGGAGACACGGACGTCATTGATGATGACTCAGACCGATCAATGATTTGTATCGCATACGCCTTAGCGAACACAGTTCTGTGTGGCCCTGGGTGTATGGGTGTTCGTGTGTGTGTGTGTGTAGGGCCTCTTGATCTGTTCCACCATTCCCATCGATCACGACCATATACAGCGAGCGCATCCTCCGCTTTATTACTCAATCGTTTCATACCGGCAGCTTACATCACGCCGCGGTTTTTGCTGTTTGTCGCGTTAAATCGGCCGCGAAACGATTGTCTACGGTCGCAGCTGTTCCTATCTGATCCGTTTGCTTACAGACGTGGAAGCGGAATAATAATCCGTCCGTGAGATCGAGTCGATCATCGATCCGCGGTTTATAACAAATTTGCGGTTTTCCGTTCAGTCTGGTTACCGAAGGGTTATTCGAGATAAGAAAAAAAATCGGGATCAATCCGTGACCATAAACGCGAACTGGGCTAATCGCTTCTTCCTATCGCCTTTATCGCCTCATCATCTCAACTAACACTTTGCTAATAATTAATCGACACATCATGCGTAGAACGCACACTGCTTCCCTCCACCCGTCAGCTTGATCGGCATACACACGCACGCATACAACGCAATCACGACCGTGTTCAGATTGGGCCCACGGAGATAGGCCGACTTCAACGAGCATCCCACAAAAAAAAGGTTTCCTAACTCACACCACCAGCAATGATCGGAGGTGGCTTGACAGACACCCGTGTGTAAATAAAAAAAAACAAGAGGCTGTCAAAATTAGATCGAACGCCCCAAGCAAATCGTTGTGGGGACGCCATAAAGCACACGCGCGGTTGTTCGACGGAGAAATGAACGCAGTAACCATTGTTGTGATGTGCCGTGCGAAATAAACGACCTACTGCGATTATCGCGTTGGAAGATTTTTTTTGTGTGGAAGTTTTAGCACACGTGTATGCCCACGCCTTTTTCCGCCCAGACCGACGACAGGTCGGATTCCTGCTCCGGTGCATTCCTTTCATCCGTGCGTGCGTGCGTGCGTTTGTTTGTGTTCGTTTGTATCGGTGCAGCAGTATTATGGTACGAGACTACGAAGCGGTCTGAAGTGTAGTTCGTGTTGAAACAGCTGCCTTCCTTGAAATTGAAACGGCTAATATTTCTTCTCCATCTCGTTACAGAACATCGAAGCGGAACGTACGGCGGCGGAGTATCTGGTCGACCAGGGTGTACCGACGGCCAACGCCAACAAATCACTGCTCAGCTTTCTCGCCATCGTAAGTGTCACGCCGCTTAATCCCACTGGTTCACCTGTCCGTCAGCTACCGTCCGGCAAGGTTCCTTGCGTTCTTGAGCCGTTTCGATCCGTTTTGGATGATAAAAAGGGCGATCGCCGTGGGAACGATCACACTACTGGCCCAGCCAACTCACCGGGCTGCGACGGCCACGCAAACCATTAAAATTCATGTGCCGCCGCGTCTTGCTGTCGATACTGCTCGTCTGACATTTTGCAATTTATTGTTGCCGCGATACTGCGCGATCTCTTCCCGCGTCCTCTCCGGACAGCCGCGGAACCGCTAACGAAAGCGCGAACCGCGCGCACGCGCTCGCGCAAATCACTGCACTTTACAAGCCGCGGAAGCGTTTGTCGAAAAGCGTGCGTGGCCTCCGATCCAGTCGTCAGTGTCATTTCGCATACACGTCGGACCGCGGACCGCTATTGAAGCGGTCAGGGTTGTTGGCTGTGTTGGCTTTGACGTCTCATTGATGAGCCGGAGCGCTGAGCCACTCCGGACGGAATCTTCTGGACGTGCCGAGATAAACATTGGTGGGCCCATTGTTCTACCGCGAGTCGCACCAAAATTGGGCCACGCGTTAGGCGGACCGCGGCGGGAGGGGCGGGGAGCCGGTGCATTAGTTGCGATCGCACCGTTTATGGTCAAACCGCTGCCGAAACGGAAAGATCGTTCCATCGATACGGAACACGCGTCGACCGTGGAACGCTCGATGCGCGTCGGTTTGGTCTGCCCATAATAATTCATCTCCTCTTCGGCGTGGGGATGTGTTTGTTGCGAAAGGGTATGAGCGCGTGCGTGCTTAAGAGAAGACGTTGCAACCGTAATGTGTTTGTACACCACAGTATGTCAACACGTCGTCGTCGACCGGGGTGGGGTCACCAGCATCGGCAAAGACGCAAACCGCGACCCCGAACCCCGAGACATTGGGCCTTAATTATTCCGCAGCGTTCAGTTGGGATGCGCTTGGTAGCATTTTTTTTTGTGTTGTTCGCTCTGTTTACCACCCGTCCACCATATGGGTTCGCTCACACGGCTCTCACAAGTTCGTTAGCATCGATGGCGGTTCATTGCTGCTACCGTCGTCCGGAACAAGGGTAGCGATCGCTCTGAGTCGCACCGACGTCAAGGAGAGAAGGTTCATTGGGCAGGGTGTAATCTTTCCCACTACTAATACCACCTGGAAGATAAACGGTCCGGCGCCTGCCGACCGGCTGGATTAGCTTTGGAGAAATTGCGCTATTCGCAACAAGTACGAACTTTCCTCACCTGAGAATCAGCAAACGCCGGGTGTGGATGTCGTGCAAACCGAGCAATCGTCACACCTGCGCGCCTTACGAGGTTCCTTTCGCTCCGCGCTTTATCTTCTCCCTGCCATCTCGCTGCCAGTGTCGCGGCGCACACGACTTATCCGGGTTTCCATTTCATTCCCACCGCTGAAAGAAAGTGAAATAAAGACCAAGCGACGAATGACAAAAGCCACATCCGTAGGCAAACTACGCGGACCGGAGCGTGCGTCATCACGATCGGCACCGGCACGTCCGCATTCCCGCATGGGAGATGGGGGCGAGGGGAGGGGGGATGGGAGAGGGTGTTTAAACCATCCCCTACCGTTCCCCCGGACACCGTACCGCACAGCGCACACGCTCGTCCTACTTTCTTATGGTGGAAAAGTAACAGCTTTTACCTTAATGCAGCAAGCGTCGAATGACGTTGTCGCCGGTTGGTCTGGTGGCGGTCAAGTTTGTTGGAATCAGCACCGGATATGACCCGCTGATCAAAGCAGCGAGGGTGTGATTAAGGATTTCATTGGTGACAACATCCGTAAACGAGCTTGTAGCAAGCGACTTCAGGATGTTGATTGGCTGCAAAAGTGTTGAAAATGCAACCACAAGACGCTGCATCGAGAGATCTCCAACTAGACTTTACAGTGATATATTTCTCATAAGTCTTGCATCTTTTCGACGTTTTTCAAACGTTTTTAGGAGTACGTAAAGCGTAAGTCTATCGAGATGTCCTCAAGTCGACGGAGATGTCCTCAAGTCTACTGAGATGTCCTAAAGTTTACCGAGATGTCCTCAAGTCTACTGAGATGTCCTTGCGACTTCGTCGGGCTTCAGAGAGCACTCAAGTCACGTTCGAGTACCTCTGTACGCCTTTTAAATGGATGAACTGGACAGTTATTCCAGATCATCACCTAGAACGTGACCTGACCCTACCGCAATAGCTCTGACGATATTATTTAGAAAGATTACGGTACGCCTTCCCGGGCCTCGTACGACCTCACGCAAGTAGCGCGAAAGAGAGAACCGCGGAACGTGACACCGGGCCCATCCCAGGGCCATATCTCCGGCCATGTCTCTCGGGTCACGTAATTGCTCTTTCACTGCGCGTCCGTAGCCGCGGGAAGGACTCTCGGCGCGCAACTACGGCTAAGCACGCGATTAATGGCGGCCGCACCACCAACCAACTCCAATTGACACCGCGCAGACGCCTGCCGCCGCTGCCGCTACTACACGGCGTTAATCCCTCGTTGTAATTTATCTGAATTACCCCCAATTAGCATACGGTGTATTGTTTCCAGTGCCGGTGGGTCCCACTCTACATGTGACACATGCGATCGGTCGCACGCGGGCAGGGGGTGTTGGGTTGTGGATGACGCGAATGGCACGCCCTGTCAGCATGCCCTTAAAGCACGGTTATGATTAAATTAATCGAAATATACTGACTGGTAACTGTTCCTGGACACCACCACTCAGGCCACACAGAAAGTCCACGCCGGCGGAGAGCAAATTAGTGGCACGATTCGGTACGGAACTGTACGGCGCCCTTTTCATGCAGAAGATTGTGCTCGCTAATGGCCACTCAGATCCACTTCCGCCGTTCTCCGCGTTCGAGCGGTGACCGTGATCTTGGTTCTTCAAATTTCGTACGCCTACCAGAGTTCGGTATGTTTTCGTGCGCTTTCCAGAAGCGTCACGCATCGGTAGCATGGTAGCGGCGAGTCGGGGGTTTAGGGGCCGAAAATGGAGCTACAACTTCCACGACTCCACGTCCGAAAGGTCGATCAACCCCCGAGCCGGATAGTGCCGTTCGTTGAAGCGCTAAAGCCGCGACCCTTCTCCCGGGTCGAGCCCGGAACGAGGCTGAGCGTAGGATGAGATAGGCAAAAACTAGGCCCGGCGCCTCTGCCACTAGCCCCCGATCCCCATCACCGATCCCCACCCCCGACCCGAAACGATGATCAAAACAAACGATCCACTGACAGCGCCAGCGTTAGTAGCGGCACGTCTCGAGGTTACCCACCACACACGCTTTATGGACCATTGTAATCGCTGGGCCAATCACCAATGGGTGGCCGCGTCCTAACAATAGGGCATTAATTAAAAATAGCTCTCGCGCGAGCTATCAGACGCGCCCGTACAGGCACTACGGCCAGAGATAGTCATCCGCAGACGTCATCTCAGGGAATTGACGTGGCGATATAGCGTGAAGTGCGTAATGGGTGGTGGCGTTTAGTATGCATCCCGTGTGCGCCAACCCTCAGCCTCAGTCGTCCTAACTGGGGCGGTGAGCTATCACCTCCACCAAAACCGTACCGGCCGCGAAGAGGTTGTTTTCGATTTAATTAAAAGCTAATATGAGCCCGGTAATCGTTTCCAAACAACGGCGCCCTAACCCAAGTCCTGGCTCCTACCGATGACCTCGCACCCGATCGCAACCGACTGATAGGAGGAAGCCGCCGTAGATCATTCTGTGGGTGGATGGTGTGATCCGCGATTACCTACACCTCGTATGGATACGAATCAGCACAAACACCCCGCCGGCACTTGCGAAACTGAAAACATCGCCGGAGTTTAAAGCTCATGACGTCAATCGCCGGCATTCGTTATCATGATCGCACCGGAAAGGCGAGCCCTCTCGCGGTTTTTTTTGTATTTTTTGGGACAAGTATACGTTGACAACCGAGGGAGGCCGTTCACATGCGAAACGTGAGCCCCGCTTCTTATCGGTCGGTCGTTCTTGGAAACTCCACCGAAACGGCACCAAAACTGATACCGGCTACTGCTCCACTGCTCCAGTGAGTCCGGCGAAGTCCGTACGAAACGAAAGTAGAAGCAGCCATCAGACCGTTTGCTAATGAAAACAGCCAGTTTTTTTTTTTACTTCTATCGATTTTGTGTTTCTTCTTCCAACGCAACAACGCAACAGTCCTAAATCGAACTAGAATATGGCAACGCGATCAGTCACTTGTTTCTAGGGCCGCGAGCGGAACGCCTCGTGGAGTTAGCACGGGCACAGGCACAGGGACGTCTATTTATCTATTAAAATATGTGAATCGCTGGCTGGGAAACCGGTAGTCCGGCTGCCCTGTTAGGGCTGCGGTGTTGTTTGCCGTCCGTCATCGGGTCATCGCAATGGAGTTTTGGAATGTTTGATGGAATGAAGTTGCGCTACAAAAATGCCGCACAAACAACTACGTTCCAGGTGAGGAGCAAACAGCGATTAATAACAAACAAAAAACAGAACCCTTTACACCACGATCCACAGTCCCTTTTCGAAAGCTCACTGAACCATTTGCCCACTTTACCGGCCGGATTCTGTTTTTGTGAGCAATTAGTGTGCCTGTAATTTATGTTCCCACGCCGGTAAACCGGCGGCGAAAAGGAATAACGAGCCATCGCTCAGTGCTTGCGAACAAGATACCGGATTGATAAATCACGTCCATTAACTGGTGAGCTGGTGGTGGCCACCAGCACCCGAACCGCAAACGTGAGATGAGTTTTTGTGTGTGTTTTTTTTTTTGCTGAAAACTTAGCTACTGCTGTTGTATAATGCAAAGTATGCGAAGTGTTGTGCGCGAAAAAAAACAGTCTCTTTAGACATCTTGGAGAGGACATCCCGCAAGAGAGCGGTTGGCTCTTTAAACGCCTATCACTAGAACACGCATGTTTGGGCATTCCTTTCCAGGTGCGATTGGTCCAATCGAAGAGGCCGGGGATTCGTTCGCCACCCAGGTGTGCGGATTACCTCCTATGCTAAGTAAAATTTGTGAACCATTTTTCCCCCTTTGCGTGCGGATAACTAAATGGAGAACGGGAGCATACGGGCGGTATGGCGTGAGTATGTGAGCTGCTTTTTAAAAAGGGGGCACAAGGCAGCAGCCGTAACATTGAGCGAAAAAAAAACGCAGCGAACACTCGACATCGTCGAATATGACATTTTATATAGACACCGTTTGACGTCAATCGCTGAACTTGCGAGGTTCTGTTCGGGGCAGAGTGAGACAGATGGCCACCGGTGGTGGTGGTGGTGGTGGTGGTGGTGATGGTGGTGGTCCCGCTTCCGAACGGCAAAAGGGGTACGGTCGGTCAAAACACATACACTCGGGGGCTGAGACTATAAGGAAAGAGAAACTCCAATACGGCTTGAAGCTTGAGGGACCTGGAGGTGGTAGCAGAGACATGCTAAGTACATGTTACGTTGCACCTATCAATTGGCTGGCAGTTGGGTTGGGGTTTGCCACTGCAGGACTGAAGTTCTGCGCCCATTGCACCAACGACGCGCAGTGATGCAAACTACCAACCAACCCAACACAGGATGCTCTCCGGTTGGTCAAGATCGAAGATGCTAGCAGGCGGGGAAGTAGAACATGTCACTGAACCCGTACCGAAAGGAAGGTTCTCGGTTCCGCATGAAGCCCCGCTGGCCAACCTGCTGCCAAGCGCAAGAGCGAGTGTGCGAGCGAGAGACAAAGAGAGACGCAAACGACCACCAAGCCTCCCCACCGGGATGACGTCAATGACGTAGCGGTCCGGAGAGCCTTACGGGCCGCCGGAGATAATCGGTGATCGGTTTCGGGGTCGGAATGCGCGCTACACATTTTCATGCTCTTGTTAATTCCACACCGACGAAGCGTGACCTCGGTGGAGGCGTGGAGTGTGTGTGTGCAAATTGTTTTACGTCCATGGGAAAACTCTCGCCAAAGAAATATGGAAGTCGTCCAGCGGCCATGCTTTATAGCGCCAAATGTAGCGAGGAGAACACACGCGCGTCCGGTTTACGTCCGACGTACCGGTGGCAGTTGGCAGCAATTAACTGCAGCTAGCAAACAAATTATGGACCCGGCCACTTCTTCCGAGACCGTTTTTTCCCCCACCACCACCACCACCACCGCCACTGGGTGAAAATTCCGCACAGCTTCCGTGCAACGGGCCCCGTGTTTGTTTACAGCGGCACTCGGTCGTAAACTGGCGGTCGTTTGGAGCGGTTAATTGAATCCACCTGCGGCCGCACCGTTTACCCGGAAAATTTGACCGAACGGGCCGAAAATAATCGTGCACCATTAAGGCGCGGAACGGAGCGCACAAATCGATGGTGCCTTTGATGTGTGATGCGAGTGCTCCTTGGAGATGCTCTTACCCGAACTTCCCGACGCACTCGGCGTACATTCAGACGGGTGTTACCTTTTCGCGGAGAACTTCTTGTGGGAATGGGTCGGGTAAACGGTTCCGTGATTACTGCCACCGTGTGTGTACATCTTCGGCCTTGAACAGAGACGAGCAAACTAAGCGTGTGCTATGGGTGTATGGATGTGAAACAGAACAACGCACTGTACAGCAACCTGGAATATATCCCCCAAGCCTGCTACGATCGTTAAAGCTCAACGCTCGCTGTGTGCGCACACGTGCCGGAGTTTAAATATCACCCCGTCACCGGATATCAAGAAGGCCGTCTGCGTGATGGAACGGTGTGTGCTATCGCAAGGAAGATATACCACGGCAAAGAGCAAACATAGCAGGCGGCTAACTCCACCAAATGCCCGCCCAGAACCCTATTCCTTTCATTCCGTCTAGGTTATGTTTGCGTACGCTAGTGGAGGAACATGTTTGGAACGTTTGGGATAAGGTCCGTATCTAATCTCTTAAACTTATCAACGAGAGTGACTTCTTAGACATGTCGGAGCGTGTGATCTTAAGTGCGTGGACCACACATCATTGTCTTTTCTCTTGCCAGCAACACCTGCCAGAACCTGGAAGACTTGCTCCATGGTGAACCAAGACGCTACGGAGTGTGATTTTGCTTAAACTAATTGGAATTTCATTTCTTTTCTCCTTTTCCAGAATGCTCTTGAGCTTAGTGCACCCGCCAGTCCCGTCCTACTGGAATGTAACGCCCCTACGGTTCCGCCCGGCTGGCTGCAACTGTCTGGACATCCCAAAAGGTAAGGTTCGCGCTCCCAGCTATAGCTGAAACACACAACACACGAATCCATGGACGAGCTTCGATCGGATCGCGGATCATATTCGATGGGCGTTTGATTGATTGATTGTGAAATGGCTATATTTAATCCGACCGCTCTCGCGGGACATGGACACGGCTGGCAAACGTTTGTTATGAAAGATTGCGCAAATCCAAACATACACACGTACGCGGCTGATAAGCCGGAAAGTGAGGCCAGTTCCCGTCTGCGGCTGCGGCTAATGAAGTAAAAGGGCAGCACCGGCAGGACCGAATGGAGGTTATGACGTGGACGTGATTTTTATGTTGTGTGTTGTGGGCGCCGTCTGGTCGGGTCCGGTAACAGCCATCACTCGTTCCGACAAGGTCACACACGCTCTCCGGCTGAAACCCGATTCCTGGACGTGCTTTTCTTTTTTTTCTCTTGAAAGTTACACCAGCGTCTCACGTTTATCCAAATGTAACGCGCTCGAAGTTCAGACGTACGTCATCACCCACCTTCGCTAGCGTTAGTCCGTGTGGAATGCAAATAGTGAGAAATGTCACAAAAATGACAAATTTGTGTGGCGTAACCATTCCAGTGGTGGTGGTGGTGACGTCAAGCCAACGCTGGTTGGAATTTCGAACGACGACGCACTTAGTGGGGAACGTCTTTCGGGCGGCCGGGTAGACGATATGGTACTCGAAACGCCGTGTTCCATCGGCGGATGAATGTTTCCATTGAGTTTGGCTGGAAAATACAAACAAACTGCTTCGTGATCGCTAATGATTAAACACCCGCGGCCAATTAGATAAACGAGCGAGCGGTTTTTTGAGGTTAGGGAAACACAAACAGCTCATTAGGTTGGTTGAAGAATCGGCGCAGTATCGTGTGTGCCTTTTAGATGTGAAACATATTGTACTCAGCGTTTGTTTATCAGAAGTTGTGATAGAACTGTCACCGAATCGGTCTCAGCCTTTTACACGAGCAACCAGTTATCAAATCACGAATCATCTTCAAAACACCTCTGCACATCTCTGACGTCTTCTCTAACGTCTTGCAAATCTCTTTTCTTTCTCCTTCCATTTGCAGCATTGCCCCGATGGCGAACGGGATCGTACGGAAGCGTATTTCCGGTCCGAGCGACACCGAACTGCTCGCCTACCGCCAGCTGATGGTGGATCCGCACGCGATCAAGGTGGTGCCGAAGTTTCTCGGTGTGCATCAGGTCGGCACGGAGCACTTCATCGAACTCCACAACATGCTGCACGGTTTCGTCGAACCGAACGTGATGGACATAAAGATGGGCTTCCGGACGTTCACCGAGAGTGAGGTGAGCAACACGGCACTGCGGGAAGATCTCTACACCAAGATGATCGCCGTCGATCCGAACGCACCGACGCCCGAAGAGCATACGCGCAAAGCGATTACGAAGCTGCGGTACATGCAGTTCCGCGAGAATATGTCCTCCACGCAGGAGAAGGGTTTCCGCATCGAGGCGCTGAAGATGCGCGGCTGCTCGCCGGTGACGGATCTGAAGACGATCAAGAGCGACCAGCAGATCCGGGGCACGATCGGACACTTCGTGAACGGTCGGCGCACGGTCGCGAAAGACATCCTGAAGCGATTGCGGCAGATGCGCACGCTGATCGAGAAGTCCGACTTCTTCCAGCGCCACCAGGTGCTGGGAAGCAGCGTGTTCATCGTGTACGACGACCACCAGGTGGGCGTGTGGTTGATAGACTTCGCCAAATCGTTGCCAGTGCCGGCGGGGACGAAAATCACGCACCGGCGCCGTTGGCAGATGGGCAACTGCGAGGAGGGCCTGCTGCACGGGTTCGACGAGCTGATCCGGACGATGGAAGCGGTCCACCAGAACGTTCAGCACTGTTCGGTGCGCCATCAAGCGCGCGCCACGGACGTTTAGTGGAGCCTTACCGGCCAAGGAAGCGAGAGCTGTGAACGAATTTTATACCATCACGAAGGCTGGTCCCTTCGGACATTCGGGTTTCGTGACGTGAAACTAGTCAATATGTTGTGTTAGAAGGCAATAGAGGAAGGCGTGCGTTTAGTGGTGAAAGTTACAGAGGATACAGTAGATGTAGGCATACAGAGCTATTAGGTAACGCGACGATCATGAAAAGACTGAACACTTTCGCCGTTAAGAGCATGATACGGGTGAGGAGGCAGCAGCTACGGCAGTCGGCCAATCCAATACTGAATCGCACTCCAATCGTCCGGCGGCCCTCCCGCCAATTCGTATCGTGCTCTGGGAAGGAATGTACCCATGTTCCATATTGGAAAAGAAAACCAAGCTGTCGAGAAGCAAACGAGAGCTTGCATAGTGTTAATGACGTGAAGTAAGGCAAGCGAGAATAGAGATCCCCTTTTGTTCGTTATAAAAAGTAAGGAAACAAATATTTTAGCCACATCTCTCACCTCTGTTCTTACTGTTCTGTATATCCTCCGGAAATGTTCCGCACGCATATATGTCCCAACTCATAACAAACGGTATGGCTCCTGCTGGTCATGCCTCTTACTAGCCTCCACCTACTAAGCAGCATATTAATTTACGCATGTTAATATTCAGTCTTAAGCGGCAGCGAATGCGAATCTTGTTTACTATTTAAAGTGTTATTGAAATAAAACTGTGTTTTACATTAATAAAATATCAAAATCAGTTCTCCATGTAACCCATGAATGAGAGGAAAGAAATTTTCCAGCTGTTCACCTTCATCGCTCGGAGCTCTCGGGAAGATTGTACACATTTAAATTTTCGCTTTTCAGTACTTCAGCACCGAAAAACAGATTGGTGAAGCTACCGTCCTCATGCAAGGCCGAGCGCAGGGAATGTTGGAGTTTGCATAAAATAGCAATTTACGAGTATATCAGGTGTGAATCGATACACCCCGTACGAATGTAAATTTATGTTTTTGCAGATTAAAGTCACGCTTCAAAAAATGGCAAACAAAGGCTTGCTGTGTTGTTTCAAGAAACTAATACAAGTACTATTGGGGCAACTGAAACAAACGATGACAAAGGTTTAATATTATCAAAAGGAAATTTATTTTCAAACAAAATAAATTCCTAAATTATAATTTTGCGTTCAGATGCACACGAAAAACACCAATTGGATTGGATTAAATCCTTGCGCATTCCCACTAGCTCGCCACAATTGCTGGTTGCTGGTCCCAGAACTGTTTCGCCCGCAGGAAGATATCTTCACTTTGACTGAATTCACTGCCACCCTCTAGATACATAGGCGTAAACTCGCGATACGCTAAACAAACACGTCGATCTTTGATATCTTCACGTAAAACCGCATGCTCCCACTGGTAGCGGGGCGGGCCATACAACACCAGCAACGAACGTCTGTAAAAATCGCGAAATATTTATTATTTTTAAAAAATATATGCTTTTCTTTCAACTTTACCTCGGCATCGGTATTCGTACGACTCGATTCTCGCAGGCTGCTATCGCCTTCTCGTCCATCAGCTCCCCCAGCAGGTGGTCTCGGTAGCGTTCCAAAAAGTGTAAATTATATTTCGTCTTCCCATCGGGACACGCACGGTACGGTGACATCGTCAGCACGGAATCGCTGAGCAAGTTTACCGTCACGATCCGTTCACCCCAGATCCAGCAATCGTCTATGTGTGGATCGATCGATGCACCTCGCTCCGGCGCATATTCTAGCGAGCATTGTTCGATCGTCTGAAACGTGGCCAACAGTGGTACCTGTTCGAAGCGCCGCTGAACAAACTCGGAGACGCGCGGAAACCCGGCAAACTGTGCCGAGCGGAGGCGCGTCTTTTTGAAGTTGGTTTTCGGGCCAAAGTTTTGCTTCCGCCGTCCGCTCTGCGAAACGTCCCACGGTAGTTCGTCCAGACCGTGCAGCAGGTTTGTTTCTTCGGTCTCGGACAAGAAGTCTAGATCGATATATACCCCGGGATACTCTTCACCCCGCGTGCCACCGTGCATTGGTGTGTCTGCATGCTCGGAAAGAATTTTCTCCCAGTCCCAACCGGGATAGATTTTATTGCAACGTGGACAGTACACGAACGATTCGCTGTTCTAGAAAAAAAAAATACAAGACCATTTGTTAAGCTATCGACTATACGGTAAATGAATTTCACCATTACCTGAAATGAGGTGTAGAAATCGCTTCGCTCGATACCGAATTCCGCCTCACAGTGTAGGCACGTCCGGCGTCCTTTGCAACCGCATGGTCGAGGGTAATCCATTTTGCACAAAAAGGGAGGTGTTTCACGTAATATTCATTAATGTTTTAATAAATAATTCTACTTTAACCACTACTTTTAACAGCCCTATTTGCTTGTCCGGCGGGTAATTCAGTGACAAAATCGTGAGAGCTTTGGTTTGTTTACTTTTTGTCGTTTGACAATTTAGTTACAGGGTGATCCAAAAATGTATCGCTATTTTCGAACAAATTTAAATTTAAGATAAATAACCGTTGCAAAGCAATTGTAGCATTTTAAATGTACTTCGATTGAAGCATAACCTTATTACACTAGTTTTCGCTAGTTAATGATCTGGTGGGCCTACAGCCTGAAGCTAACCATATAAATACAAAATATGATAGAACAATAGAAACTCACGGAATAATCTATTTAGTCAAGCATTTCTCAATAACGTCTGTTCCCGATAGGAGAATTGGACACCTGAAACTATTTCTGTACAATATGGTTTATTATTACACACACAAGACGGATAGTTTCTCCACGAAAGTGTTGAAATACAGTGTGATACACAGATTAGAAACATTATACTTTTACGAAAAGGTTACATGTTAAAAAGGAGGATACAAAACAAGCATTAACACGTGACAGCCGTAGACCGAAACGAAGTCTAACGAAGGTCCAGTATTTTACGAATAATCAGACGAAGTAGACAAAGTAACATAATATGTGTAGAGCAATGAAAAAAAAGTTTCGTAAAGGTTTAAATCTTCAAAAATAGTGTCACGGGACAATGATCGCTACCGTACACCTGCGATCGGATCACGTTGTCCGTCACCTTATCCGCCAGCCGCTCGGACGTGATAAAGTAGTCCAGCCTCCAGCCCACGTTTTTAGCACGCGCCCCACCCATATACGTCCAGAATGTGTACGCACCCGTCCGTTCCGGGTACAGCCGCCGGAACGTGTCCACAAACCCGTACGACAGCAGTGTGCTCATCCCATCCCGTTCCTCCTGTGTGAATCCAGCGTTCCGGCGATTGGTTTTTGGGTTTGCCAGATCGATTTCCTCGTGAGCCACATTCATGTCACCGCACAATATCACCGGCTTTTTCGCGTCCAGACCGCGCAAATACTGGTGGAACTTTTCATCCCACCGCATTCGTTTCGGCAGTGTAACGAGCTTCTTACCCGCGTTCGGCACGTACACGCACACGAGGAAGAACTTCTCGTACTCGGCCGTCAGCAGACGACCATCCTGATCCTGCTCTTCATCGCCCAACCCATACACCACGTGTATCGGCATTTTTTTCGAATAAATCGCCACGCCCGCGTATCCACCCGGCTTACACAGCCAGTACGGATGGTAGCCCTTGATCTGGCGCGCCTCTTCTGGCAGCTGGTCCTCGGTGCACTTCGTTTCCTGCAAGCACACAATATCGGGCTGCTCGTGCTCGATAAACTCGAGGCCACCCTTACCGATCCACCCACGTAGTCCAGCCACGTTCCAGCTGGAGATCTTACAGTTCCACTGCTTGGCCTCGTCATCCAGCGCGAAGCTTAGGCTACTGTAATCCGTAGCGCATTTATTCATTTTAGGTGCAGCAGCCGCTTTCGTTTTCTTTGCCTTGGGTACCGTGTCGACATCCTGTATGTCTTCCGGAGCTTTCGTGCGTTTTCGTTGCGTTACTGTGGGAACGTCTGTGAAGTTGGAAAAGGAGGTGGTTCATTTTTACGTTTCTATGCTTCAAAATAGTGCTATTTACCTCCATTGGTATCGTTGGTGTTGGTTTTTTTCTTCGATTTACTCGTTGCAGGTTTCGGTTCTGGATCGACTGCATGGACAAAATTTTAACTTTACTTTTTCTTGCAATTTAGAAACTTACTTAAATAATCTCTTATTTTGTTTCTTTAAAATTAGCTAAGCATATAAATATAAGTTAGTATCACAGTCAGCCTTTGCTACACAGATTCGATATATTCAGTTCGTTTTTTCACTATTTATACATCACATAACTTGTAATTAAGCCCAATAACCTTATTAATCAAAGTAACTAAAAAATCATCAAATAGTTTAAAACCCACACGTAAAACATTTATTTTAACAACAACAAGTATCAAACAGCACAAGACGAAAGCACTGTAGACCACAAAAATTGAACTCTTCACAACATATGACAAAAGTGGCAATATTCAATCAGTTACCCTCAATCATCGGAACAACCGCCCTTCGTGATCGAGTGCTTCGCGTCTTTTCCGGCGGTTCGGATACAAGGTTCTCTGGGTAAATGAAAAAGCAATCAGTATTTGCCAATCAAGCGAATCGTCTAACGTTCCTGACCGGTTGAGGAAAGTAAAAATATTGAAGAATTACACAAACTGCAACAGTTTACTTACCGACGGGAGCATCATCATCAGCTGTGGCCTTCTTTCTGCCCTTTGCAGAGGGTTTTGCTGGAGGGGCATCGTCGAGTTTATTTGTATCATGAGCGTCTACTTCCATTTTGTCCGTCTTGTCTAAAATCGGAAACATTTCTAAATAAAAAAGTATGAAAATAAATAAAGGTTCACCTCTTCCAAACCTTTCGCTTTGCCTCGCCCTTTCGGAGCAGGCTTTGAAACAGGCTCTTCCGGTTCCGATGCGGGTTGCTTGCTGGTAGTAGTGGTGGAATTTGATTTGGATTTGGCACCACCGCGTTTAGCAGGTGCTGGTGCTTCTTCCTTGGTAACTGGTGCATCTTTCTCAACCTTTGCTTTGGAAGCCTTCGACGTCGCAGTCTTCTTTCCTTTTGTTTTTGGTTCTTCGGCATCCACCTTCAAGTCGTCGTTGGTATTTTTCTTTGCTGCACGACTTTTCTTGGCCGGGGCCTTCTTCTCACCCACCACCACATCGTCGTTCCCCTCGTTATCATTCACACCGTTGCTCTGTTCAGTAGAAATTGCCGGTTCTTCGATCATTTTCGCCTTCTTTGTGGCAGTTTTCTTTGCCGGCTTCTCAACGGGTAGCTCCGGAACGACCGCCTTTCGCTTACCACGCGATTTTGGCGGTTCGGATTCCTTCTGCGAAACCTCGTCCTCTTCCGGTTCCTTAACAGCCTTCGCGAGCCGAGCGCGACGTTTAGGCTGATCTTCCATGGTCACAGGAATGTATGTTTCTGACTCACTAATACGACCTTCACAAATACAACCGGATGCCGGATTGTAAACCCGCACGCTCTGTGCTGTTTTTAATAAATTAAATTAGGTCCAAAATGTTGGGCACTAATAGCTCTTTTTTAAATTGTAGGACGAACGCACAGCACCACCACTATTCGGAAAAACGAGCACAAATTACAAATCACAGCAAAGTTTTAGCGCCAATGTTTGCTAAGATTTGCTACACAAGCAGGCAGATGCCGGGTAGCGAAAAAGGCGCGCGGTGTCTTGACACCATTGTTATATTAGTTCTATTGGCGTAGGACAGTACGAGCCGGGTTCACGTAGAACAGTCCAACGGATCGAAATTCAAATTGATCGTTGATGATGAGAGTGAAATTGATAGTTTTGATTCATTTTACATCTAAAAAATTAGTAAACATAATTAACTGTTATGTATTCATTCACATTTTGGTAATGTTTGCTCAACCATAGTTCTTTCAACGTCTTAGCTCTCTCTCTCTCTCATTCATCCTTAATTATCAACAAACCTTCAACTTGCACACCCGGCAGATTCCATACCGGCAAATTCTGGTGTGCGCATGCCTGATGTTCGCGCTGGAGGAAAACGTGCCACCCATGGAAACCACGAAACATGCTGTCGTTCGCTGTCGTACACACACATACAATACTCTCTTTCAGCTTTCAAAACAGGCATGGCCAGGTATATCGGCACTAGCGTTTCCCTGTGTTCGTTTGTATGTATGTATGCAGTAGTTGGAGTGCGCGCGAGAGTGTGGGAGTGAGCATGCAGTTGGGGTTTTGCTGATTTTCTTCCTTGGAAAAGTCAGCTGGCGTACACGGCCTGAAAACGAAGCACCAAAAATGTGCTAATGCCCTGTGCTGTGAGGAAATTTAAGTGTCCGTGGTGTGGTGTGAAGGTGTGCTGTCGTCGGTGGTGTTTCCGGGTGTAGGAGGCCAACGGGCATTGCTTCGGTTTCGGGCAGCGCACGAACGACCCTTGATTAGAGAGCTCATTTGGCTTTCCCAGTCTGAAAAAGCCTGCACTTCCTAGCAGCATTCATTTTTGCAACCAACCCAATCCACTTCGCACGATGTCGGCTACCTACGGCTCGCGCATGGACCCGGACTATCCGCTGGACGACACACTGGAGTACTTTATCAAATTTCCTTCGCCCAACTTCCGGAGCGACACGCAAACGGCCGAAAGTGATTATGTGTTCGTGTGTAACGAAACGAATGTACCCATCGTGTTGCTACTCGGCTGGGCCGGATGTCAGGACAAGTATCTTATGAAGTACTCCAAAATCTACGAAGACCGCGGGTAAGTGGGTGGGAGTAGCGACAGCAGTGGTAATGGTATGCTAACAGCGTGTTGTTTACATTATCGATACACAGACTCATAACCATCCGGTACACGGCACCGGTAGAGAATCTATTCTGGAAGCGTGCCGGCATGCATCAGATCGGGGAGAAAATACTTAAACTCATCTACGACATGAACTTCGACAGTCATCCCCTTATTTTCCACGTGTTTTCGAACGGAGGAGCATTCTTGTATCAGCATATCGCATTGGCTTTGAGAAGGTCCAAGTCGCCGATCAATATCTGTGGAATGATTTACGATTCGGCCCCCGGTGATCGTCGGATAGTGGGACTTTATCGTGCCATTACGGCCATCTACGGGAAGGAGCGGCGGTGTAACACACTCTTGTCCGCTCTGATGGCCGTGGCAGCCATTTTACTGTGGACTTTCGAGGTAAAAAGCGCTTTGCGCTACGACAACGGATCCAAGAGGTTCTGTTATGCTTCTCTACTCCATTTCTAGGACGCCTTCAATTATATACTGAATTTTATCAAGCCCCGAGGCTACGAAGTACAAACAAATCCGTCGCACAATCTGAAGTACGAAAGCAACGCATGGCCACAACTGTTTCTTTACTCAAAGGAGGATCTGTTGATACCGTATACCGTGAGTATCGGGATTGAATAGTTTTTTTTTGCCGAACGCATAGTTCAGATGCACTATTTACCATTTGCAGGATATCGAAAAATTTGCCAACTATCGACGATGCTGTGGTGTCGACGTGCGAATGGTGTGCTTCGAGCGTTCCGAACACGTCAAGCACTACATCCGGCATCCGCAACAGTACGTGTACACCGTATGCAAGTTTATCAACGATTGTTTGTCGCATTACTATGGCAAATTCCACAACTAAACTTTGCATGGAGTTAGTGCACATTTTATTGTACCATGGTAAATGCTGCACGAATCCTACCGGATGGTCCTGCAAACTTGAACAAACGCACATCTGTAAGCATAAACGCCCTCAAACATGAAACCTACATTGAATGGAGCCGGTGATGAAATGCACTTTAGTGATGCCAGTTTGGCGGTATAGTAACTTTAGCAATTTGTTTCCGATTGATTCACGATATGCATAGCAATTGATTTTTGTGATTCACTTAGCAACTAAAAGAAGCATGTTTAAAATGCCTTACTTCGTGGTGCGCACAAGAGCGCGCGTACGCTCGTAAACGTAAACTTTCCTAGACCTTTAGCAAACGAAACAGCTCCAGAAACATGTACGTTCCGTTCCCGCGTCCAATGGTAGCAGTGTAACGAAACCATTTCCAAGGGTTCAATAAAATGATCATGTAATTATCGTATCGATGAAAGTCTTTTCTTAAAGTAAAACTTTACACTCAACTGTCGTATCAAATTTATGTGTCGTAGCGTAGAGCGCGGGTTGTATAACAGATATGCCATTCCGGATTATAACAGTGGCGAAATGTCACACTTTGTTTATATTTCATTGAAGCGCGCCGGCGTTCGTCACGATGCGTGAAATATATTGTCGATGTTGTGTATTTTTTGCGTACAATTAGATTGTAAAGATGAAAAAATATGTATTAGACTTAAGTGAACTGTTTTCGGATCATCGTCGTAAATCGTGCATTGGTCACCGAGAGTCCTGGGCCTCTGTGGGATGTGCTGTGCGTACCATACGAGAAACGTTTCAAATAGCGCACAATCTGCACATCTGCAGCGAGGAAGGAATATTCTATCCTGAAAGCGAAAGCATCGACATCATATTGGAAGAAGATGTATTGAAGTAAGTAAAGTTGCATAACAAAACGTGCGTTACAAAGAATTATTCATTTGATAACAATTTTATAGGATATTGCCTTCCGCACAATCGGAAAACAATAAGTCACATACACAGGACGAAAGGCATGAAACAAACGCGCTGAATGCTCTGCAAGAAAGCAGTACATACGAGGATATAGAATCAGTGCTTCTTGAACTTCCGAAACCCAAACGACGCCGCGTACGGAAGCGTAAAATTAAACAATCAGACACGGAAAAGGAAACACCGGATCAATCCTCACCTCCGTTGAAGCATAAAGTACCGAGAAAACAGCACGTCGAACAGACCGAACACATAGAAAGTGAAGAAGCCCAGCCTAGTGAAGATAAAGACAAGGATCACGAGAGCGATTTACCATATAGGAATCTAAGCCAAACCATGAAGGCTCGTGTGGTGCGGGCAGTATCCCCTACGACACTAAACCCTGCACAATCCGCAAATGAGAATGTATCGTGCGCAGAAGCACTCGCTGAAAGTTTGGCAACGCCGATAGAAGAAAATCAGAGCGTTCTTAAAACCAAACCAAAAGCGAGAGTTGTGCGAGCCATTGCGAAAGGAAATACGCTTGAAATAAAGCAGGAACAACTGGAATCCATCGGCGCAGCGTCCGATGTGAGTACGTTACAGCAACTGGTGCAAGATAAAACCACCGCAATTGCGCTGGATCTTACTACACCAACACTTGTCACACGTGAAGAGGCCACTCATGACACCGCCATACCGGCCGTATAAAAGACTTTCAAGTGCGGTGTCGCTGTAACCATCTGTTGCCGCTTATTGTCTCCTCGTGAGAGAATGCACATCCATCGCACGCTACATAATTGGAAAATAAACATCGAAAATGCTGTGAATTCATGTGCACTTAATGCTCTGCCAACTTCAATGTTAAATATTTGTGATTGCATGTTTGCTGAGCGCCGACTGCATGATGGACCGTATCAAAAAGCCAACTCACGGATGGAAACCATACGGGAAGGTAAATATTGATTTTTCCTTTTAAAGCAGCAAATTATTGCTTGGTTAGCAATAAGAAAGGCTGGCATCAGTAACAAAATCTTTATTTCACTATTTTAACGGGGTTTTCCTTCACGGGAACAAAAACAAAACACTCTGAACATTTCTCTGGGTGTGTAGCACATGCCTTCTGGTAAAGCCGATTCGATTTTATTTTTATTTTTAACTGTGATAAATATATGCGTTTAAGACGAATTCTTTAACTTCCTTTACTGCTCGATAGCAAGTTCGCGGGATGAGCGTGTGCGCTCTTGTGAGGTTGGCTGAACTGTGGTTGAAATTGTGCATCTCGAGCACAAACAAAAAAACATACATACATACAAATATATTTAAATAACACGATACACACAAGGCAAATGGGTGAAGCGACGACGAATGTGTTGGGTTTCTTCTGCTCTCCCTTCTGGTGGCGGGCGGCGGAGCCCACTGATAGGCTTGGGATTATTTCGTTTGAATAGAGACAAACGAATCGGACCGCGGACTGAGGCACTGGGTTTGAAGGAGAAGGAAAGAGTAGGGTTGACGGGCATCCTAATCAACCCGAAACCGCGCGCAGCAATCATTCAATTGCACTTCTACTGGGAGATGCGATCGAGAAGATCTCACACTTTTTGGGATATTTTGTTTCTATATTCGAACTGCTTTACTTGCGCAATAACTGCACGAAAACTGAAGCGTGTAGAGTGAATGGATGCACCACCCGAAGGAAAAACGCGAATACTCCCCCGCGATGCGTGTTGGGTCTTTCGCTTTTTAGGCATGCTGCTGGATGAAGCTTTCGAGCTTTTCCGCGTTCGCACCAGAGAACTGGGCGACGACCTCCTTTCGCTTGATGAACAGGAAGGTGGGCATGCTGGAGATGTTGTAGTTGGCGGCCAGCTCTTCACACTCGTCCACGTCCACCTTCACGACGACGATCTTGTCGGCGTACTTGTTCTGGAACTCCTCCAGCTTCGGTGCGATCACCTTGCACGGGCCGCACCAGGTAGCGAAGAAGTCGACCACCACCAGCTGATCACCGGCCGCCTCCAGTTTGTTGTTGAAGTCAGTCTGCAGAGTAGCGGAAGCGAAAGGAAAAATTACAGGATGAGGTTCGAGCAATTGACACACTGACACGTTCATTCATGATCAATTAATTTTATTTTGCTATTGAAGAGACACTTTGAATAGCTTCACTCGAAAGTCCTTGAAGCAGACACGAGTGCAATAAAAATTTAGCATTTTATAACACAGGAAGAGACCATTGTTAGAAAGGGAGAGTTCGAAATTGCATAACGCTGCATGGACGACAAACGCTTCATAGATTGTTGGCGATGATATCACCAATGTCACAAATATTGCATGACACATTCGCCTCGACTACGAAAGAGCGTTAAACACCGCAAGTCGATGGTGTTGGTAATATCCATCAAGTATAAACATCTTTAAAGCTACACGACTGATGCATTGTTGATATATTCTGACAGCGAAAATGCTCATGAACAACAAAAATGCAATTGGTTGCAGCTTTCACCTTGAGTTTTACATTTTTTATACGTGCCACGTGTTTTTCATACGTGAAAATAAACACATGTTTGCTTCCGATCTTCTACTAGATAAAAACAATGTTTAGGGTAAAGTCTTGTTACAAAAATGGGGACAAAGTTAGAATATTGATTTTTTATGCTCTGATGAAAGCAATTTTGCATTACATGTTGTAGTTGCCGCCGTTTTCATGGCAACAGTCTCGGGCTCCTTACACTACAAAAGTTTGATGTGAATTTTTAGCAATGCATTTCAAACACCGAGCGATTAACCCTACGTCTGGTCAAGGTTTTTTATTTGCGGCATTAGTGTTATTAATTGTAGCTTGAGCAATAATAAACGTGATGAATAATGTAACCGTACATGTGTCGAATTCCTATGCCGGTTATTGCTCACGATGCAAATTCAAGGCTACTGAGAGTGACTCGTTGAAATTTCCGATGACTCAGATTTCGCGACTGGACAGGTGACAGATCGCATGCGATGATGATTGTGTCAGTTGCTACAACCACAACAATATAAAAAGCAGGTCCCGGTGTGAAGTTTCGCTTTGCACCATTTCATTACCCATTCCCCATCGGTTGTTTGGATGAAAGAATACACTTAAATAGGCGATGAAAATGCAAACATTCTACCAGCCAGGTCAGCATTTGGGCGGGATGCTATCGAATGACACTGTTTGAATCGTAAATTTAAGCTGAGATATGATACAAACGCCTGGTGTTTTATTTTAATTTAATCGAGTGCGGTTTGTTTAATATTAACGGCCGTGTGAGGGTTGGTCACTTTTCGCGGAATGCATAGTAAACACACATACACACATTCAGAAAAGCTTGAATACGTGAAGGGTGGAAAACAATTATAGCCCTGGAGGCAGATAGAACATAACAAACGGCAAGCTATCTATCTTTCATTGTTAATCGTTTTCCGACCTGTCTGGAATCGTCTGGAAGGCGCGGACAGTCGACAGAGTGATCGGTCTATCATTTGGTTTAACGTATTCGCTTTTTTTAAACAGCCGATAGTCACGTCATCTTTATGGTGGGCTCTCTCTATTCTTCTCTATCGACCTGGTGCCAACATAACCAACAACGACGACATGTTGCTCTTGTTGCCTAGGAGAGTAAGCACCGCCAAAGTAGGCGCTTATCTAACCGCGACACACAAACACAATCGAGAAGACGCGCTTCTTGGAATACATTCCCTTTGCACCGCGAACTGACCGCCATCGTAGCCATCATCGTCATCGTTGTTCCCATTAGTTCCCATCCGCACTGATTCAACCCATCTCCCGCTCCTAAAAGGTCAGCACAGTCGGGTCGAAAGAAATGCAGAAGGTCGACACGCACGCTCCCACACATACCCACACAGTCAAGAATTAATTAGACAGTGGTGTGAGCTCCGTCCGCGTGTACATTGCTGATGGCGATCCCATCAATCCCGGCTGTGAGGGAGCAAGCGGGATAGCATCATCCGGTCGAGGGGACGTGATGTAAATCGGTTCGCGTGAGGTGGTCCCAAAGGCCCACCATTGGGAAGCTCCACAAATCAACCCCTCCGATGAAGGGGGTGTACGAGTGGGGGTGCGGAAGATGATTCGGCGGATAACCGCATCTGTACAAGCAAGCTAGCCAGTCCGGCCGGAATCGAAGCACTACGTCGTCCACACCGGTCATTACTTACGGAATCCTTCGCTATGTACACCATTTTTGCTGCGGGTTGTTAAATACACACACTAAACGAAGAAGGAATACGTGGTTTTACTGTTCTCCAACGAGGACGGTAAAACGAATAGCAAGTATAATTCTTTTTAATAAACTTCGGCAGCGCGAGCGGCGTGGCCTCTTCCTTCGAAGATTTTTTTCTTTTGAAGAAGAACAGCACTACAAAGAGCAGAAGCAACAAACATCAAATGTCAAATTTGACATCACCGGAATGCCAGTAAATCTAGCTTCCATTATAGAAAAATAACAACAACATAAACAAAAGAACTGTCACATCTGTTATACTGGTGAATTTAAGGAGGAAAGCGGATTTTGGGAAACTACCCCGCGGAAAAAAGTCGCTCAGATGAGTGGCCGAACTCAAATTTGAAGCGCTTCCTCCAGTTTCTTACCCCCTCTGGCCCACAAAAGGGGTCTTCGAAAATTTTGTTACCGACGATCGTCAATTTCTCTCTCTGATGAGATATTATTCCTCTCTCAAACTGGTTTTCGTGCTCTCGTGTTTTGTACCGATATTTTGACATTTCATAGATGAGAGCCGCGTTCAAATTGTATCGTATCGTATTTTTACAACTGTTTAATTGAAACGGCCAGATTTATGAATAATCAT
>KI915042.1:15812274-15945137 GCA_000473445.2 Anopheles farauti
CCCCTCTGCTCTAGGAGTAACCCCCGGTGAGATACCTTCACTCGATTTCTCCTCGTTTCTCGTTGTTTCACACCCCCTTTGCCCTAGGTGTAACTCATTCTTGCGGACTGGGTTTTCATAAAAAAGCATTGATGTTTTACAAATTACTCAAGAAATTTTAAAATACATCTGACCTGTAAATTCTGGAAACTTAGACTGTAGTGAAGGTCGACATAGAAATTTCGTGTGCTATTGGACAGCATTATGATACCGATTCCAGAACTTCGCTGAATAAATAAACCTATTCAGTAATAGTTCAGTAATGATCTTTCATTTGAAGTGAAATTATCAGTTATCGTCGTGTTAAAGTAAATTTATTTGTATTAAATAATTACCAATTATCAATATATCTTCATTCACACGGAAATTAAAAAAAGAAACATATTGTCAAGTTTAATTAAACATATGACTTATAGTTCGTTACCTGGATAATCAAGATTTACTACTTCATCGTAATTCACATATTCAAACGGTTTCAGAATCTCTTAAGTTATTTTAAACTCATATATTTTCGAGTGACTCATTATGGTAAAATAATGGTAAAATCATAAACACCAGCGCTTATAAAACATAACATTTATTTCGTTAACATAATCACAGCTTAACTCTTACGGCGTATGTGACAAATACTTAAACCGAACATTCTTTACACAACTAATACCATGTTTGCTTTAGATTCCGCTGCTTATCCCTATAAGTGCTCTCCCAAATCTCTCCCTTCACAGGTGGAAGCGAAGATCCACTAGCTAAAGGTGCGATCTAGCTGCCGTACGTACAGTATGCGATGTACGGACTTCCCGCTACCCCTTTCGACGACCGGCCCCAGGCCGATCCAGTGCGTTCCTCAGTATCGCTCAGTGCCGATTGTGAATGCCTTGTTGTCGTTCCCGTACACCATCGAGATGCCGTCGCACTTGCCGGTCTGCAGCTGCAGCGTGGAATTCGTCGGGATGATGGGTTTGTGGTTGAAGTACCGGAGGTAGATCTTAACCCGCAGCTTGTAGATCCCAAACATCAGCATGTGCACGACGATGGCGAGCAGGATCGTGCCCACGACGGTGACCATCGCCTTGCCGGGTTCGTTCCAGTCGAGCACGTTGTAGATGTACGGACGGCCGAATCTGTGTGTGGGCGAAGCGAAACGGAGAAGAATTGACGGGTTCGTCGTTAAGTTTTGGGAATGGAAATGTACATCGGAAAGTTGTCTCCACTCATGACCCTGATGAAGCAAACGAAGTAATTGCCAAATGATCCAGTTCAACATCGTTTGCGAAGGACGGAAAATAGTACCGCATGCATGCTCCTGCAAGCGAGTATGCCAGAGCGAACTGAAGAGACAAGGGTAAAAAAACAGGTTTCTCACGATAGGATGCTCATGATTGACGAACCCATCGAGCTTGGTTTGCAGCACGGATGGAGGCGTTTCGCGATCGGCAAATTACAAGGAAGTCCGAAGGGTGCTCCATTGAGGTCTGTGCTTATCGAACTTGTGGCTCACTTCTGGAAGCAACGATGGGCCCACACGGCTTATCTATCCGCGGCAGCAAACACTCCGTCCACCGTCGATTGGATTAGAGTTATGCAATTTTTATTCGCGAGTGTACTGCGGTGGGTGCGGTTCATGAGCCAGTGCAAGTGATCTTTGCCACCGACATCTTGAAGTCGTACGTAACCGTCGTTGGGTGTCGTTGGCGGAAATGACCAGAAGGAACCAGAAGAAAATTAACGCTTATAATTCGTGACTGGCGCAGGCCGAATATTTACTGCAACAATGCGTTTGCCAAAGTGGACAAAGTGGACAAAAATGACGTCAACGTTCTGTTCACTTTCCTTTTTTATACCAACAGTTTGTGCTGTGCAAACATTTCAACAGTAAATATTATACAACATGCATATCGGGGTTCTAAATATCACACTTGCTCGAGCATCAGCCAACAATGAGCAAGTACTTCCACAGAGTCTAGCTCAAGCAACAGAGTGGGCAGATTATTTACCAACGAAAAAAGAGCGTTCCGAGACGATTTGTTTGACTTGCAGAGGAGCTATGTGACACAAACAGCGGCTTGGAAGAACAATGTTCTATCCTGTTCTCGATGCTTAGCAATGCGTGACGAAGGTTTCTAGCGTACGTGCCTGCTACCGATCAACTAGAAAGCGATATCGCTTTCGTGGTTGTGCAATCGTTATTAAAACTAATCCATCGCCTGCACACCCTTTGCTCGCAATCGCTTCCACAATACATCGCGACCTGCATGGACTTTTAACAATTATTAACAATTACCGTTCAAACCACTGTCGAACACGGTGCGGGAGATCGTTAACGCTCGGCTAAAAAGCACTGCCAAGCATCATTAATCATAGCATCGATCAAAACCGCAACCGGGCCCCGGCATCGCAACATCGCAAAACATCGTTTTGGCCTAGCTTTTGGACAATACACGCCCGGGTGTGTGTGTGTATGTGTAGTACGTAACATTTACGAGTGTTAGATGCCGCCACCTTACCTATCCGTTCCATCGGCCGCGTAGTAGATCACGGAGAACAGGCAGTACACGAGCCCGAATGTGATCGGTTGGAGCACGTGCCAGATGCGCACCGGGTAGGCGACGATGATTAGATCGAGAAACATGAAGACGCAGTTGCAGGCGTGGATCAGAATGTTGTTCGAGTCGACGAGCATCGTGTCTGGATAAGAGGGAGAAAACAGATGGCCTGGTCAATCAATTTCGCTCGCGGGTGGAGGAAAATGTGATCTGCTCACCATTATGCAGTATCGACCAATAGATGATGGTGATGCACACCGACAGGATCAGCGTGATGTTGTGCAGCATCCAGTACACTTTGAAAACGTTGGGCATTTCATCCGAGCTGCAAATTTTGTCTACAAATAAAAAATAATGGGATGTTCGATATGTACGTTAATAATGTTGTGTATAAAAGTTATCATATCATCTTTTATTTTATTTGTTTTAGTTCAATTTCACTGACGTCTGATGTATCACTCGAAATGGCAAAAACTGAAATGACCTATTTTTTATCAGCTTGCACTATTTTTACTGGTTTACTTTCTTCAAAATTTTCTAGTTAAATTTTTAAAAATTTGTCTGATTTTTTCGGAAGTTAAACATATCATATCATACAAAAATCTAATATATTATCATACAATTAATGAAACCTCATATGGTATTTTCATCACGCTTTTCAATATCTTTTATTTTTATGTTTTAACAATATTGTTTTCAAATGATTTGTTACAACGTTTTTGCCTTTAAAATATTTCTTTAAAAAAAAAGCTTTCTACTCTTGACACATTCATCTGATCAGAGAAGTTTTGGTAAATTCTAAGAAATTTATGAAACTTTTTTTTCGTATCTCTTTGTTCACCTCAAATAAGAAGAGCACTCAGTACAAAGCATTCTCATTGTATAAATGAAAAAGAAATCAAGTTTGCATGATGCAACCAAAACGCGTCTAATAGACCACCCTGGGATGGTGCAAGCTCCAACAAGAGAACATATTTTGTAACACTTGCTTCATTTACATTTCACCGGCTTATCCTCTGGCTGAGAAATGAAACCTTTGATGTAGCAGCAGTAACAACGGAAAAAAGGCTCGCCTTATTGTTCCACCATTGCAGCAACATTGGCACCCATTCCATTGCGTTCTCAAATGATCGCTAATGAAAGCAGCCCGCCGGATGCCAGCCAGCACAGAAGAGGGCAGGGTTTGAAAAGGGCTTCTTGGAACAATGGAACACGCAAGTTCAGCCCGATCAAAAACACGATCGGGTGTTTGTGGCTAACCAGAACAGGGCTCTCCTCTTGCGCAATCGATCCAGCAGATCGTTTTGGTGCGGCGCTCATTTGTTTTACGCAATTGTTTTGGCAAACGTGTCGCGACGCTTTGAGAGCAACCGGAGAGCTCTTCTTTCGCTTCACGAGACGAGAGGATCCAACCTTGACCGGAAACATTCGGTCTTTGGTGGTCCGGAGGTTCGCACGGTGGCACTGTTTGTTTGATAAAGTGCGGATGCAGTCGTGCTGGTGCCGTGTTCGCAAAGGTAAACAATGCTATGCCCAATTCTGCATCTTTCACCGTTGGAATTGGTGATGAAGAGCCCTTGGACGGTTGAACCAAGGTGGTGTTGATTTTACCGACTCAGGATCACCATTACACGGATGACCCATATTGTAAAACCGTGTCGCGGTAGGTTCTCATCCACGGACTTGGGTGGATATGTTCGTCGAATAAATCAAGCGTTAAACATGGCTAGCACAATAAAAGGCCGCACATTGTGTTGTAGTATCAGCTACTTGTGTCACATTCGTAAGATTGTTTGGAATGAATCACCGATGTCAGCTGTACAAAGAAAATCCTCCACCCATAGTTGGATTATTGTAATTGAAAGTGTTTATCCGATGAATAGCATGAGCAGATTTTTGCTTTATATGTTGAATAAATGAGTTGCGATGCTCAAGTGAATAAAGTACAGATTTTGTTTTGTAAAAGGGTGATCATTCCTGTGGCACCTTTTGTTCGCTTGTTTTGTTATAAAGTTGTTTTGTTATAAGCTGTTTTGAAGTTCTCTTTTTTGAACATATTCTCATTTTGTACACTATTTTTTACTTTAAAAATGTGTGAACAAATCCAGGAAGTATTTCATGAAACAAAATTATTGCTTACCAACTTCATTTGTCTGGTTGTGCTTTTTTTTGTTTTGATGTTTGGTTCTCACAATAATTAGATTTATGTTTATAGTTTATGAAATATTTGCTGTATCTTTAGAGGTTATTGATTTTATTTATGTATTTTTATTACGAAAAAATTACTAAAAAATTGTAAAAACATTTATCAGATTCACATTATTTAAAAATTTTTCACATATATTTCAAAACATTGTCATTTCTCAAATATTTAAATTATTACATAATCACATTTTTTTAGGCTATTTAAATAATGTGGTAAATGAAGAAGAAATAATTTTATAAATTTGTTAAAAGCATAAATATTAAATGACATATTGGTATAACATAAAATCTTTCCTTGATCAATCAATTCTTTTAATGGTGGATAGCACAACGCACTCCTGCACATTGTCCTTCGCGTTCGCTGTGTTAATGGCCGCTCATTCAAGCGAACATGAACCCTAACGATTCCATTCACACGAAATGTTAATTTTTTCACGTTTTTGGCGTGTGACTGCTTCGTCAATCAAACGCGTGCTATCGATTGTATCAATGCTAAGGACCGCTTTCTCCCTTTAGCCTCCTCCTTATCCATCCTTTTTCATTCTTCCATTCTCCGTTCACAGTTAAGGTAAGCAAAGCAGTAACGGAAAAACCAGTGCTATAAATATTTAAAACAATCAAGGTCTTTCTGAGGTCTAGAGTGCGTGCATTGAACGATACGGCTCCTATACCGTGGAGAAGGCGATTACATTTGATAGTTTTGTTTTTAATTCAAGGGATAACTCCAACCACTTTCAGCTCGTTTATAACAAAAGCATTGATTTACTAAATAATTCCAACTTAAAGGATAGCTAAATATTACTTTCGAGCCCCACTGAGACATTAGTCTTGAAGCTCAGTTAAGAAAATGGCAGGAAAATAATTGAACAGTAAATAGTTTTGCAGCAAAACCATCAGCACTCAATACTATTAACAACGTCAACATTTGCGCTCTTCAGATGTTGAGAGATATTGAGTTAGAATAAAAAAATACAGCCTTACCACCAGCCTTAAGTACCAAAAGAAGTAAAAGAAAACGCTGTAAAGTGTGTTCTTGAAGAACGAAAGCCACACTTTAACAAATGGCAAAGAAAAATAAGAAAACGAAAGAGGAAAAAAACAGAAGATGTTAAAACAGAACAGCACTACACTGTAATATACAGCAGTAAAGAACGCAAGACATGTAGGTCCGTTGCAGTAGCGAACGATTCAAAACAAACCGATAAAAAAGCGAACGTGACGGCAATCGGCAATCAGGGGGAAGGATTTTTTCTTCTTTCCGCCGGTTTTTTTTTTCGAAGGTGCGTAAATGAAACTCTGGTAGCGTGTGCAAATGAACACGACGGTCGGCAGAGTAACGGTAGAAGCGCGGTTTCGCCAACGACGAATGCCACGAGGAAACGAAGAAAACCAGCATCAATGTTGCAATTATGAATTCAGGAAAGGAAATGAGGCCATACGGTGGTTCCGGTTTCCGAGCGTTTCTTGCCGGTGCGTTTTCGATTGGAACGGGTTCGTGCGACCGATCGTGCGACTTTAACGATACCGAATAGGTTCTTGGATTCTGCTTTCCAAAACAGATTGCAAGGAACTCTATTGCTCTTTTTCAAACGAATCTTACCTACAAGCCACGATAGCGTGAGCCGAGAATAGAGAGCAACATCCTTCCTTCATCATTATCAGGCTAGGATCGAACTCAGAGTATCGCGGATTTTTTTTTTATTTTGGTACAACATGTACTGTTTTGTTTTGGTTTGCAAATGGACATTTCTTGTACGGACGGTTCGTATTTCATCTTTCTGGGGTGCTTTTCTTTTTTTTTGCTCCCCGCAAATGACCCGATGCAGAAGATAAACGGTTGGACGTGATTTTACTGCACGGCTCGCAACCGTCGCTCGCTTCATCGAGCCGCAATTATTTGTAGCATAATTTGCAATTTATTTTTTACTGCTTCATCATTCGCCATGATGAGAATGATGATGGAATGGAAATGTTTAGTTGACGTTTTGCAACAACAACAAAATACTAGCATGCAACAGTTTTTTAATGTAAATAAGAAATATTAAAAAAAAGTGTAACATACCTAGAAAAAGTATTAAATAATTTGTTACTGCATGGAAAATTGCTTCCTCAACCCTTCAAAAATTCCTAAAGAACCTTATGAAATAAAAAAACTCCATACATGAGTCAGCTTGGGTCGATCTTCAAACCGACCATCGTAAACATTTGAGGTTAACGAGTATCAACTCAGAATCAGCAAGTCCATTATGATATTGATTAGGGAAACCCCTTTAAGGATCTTTAAATTGAGCATTGGCTGTATTGGCATGATTGGGGAACTCGATGCCAATACACCAGTAGCTAATATTTATTGATCATCATCATCGTTCTAATTGCCAGTTCTTCCTCAAGGTATGACGCACCGTTCTAGGTACCAATTCAATTCAAACGCATTCCATCGTGTCATCCATTCCCGGATGTGACCCATTGATTGCTGAGCCGATGGCAATTGCAGTACACGAACGCGGATGAAGCTAATTGTTGCTACCAAAGCCGCCTAAAATAAACTGAACGTGACCCGCTTGTAGAGTGTGTCTCGATCTTCCTTCGGCCCTGCGTTATGTGCTTTTTATCGTCACGGTCGTCGACGCACGCAGTTCAAGGCGGTGCTCGGCGGTGGCCTTCTCGTTGTCAGGTGGACCCTGACGCCTGTTCGCTCCGGCCCGGCGGTACTTTTATCGTGTGACAACATGAACTTGAACTTGAAATCCTGCCCGCCGGAACGTGTTCATTCGAATTGCCTCGAAGGCGACGAATAGCTCACGGATGGCTTCGACAGCCGCCGTCGTCAAGAAGCACGACCGAAACCGATCAATTAGCAGTCCGCAGCGATGGAGGGTCTCCGCCAAGAGCCTTCCGAGCGGTGAAATGAACGTGCGTTTTGTTTGTTTATTTTACGCATTAATGGTGTATAAATGCGAACCGGGCAAGACGTCGCCATGGCTAGGCATCTGGCCGGAGAAAGCAGAGGTCAGCAGTAATTTATTCAAAGCAACACGAAGAGAAACGTGGCGAAAGAAATGAAATTCGCGGCGTCTTATGCGGCACGCTTAAAAGTGAGAACTAGCGGAATATTCAAAACGAATTGGTTGCAGGAGATTAACTTACACTAGAGTCGTTCGTTTAACTCTCGAGATGTTTTTCCACAACAGGTTACTCCCGATGGGGTTTTGATAACCAAAATAGTACGATAAGCTACGTTTGTTCACGAGATCTTCTTGTGAACGTTCCTCGGTTGCCATGCCTTTTTTTGTTGGATTCGTTAGCATATCAGTCAATAATGGTGGCGGAAGTATCGTTTTCAGTTTCGTTACTCCCGGTTCGAGAAGACGGCGAAGACATCGAGTTGAATCGATATAGATCCACGTGAAGTATATCTGTCACAATGCCTCTGTTGACAGAGACGCTGTTTGCCAAACACTGGAGTTCTGAACTTAGGCTTATGACGCATTGCGACATCAGTAGGCTTCGACTTCATACAGCTTGTCAACTTACCCGAATATTCCGGATGGAAGTACCAGATCATCACCAGAACCGCGCCCATCAGGGTCGTGCCCATGCACAGGAGAATGCCCCAATGCGTCAGGTAGATAAAGTACTTGCTGAATTCGTTCCGCTCCACCGCAACCACCATCGAGTTGATGACGACACCGGTGAAGAAGATCGCCAGTGCCAACCGGTACAGCAGGAAGAATATCGACTTCGTTCTCGATTGCCACTGCGCGGGAAGGAAGATCATAGAGCATCGTTTGAGCAGGTGTTCTGGATTCAAGATTCAAGACGTCTTACCTGTGATTTTACGAACTCCTCCGCTGGCAGATGTGCGAAACCACAGTTCCGCACCTCCAGCTCCTCCTTGCAGGCGTTCACGAACTTCCCGGTCATTGTGATGAAAAATTTCGAACGGCTACGAACAGTCTCACTCTGGTAGCGCGTATTCTTTGGTTGATTTTGGGGACGTTCCTCTTTGCACTACCAGTTCCGGGATTGAATTCTACGAAATGGGCAACACATAGAGAGCGGAGAACATGATAGCGTTAGACTACTGCAACTGGCAACGTATGAATGAGGGGAGCAATAATCGTAGCGTTCACCACTATCTAAGGTGTCTGTGGACCAAACACACCGTAACACGAGCCACGAGGGGGTAAGTGACACCCATTATCAGCACTACTTCGCTTCCCAACACACGGTGTATCGATGCTCGACAAGCAGATAACAAACGAGTATCATTAGTCCGATGATGCCGCAGTGACAACGAAGAATAGCACTACCCTTTCTGTGTCCAATATGCGTGTAGTAAAAGGATTACGGGGAAGTTTGATTTACGCTCGACGACTGGTCCTGATAGTGACTCATTGTCGGACATTGTTGAGCGGTATAGTTTCTTATCACACTAATAACCTCACAGTTCTCACGAATCGCGTATCGCATGGAGAGTTTATGTCATGCGTTGACGGTTGAATAGGATTTATGAAAATAGTTCTAATGTTGTTATTTTTGTCAGAGGATATTCCGGTCAGAATAATTACGTCAGAGGATACTTTGTTTATATATACTGAAACCAACGCATGGTCTCTCGATTGATACGATTTTAATTATCTATGACATGTGTTATTAATTACAAAATATTACATGTGGAAAGTAAAGAAATGAGACACAATCAACTCATCATCGTGCTTAATGACTACACTAACTAAGGAAGACTCTAACTTAAAATGAGATATTTAGTTGGATTTCTATTGGATTCTATTGTATGTAAATCATTTCATCATAAAGGTACTTAAATGTATCTCAAATTTCAACCCTGTTGTTGAGAGCTATAAAGATCTAAAAGTACGGTTGAAATATGATTGTTTTTGCGTCATATGGCTGTGGGTTTTGCGTAATTATCGAAACTTCTTCAGAAAGGCGTTTGAGTAGAATTCTTATAGTCTAAAAATTAAATTCAGTGTTCTTATGGAACTTGAGCATGGTCTTACACTTCTGGAGATCAAAATTATTATCTACGATTGTAGTTTTAATGCGCAATTATTTTCATGCTTTTTATTGGCACTTGTAAAATTCATTCAATTTAATTATTTTCTTCTTACGATAGCATGTGGAATATCTTCATTTGTAGTGTCATATTAACGCCACAATAAAAAAAATGAAAATAATTATCAACAATTTTTTTTTTAATGTGTAACGAAGAAGAAAGCAGAACATTCAAATGAGTATCTCCAGCTTTTGCTTCAACGAGAGCAACACATATTCAACGTCCGACCTCAAGTACAGCTTTTGTGTTGAACGATCGTACCCATGGCGCTTAGCAAAAAGCCACACTAGAGAAAAGAACAATTTTCCTATTTCTTCTCATGCCATTGTGAAAGCGGCAGTGACTGACGTACTTCCGCGACCAGCTTCCTCGTATCGCGGCCTACCAAGGCTTCATCGGGTCTCCGTACATTGTACTGAAGGTTGCTGGCGTGTTAGCCTTTACTGCACTGTTTTTCACCGCGCTTGTTTTCTTCGCTTACAGCAAACTAAGCGCTTCGGAGCGTCGGATGTCATCTCGAAAGTGCCTTGAAGTGCTGAGTGTCAAGGTTTTAGAATCGTGCGACGGTTGATGGTATTGGCAGGTGGAAAAGGCGACCGGCGCAGGTGTGCGACAAGCCGGACAGGATCAACGGTGGTGAAACTTGAACTGTCTGTCAAGGACTTGGTTGTGTGTGATGAAGGAAGAGAGGCTTACAATTAGCACGCTTGCAGCTCGTTGAGATGCCGCCATTAGCTACTACCAGATGAGCTTACACGTAATAGGCAAAGGAGCTCAGAGCATTGTCGATTAATTGGTCTTGTATTAAGCACACCTTTCCATGTTCAGTTTTTAGCACCCAATGAATAGAATTAAATAAAATAATGGATATATGCTTATACTAATGGAATAAGATTTTTTCAAAGTTCCAAAAAAAAGATGTTTTTTGTGAAAATTTATTTAAAAAACTATTTTTAAGAATTTATTTAGTAATATTTCATTTAAAAAATAGGGTTTGATCGAAAATTCCACAAAAACGATTTGTTATGTTTTAAATTGCATTTATTCCTATTGGTTTTTATTTACGTCCATTACGATCAAACCCTACTCTCTCCATCTGTTTGCTCAATAAACGAATTGCTTGTTTCTGCAAAAAATAAACCAACAAAAAAATCCGCCATCGTTAAAATACCCACGAGTCGAGTCGGACAGAATATAATTTTCACTAGCGAAACGATACGAGGCGGCATATTTTATGCCGGCCTACCACGATTAAAACACAATCCAATTGCGTCAGAACCGCGTGTAAAATATGCTCATCCCTTTTGCGCTGTACATTATTGGTCGTTTTGCCTTCCGTAGAACATCCTCCGGTAGGATGGTGCTTACGTACCACTTCACCCAATTGCGATAATAATAACAATAATGATGGTGATGAAAAAAGTACCACTAAATAAAAATAAACCCGCACTCGTACATACTCCTTTGAACGAAACGATAACATGTACGCACATAATTACCCAACCCCTGTACGGCCGGGTGGTGTAGAACAGACGATGTGGCGTGTACGTTTATAATGGCTTTTAATTGTTCACATATCATAGCTGCCCCTGGTTCAGGGTTCAAAGTCGCACCGAGCGGGTTTAAAGTCGCAGTCCGGATCGCTTAAAGCCTCCCCAAAATAGCTACCATCGCCGGTCGGCCATTAAAAAAATGGTGAAATGAGCTTTGAAAGCAATATAGCGTTCGCTTCAAGCAGCTGGAAGCGATGTGGTTGAGTAATGATCGGACCAGGTCTCGTCCAGCTTGTGTGTACGCGCGCCTGTCGCCATCTAACGTAAGATTCGCGCCATGTATTAGGCGCGTTTTTAGCGGACAATCCCGTCGTAGACCTCAAGCAATTAATCCCTCTCAAGTGCTACTGGAGCACGCAGAAGCTTCGCGAAGCTTCGCTTAACGACGCCGATTGCACCGTGCTGCTGCACAACGTCAATGAAATGGTTACTGCACACCGTTTCGATACAACCGAGCCGGGAGGAGCCCTTTTCCGCGGAGGCTTTTTCTATCTAGCATAATGATGGCTTTGGCAGAGAGTCGCCTGGTCCGTGGTTGGGGGTTAGGGGATTTATTGCGTTCTGCGGCGTTGTTGTTACCCCTTATTTCCTTCTTTTGCGAGCTGCCCTATGACCCATGCGTGCTGTGGTATGATGTATCCAAGACCACGATGTCGTTTATGCTGCAAGCTCTATTTTAATCAATGTTCCGACCGACTTTACGATTGTCCCGTACGGGTGTTCCCACGCTCGAAACCGAACCCGGTATACTACGGAGTGCGTAATTGGTGTGCATTATGTAAAGTGGTATTTTATTTTATGCCCTTTTTTTTGCGCTCCCCTTTATCTCTCCCGGGAGGAAGATGTACACTTTTGATTACCGTCTACGGTTAGGGAAGTTACAAAAAAGCTCGTGCGCTATCCATGGGCGCGTGTGGGAATTTCGGTGGAATAAAGGATTGTTCGTGGATGGGAGGGAATCTCGCAAAATGACATAATGAAATTAGAATGGCATAAGACGCGTTTGCATAGTAGGAAGCTACCTCATTACCGAATCTATGTTGGGAAAGGTTAGAGCATACAACACAACATGCATGTGATAAAATTGTGCAGATAGGGTTTTGTTCAGCCACTTGTTGGCTCACGTATTCCGATTAAATCTTAGTATCGGATAGCGAAATGTTTTTCTGTAAGAAAGACCTCAATTAAAGATTTTTTTTTCAGGAAGACGTTCAAAGAAATGTACAAGCTAAAGCTCTGAAATGGAGAGAATTTCTCTCAAAACTGAATGGAAAGTAAAGAATACTGTAAATATGATAGGATGGTGATAAACACCGACTTCTATAAAGACGAGAAGGAATCGAAAGAACAGCCAAAAAAGAGAAGAACAGTTACGAAAAGAATTGCATTGCTTGAAAGAGTACAAAAGATAAGAAGGGAAAAGGAAGGGGAGAGGGAACAGTAAAAAAAATCAAATGTTAAAAATTGTTAAAACGGAGCGCGAAGAGCCGAACTTTTTTAATAAACCCAGGCTAGTAAAAGTAACTGAGAAAGGAATAAGAATAAAAACTTGTAATCAAATCGAAAAATGTAAATCATTCTGATCAATCAATGCTCGGTCGAGAAAGAATTAAGCATAAAAAAGAATAACTTAAGAAGTTGATCAAAAAGCTGTAAATAATTTGAAAAACAAACAAACTATCGTTATAGAGAAACATAAACGCTAATAATAAACAATAATAAAAAAACGATTCTTGGAAGAGTTTGGTATACACCATACACCTGGCAAAAGTGTATGACGAAGATAAGTCTAAGAGAAAACATGAGCATGCCATAAACAAACAACCGAAAAAACATTTTGAATTATTAAAACAAAAGAATCTTTCTCTTTCAACACCCGATATCAAATTCTAAGTTATTTGCAAATTTTAAGCATCGCTTCTAACCTTCGGCACTACATCCGGTTCAAACGAATGAAATATGAGAACGAATGATATCTAAAACCCGTGCCACGCATCACACCGCGGTTCGAAACAATTGGCAAACAATCCAACACGTTATTCAATTTCCCGCCGAGAGCCAATTTCCCACGGCGGGTTGGGTGGAAGGGGGCACGATGTTTTTTTTTTTGCAATGTTTTGTTCTGTTGTGTTTCTCGATTCGCTACATGCAACTGCACCGCTGCACCGTGACGCTATGCGATTGGGAGGGCAATTGGACGGATGCAGCTCGAAATGCATTCGGGCAATATCAATCAAAATGGATACCCAAGGGTGTGTTTGTGTGTTGATTCCTTTTCCATTCCGTTTGTTTTGCCGTGAGTCGCAAACCAGCTCCGAAACGAGGCACCGGCACCGCTTTGCACCGTATTTCGGAAATGCAATATCGGCTTTCGGAGTTTTGTTTTGTGACTGCTGGCCGTGCGTGCCGAGGATGGTGGAGAGGATTACGAAATTACGGACTGAAGCAGAACGCACCAAACGACCGTTTGCAATCCGGGCCCGGCAGCAAATTTTCCACCCATCCATTTCCCCGCACGGCACGGTGCTTGATCCGGTTTCGGTGACGAAACATCTGCATCTGTTTGCCGGCGTTGCAAGTCGTTCTGGTCGTTCGATAGTGAGCTTGCAATCGCACACGCAGGTGTTTCAGCAACGTTTGCACAGGGGTGTCGAAATTGTGCCTAGCGTTTGGGAGGTGGGATTTGATGGTGTTTTTCGAGATTTATGTCGCATGTCAGAGTGTTAGAATGTGGGATTTAGAAAGCGAAATAAATACTTTACTTCGATTCAATTCCAAGTACCAGCAATGAACCAATCGGTTGCAAATGGCAAATGCATTCACTTTCAACCGCAAGTTGGGGGAATAACTAATCACCTGTTATTTCTCAAGCTGAAACCACGATAACGATGCTGTGTGGGTTGAAAAAAAAAATGCTTGAACCACCATTTTTCACTAAGCAAATAAACATGATGTAACGAAAAATACTATCAATCAAAGCAATTCCCTCCAGCGTTCGAATGTCACCAACCGGTGAAGGTTAACAGTGTCATTTTTGAGTATTAATTTGAGGATTTTTCGCTTCATTCGGCAACACCGGAATGGAGCAACACGATAAAAAAAGAGATAGATTGATCGAAACTTAGCTAATCGCATCGACACCCGCCCCAAGGACAAGGTCACCGTCGATAAGATCCTACGCACGATGAGACCCATCGGAACGCTGGCAATGACACACTCACCCAACATTCCAGCAAATCACCCCGAAAACACATTTGGAAACCGTCTCGCCAACGCTCGATTCTGCTTCAAAACAGCATTTAAACAAACGAAGAACATCAACACCGGGCCAGCAAGCGACGAACCCGATCATCGTGCTGCGAAACCGGAATCTTTTTGTTCCTTTTGGTTTTTTTTTGCATCATCATCTTCTTGGAAGATGATTGCCGTGTGGTTTGTGTCGCCGGTATAAAACCTGTTCCACGCGGATCACGGTCGAAGGATGTTTTTCTGCACCATTTATGTCCGCGGCCAATGTCACCCGGCGGTGCGTTTTTTTTTCTTCTTCGATCATTTGATAATGAACACCCGAGCAGGTGGTGCATCTCGTCCTTGCTCGCGGCATCCAATGGCCTAGAAAGGAGCACAAGGTAAACGCATTCGTCGGGGCCAGTGAAGAACCCGCCCAGTAATCAATCTGGTCGTCAACCCTTAAAGGAGCGTTATTGTGGATTTTTTTATCGATTAAGAACCGCCGGTCGGTTCAGTGGGTCGCTTTTAGTCGACGTAGGCGTTCGGTTCGGTTTCGAATCGTCAATCGATAGAAAAACGTAGTAGGCGAATGGAAATGGAGGTCACGAAAAACGGGGTTATGTAGATTAATTGAAGCGAATTATGTAGTCAAGGCAGGGAACTCTAATATAAATAATTTCATTTATTAATTTACATTTTTGCTGTTAGCTGATTTAGTTACGCTACAATTGGTTGCTTTTAATACGCTTTAACAAAACGGTCAAGTTTCCCTTTAGCTTTCAATATTTTTCCGAAACTTGTCAGTTTTCTCCCCAATAGTTTCTTCTAAAGATTTTAATAAGAACAGATTTTTCTTTGTATCCCTTTTCCGACCAATGGTTTTTATTTTATTTTACAATAGTATTTTTTAAACAAAATCAAGAAAGTTAGTAATTAAATATGTGCTTTACTTCACTGTTACGAAATATGCGTCATCTTTCGAGAAACACAATCACAGTTTTACAGTCTCGGTTCAAGTTAAAGAATGCTCCTTATCACGAAACGATTCGAAATGAAGCGAACAAACTAAACGTCCAAACATACACAAATACAATCTCCACACTCTACGTGCTATTTACCGAAGTGCGGGTTCAAAAAACTAGAACGATCAGCACGTGTTCGGCTTGTCGTCGTCGTTGGGGTTGTTAAAATTCCCTCCCACTTGCCCGCTCAAAGCCAGACCCATAATCACGTGAAACACAAAACCAGCTTTGCCTGCTTCAAAATTGGATTATATTCCACTCATTACGGCACCCCGAATTCATTACGCCCTAGCAGTGGTGGTGGTTCACCGGCATTTCCACAGGAAAAGCTTCGAACGAAGAACGTGTACACCGAAAACCCATCATCGCCTTCCGCCGGTGAAGGTCACGCATTTCGGTTTCTCGTTCGGTGGTCCGCAAGCAAAGCCTTGGAGTCGGATGGCCGGTCGACTCGCGTAAGCGGTTTATGCGTGTGAGAATTTTGCTATCGTTTATGAAACACTTTTTTGGGGTTTGTTTTCTTCTCTGCGAAAAGTGGTGTGTTCGTGTTGCCACTTTGTTCTCTCGCGTTGGGAAGCTTTTATTTAAACAGATGCATTCTTTAGTCGAGCGTGTTTTTGAATCGAACGCTGCGAGCAACAGGGTTTGATGACAATTTCATTATTTGTGTTAGTCATGGATAAAATTTATCTTATAGAACGAACTTTTATGAAAATTCTGGTTATTGTTTTGAAATAAAAAATCGTTTCAAAATACCATCATTTTTACGCTCGTCTTGGACGACTTGGAATCACTCAAATTTATTTCTTATTTACTACGACATAATAGAACATTTTCTTGGTTTTAGAGCTTTTTTACAAGTTTGAGCTATGATATGCTGTATTTGTTACATTTCAAATCATCTCACCCCAACTCATCATAGCAGGCGCAATCTGTAGGTGTAAAAACTGGATGAAAAGTACCGGCTATAGCGTCGTTATCTGTTGCTTCTAAATAACGCCTACCCCATCCATGTCGAGGCGTTATCTTAATTATCTATCTTCAAGCTAATGACAAGCGTAATAGAGCATGTAGCAAACCGGCATTTGCAGCTGTTGGCTTCAAGGCTCAAGGCCACATACCAAAACCGACAAAACCCCCCTACCCAAAAGAGGAAAATACAAAACCCCACGCCGACGGACTCTCGCCGGGTGAGGTAACTGGCGATCATCGCGACCGAAGCCCAATTGTTCGATTATTAATAACACCATAACCTAAATACGCTGCACCGGCATCGGTGCCGGTGCCGTGTATGACCATTTTTAACCAATGTTCAACATCACAGACACACATTCGCATCATCCCTCTCCTCTCCACCGAGGCAGCAACCAGTTTTTGACAAATGCTCGTACACGCAGCCAGCATAAAGTGAGCATAAACTTTCCCGAACGAGCAAGTAAAGCACCACACCGGCGTGGGGAGAGGAGCCGGTTTCGTTCGCAAATGCATTTTTATTCTCCCCAAAAGCTCTAAACCCCGAACATGTTTGGCTAAGCGGGTGGTGGGTGACTTGGGTGGGAGGTGCGACGACCCGACTGGCGTAACTTGCTGCATGCGGTTTTGGGGGAGGAGGTAGTGTGCAAATCGTGTGTGTGCGTGATATTGCAACTACCATTATATCACAAGCAGCCCCGAAATGCACGCAGTTACTCCTGCCGGTAATGATACGCGCCGTTTACATGGAGACTTCTCGATAAATAAACAACCGCCATCAATCACGTCGTCTCGTACGGTTGGTTTGAGAAAAAATAACATTTTTTTTCAATTAATAACACATTTTTGCTAGGTGTTTATGCTACCTTGGGAAAGGAAAGCTTAAGGCAAAATAATTGTTACAATTTTTTCACACCCTTTCTGGTAGGAAAATTATTCAATAAACATATTGTTTGATAATCTTTGTTTAATAGGCTAGAATTTAAGGAAAAAAATTAAAAAAGATACTGGAGGATTCCATTTTTTTTATTGTGATAAATATTTCAATAAATTTCCGAAATAATAGCTAATTTCTCCTATACAATTAGAACGGTTCAAAATAGGGTTAGCTTAAAATTGAAACTGCGTACTTTCAAAACAGTCAGTTTAAAATGAAATTGAAAGGAATAAAATCTAAAAGATTCCAAAAAGCGAAAAATTTGATCATTTAAATAAAAACTAAATAAATTACGAGGCAAATATTTAAGATTACCAAAAGAAAGAAGTAACAAAAAGTTTGTTTTTAGAGAATTTTCAACGGTACAAATTTTGCAGTGAGAATGTTTTCACAACAAACGTCTCTAGCGCTACACGAGCGCCAGTGGATTTCTCCTCTTATCGATAAATGCCATTTGATTGTGGAGTAATCATGCATGAGTGTGTGTGTGCCTGTTTTTGCAAATCATTATAAACAACCATCCAACCATCCGTCATCACACGAGCACGGGAATCTGAGACCCTGATATGAAAATAACTACCACTGATCGCACTGGTTTTTGTTACAACGCCGCGCACCATCACGCTACACTAAAACCGACCCGAAACTGGTGCTGTTCTGCGATGCGATCGCAATCCATCGTCACGGTTGCTCAATTCAGATGCTCACTTCCACTTCCGGTCAACCCGGGGCGCACCAACGTTACACACAACCGCACACAAAAAGATGATTTCTCTTCGGCTTCGGAACGATTTCGCGATGCGTGAACACCGAAACATTCTATTCTATAAGTGCAACAAATACTGGAGCCACTGGTGCTAGAAACGGAAACCAAAACATATGCCACTTACACACACACACGCGCGCGGCGCACGCTCTTAGACGCTGAAGCTGATTCTGCTGACCAGGCAACGGCGTGTGGCCAAGGTGTTACAAGGCCAACCGAACCGAAGAAGACGTTCAGAATGCTGGAGCCGAGCACGACAAACCTCACTGCACTGGTTTGCCTTTCACGGTTTGTTGTTGTTGCAGTAAAGCCCACACCACAGTTGCACGGTGTCGCTTCCGACCTTCCAGAGCCGACAGACGATCACTTGCACACGCACGGCATCCAAAGCTCCCCGGCAGACTGACGATCGCGAGCGTGCGACTGACTGGTTGTGGCGAGACTGGAAAGCACCTTAGCGGCGAAGCAGGCTCGATGCAGACAGAGGCGCTTCGCTGGGGATCTCCACAGCACTTGGTGGAGTTTGTGGTGGCACAGTCCGCAGTGTAAAACGCGATACAAGCATACTACACTCTTGCTTCAGCGCTACATTCTATGGCAGGGATGAAAAACATCTGATTAGTAAAATGTTTTTTTTTTTAATTTAATTTTTTTTTACTTTTCTTTGGTGTTAGTTTTTGCATATCTAGTGATTTAGATGAACATAGTCATATTACAAAAAAAATAATATTTTTTCTTAAACTTTCTACCAAACACAATTCATTACACCTGCATTCGTTCAGTGCTCGCAAAGCAGACGACCGTACATTTGAGCTTGTTTACGGGACTAGAAACACGGGTGAGCGAGAAGGATAGAATATATAAGCAGCTTAAGTTTCTGTGTGTAGTAAGTAGTATTGTTTTATTTAGAACCGACCTGTGTCCGTCCACATTATTTCATAGTTTTAATTTAGCTTCACCGAACGAACTCATTTTGATCACCATTTTTTGTGTTATAATTTAGAGTGGGAAAATTTGGTTAAAGATGGAGATGTTTATAATTGATAAGATGGGTAGAGTTGCCTGAATTCTTGGTAGTATAATTATAGTTAAGCTTGAGTAAGTGTTGTTTAACTGCGTTGATGATGCAAATATTATGAATAACATGTGTCCTGTGCCATGGTGGTACATTAAGTATGGTTTTTAAAATGTTATTAGAATATTTGAAATTTATTTTTATGTGTTTTAGCGCAACTTGTCCATACCGTAGTTTAGTACAATTAAAGCAACGTAGTTCATAAGTTTAATCCTTAAGCTAAGTTATGATTTCCAATTTAAGCAAAGTGCAGATTTTTTTTCGCATCTAATGACTATGTTTTCAACATGTTTACGGAACATAATTCTTTTATCAAGCAATACCCAGGCCGTCCCTAACAAATAAAAAAAATAATTATAATTCTTTTATCTAATGTCAATCCAACAAGGTATTTCACATTTTCCTTTCTGTTGACTAGTAGGTATTTTACGTAGTTTGGAAAATCAATTGAAAAAATAGCTTATGATGTATTGGTGATAAACTTAATGTCTTTATTATTGTTTTTGCCTGTTTGACACTTGCTGTGATAGCTATATAATCAGCATACAAACAGTATTTGCAATTATGCATTTTGGGAATATTGGGAATATAGTACAGTACCTTGTGAAACACCTACTCCAGTAACATAAATTTCAGAGCTATTGTCACTAGCATAAACTGCCATTTGTCTACTTGTAATAAACTTATAAATGATGTGGATTATATAGGTTGTAAAATTTAATCTAATTTTGTATGCTAGGCCACCATGCCAAATGGTGTCAAATGCTATCTCTGTCTCTCTGTCAAATGCTATCAGCACATCAAACCTGTAGATTTTTTCTGCATTCTATTGTTAATGTCATTTTTTAGTCTATTCCATTGGTGAGTAGTTGAGAGTAGTCTGTGGGTTATATATATTATATCCATTCATAAATAGGGAACCACAACTAGGTATAAACAATAAGTTATTAATATACAATACATTAATATATGTAATTTCGGTCAATTTTGTCAAGTGCTTCTGTAGGAAAGAAGGGCATAGTAGAGTGAGTACTTCGGTACTATCGTTGATTAACCACGCGGAACTTCACTCCGTAGTTGTGCTTCTGCCTGGTGTATCTGCCATTCCGCACATAAACTATATTAACATAAACCTATAACAACATAATAAACATAAACAAACATAGATAAATAAGGACGATACAGTAGGATTGGAGGAGAGATTGGAAAGGAAGGAGATTAAAGGGTAATTCCGATCTCACTGACATATTTAAAAATAATCCACACATACTGATATACCCGGAAACCCAGTATGTCGCGAACAGGCCTCGCAGGTATCCTCTCTGCATCTTGTACAGCAGCTGTCAGTTTGGGTCTTTGGGTATCAAATTCTCCACATGACCAGAGGATGAGGTCCACATGATCAGAGGATTTTTTTTTTAAGCAAAAATATTATTTTTTTTGTAATATGACTATGTTGTCGTGGAATCCGTTGCTACAACTACAAGCTTTGGACTCGAACACGGCTATACGTTGCAGGTGAGCGTTCTTCCCAAAGCGGTTTGACGTTAGTCTATACATCATACGAATGAACGAACTACCTACCGAGAACCCTTGAAACCAAGGACGCAGAGATACCTGCGGTGAGATGGAGTAAAAGAACCTCTCGAGATCATCCTGATCTCACATGCTCTGCCATCGAGCCATAACTGCTTGGGGGAGCTCGAGAGGAGCTCGGAAGAGGGGATTAATCGCTCAAAGATACTACCTTCAAAGGCGCCTCGTTTGGCCAAATTGTCTTCTATTTCACTGCCGAGAATTCCACAATGTGCAGGCAGCCATATAAGCGATATACGAAACGCTTTGTTAAACATAGAGCATAGAGTTTCCAATATTTTTTTGACAAAGTATTCTGAGCTCTTTACTGCCTCGACGGACTTAAGCGCTTCAAATGCACTGAAACTGTCAGTAAATGTGAAGTACTGGTTCGGAGGTCTTGCGCTGATCAATAACAGGGCGTAAAAGATGGCAGCTAGCTCGGTTACATATATTTAGCATGGCTGTCTCTACTTGTGGAAGACTTCAGTGCAAGTATTGAATACACCGAATCCCGTGCCCGCTTCCGAAGAGGATTCGTCAGTATAAAATTGCTTTTCGTTGGGATGGCCATACGTGTTCACAAAAACGCTGGGAATTCTCGTTGTGCGAAGATCTTCTGGGATGGTCTTGGTTTAGAAGTTATGAATTACATAAAAGACTCAATATTCCTAGGCTAGATGAGTTTATTCATAAGATGAATAGGAATTTCTATAAAAGATGCCGTCGAAGCTGTATTAACACTTATCGAAACCAAGTAGAATAGTTATTGCATAAAGCAGTGAGTGAGTCTTTGAAAATCGTTGTCTAGTTGTAAATTTAGAAATAAATCAGTTAGGTAGCAACACGTAGACCTGACTAGGTTAGTGTGTACTAAACATAATTTCTAATCGTGGGTTTTTTTATATTTTTCCGTAATCATCCTTTTTTTATTCTCAAAAACCAATGCGCAAGGAAAAGCGCAACTATCGATCAATTAAAATCATTGTGGAAAGCTCAGGCGCGAACCCATTATAATAAGCAATTATATAATGTAAAATTGCAATGGTTCAATTCATTCCCAATAAACATACATACATACATACATCTTTTCATCATCATACAGATCGCGAGATTAAATATGAAAGGAGTCAATAATGTACACAAACCCTTTAATCAGACATTGTTAGTGTAAAAGCGGCTCAATTTTTGAAATAAAATCAGTTGCTCCCACATTAACTAAATAACCAACGAATTTGATTTTTGATCACTACACAATTTAGTCCTCTCAGATGCTCAGAAATGTAAAAGCCGGGAGCCGAATTTGGACCCGAAATGACCCTAAAATCCATAGTGACGCCAAGTTTTTCGACGCAACGCGCGAGCGAGATGCCAAATTTCCGAATTTCGAACAAACGTCCATTTGGATCGCCGGCGAAGATAGGCAGCTCGAATTGCGCAAGCGAGATGCGAGATGAACTGCTCGAGTCCGAGGAAACCGCACTATGGGAGTTTTTGAAACACAACACGGCCATGGTCATTTTTATTGCACAGTGACCACGACGGACGACACAAATTGACAGCAAAACTTCAAACGAAGAGCCTCTAGGTCTGTTCAAACAACAAGTTCAACGAGGAATATTACTGCGTGGAATTTTACGCACACTTAAATGGCCCGTGCATAGTTCTACCCGCCATTCACATGTCGTTGAAGTTCAAACCGTTGTAGCTTATTGTCTGAGATATCATCATCGTCGGCTAAAATAAAGCAACGACGAATAGAACCCACAAAAAGTTAAATAACATCCCAAGAGCTATAACACGCACTGATGCAGTCGGTATCAAGCAAAGGCGGTATTTATTCAAATACTCTATCTAGAATAAATCATCAAAAATTGTTCGTATATAAACAGCTCATCGCTTACTCCACGTCCGCAGCACAGATTCCACACTACTGGAACACTAGCGGAAGTTTAACGAGCAAACCCAACAGGTAAAACTTTGTTCCGGTTAGCAGATGGGCTCCCCAGCATCATGCCGCGTTACAAAATCTGTTTCAGCACTCTCACTTAAATAAAGCAAACAACGAATTCGTTTCTTAATCACTACCCAGATTGTTCAGAAATCTAAAGGTTTCCGCCCGAATTTGGCCTCCGGCAGCTGCGTTTCGGCCCATAGGCCAGAAAAATGATCCGAATTGGCCCAGAAAGAGATGCACAATCTCCGAATTTCGAACAAACGAACAAATTTGAAAAAACGGTTGAAATTTTTGTTCGTTTATCTTTTAATTCTTAACAGCATTTTAAGGATTGTGTTAGAAAAAAAGCGAGCATTGTATTTTTCATGTTTTTATCAAACTGTGTTCACGAAAGCAAGTTTTCATATTTTTTTACTACACCTAATTGTTTAAATTATTGTGTAGCAAAATTAAGTAATAAATTATAATATATATATTAACACAGTTTTGAAAGAACAACTAACATGGTGTTTGAAGTATTTATTTGTAAATTAAAATGAAAATCCATCAACGACACGTACATAAAATAATTTCATCAAAACCATATTTTATTTTTAATCGCTGCCTGCGAAAAACGAATCAGAAATTTTATAGAACTTTTGAAATATGTTTTGTTTCTTTTGTAGATGAACATTTACAGCAAAATTTAAGGATTTTGTTAGTAAAAAGGGAAAATTTTACTTTCCATGAATTTTAAAAAATCAAACTGTGAACAAACAAATGAATTTTAAAAAATCAATTTTTCATGAATTTTTAAAAATCAAAAATCAAATCTCACGAAAGCCAGTTTTTATAAATTATTTTTTTAACTTATCGAATTTAAAAAATATATTATGTAGCAAAATAAAGTAATAAATTAAAGTGTATATTTTAACACAGTTTTGAAAAAACAACTATGAAAACAGCGTATGAAAAAAGCATCTTTTAATTTTTATGAAATTGAAACGAGTCATCACATACATAAAATAATTTCATTAAAACCAAATTTTATGTTTTCCATCTTGCTTGTACAACATATGCATAAAAACACAGAATTTTTTAAATATTTCACTTACCCCACTGCGCACCTGTTTTCCTCGATCCTCGAAGCCTGTCGTCCGTTTCTCAAAAGACTAGGAAACTCCGCTACCGCACCGACTTTGAACATGATTTTTATATATATTTTGCATTCACTTTACTCTAAACAAACCAATCAACTTATAAATGGAATGTTTTTTCTGTTTTTGGTTGTTTTCGGTTTACACCTCCTCCCGTTTGCTCATCGCGATTGCTCTACACCCCGCTGGTTTGGCACGCCTGGCACGCGCCGTTGCGAGCTACTGACGAGTTTTGTTTGTTTGTTTGTAATTTGCTTGTCTGTTTCAGTATTTATATCTCAATAAAATGCGAGACCGGTCGCGACCGGCTGACCGGCTGACCGGCTCTGGCCGCGATGCCTACCGAGGGTAGGTCTGACCGATCCCGTCGATCCGCGAATCGATCCGCCGCCGCCGCCAACAATATTATTGCTAAAACCCTACTACGGCACCCGCGGCTCCGTAACAGTTGAGAATATCACCAGTGTGTTCCGCTACCTCCACCACTGCGCCAGCCTGTTTCCGAAGCGCCTCCCACCCACCACCCCACATGCCAAACAATCTAATGTGTTTTTCTGTTTTTTGGTTGCCTTTGCTATGATACTTTTTTATGTCTTCAAATATATTTCTAGAATCAACGACTGTACTTTAAAGACGCATTCTTACGGATTCCAACATTGTGTGTGTGTGTTTTGTGTTTAATTTTGCGGTGTAGTTGTGTCGAGTGTTACTGTTGTGTGGTGTAGTAGTTATAATTATTAATATTCTTTCTCCACCGCTAAGCAGGGAAGAATCGCGCACCCAAACGCCGTTCCGACCCATCCCGACAAAAAACGTTGTTTTTTTTTGTTGTTCTGGTTTTTCTTTTGTTGATGTGAGCAAATAGTAACTTTATACGCTATAGATCTAACATTTCGTGAGTGATGTCAGTTGGTTGAACGGTAGGCGCTCAAATCGGTGATTTTTGTTTGATTTTTGCTTTGTATTTGTTGCTGACTCTCTGACTTCTCGTGTTTGTTTTTTTTTGTTTTGATTTTTTTGCGTTCGTTTTTTTATTAGATAATACGATATATTACGGGAAAGAGATACTACTTGTGAACGAACCTGTTACGGAAATCTGTAGGACGGGGGGCGCCAGAGTGAAGTGTGATGGAAGGACAATCTATAGAGAGAGAAAGAGAGAGCGGAGCGCAAGGGGAGGAGGGGGTGAGCAATAGGGAAAATGAAAGTGTGTTGCACAGGTGCACTCACGTGGTGAGACATTCCGCTAACGATACAATTTATTTACGATTATAGGAACGCAATCGTTCGGCCTCGGCACACGCCTCTTTTCCCCGAGGCAGGAATGTAACAAGCCAACAGCAGCCAGCTCAAAACGCAGCTACACTTGTGTACACGCAGGATATGATTTTGGCTAAATGAATTCACTACCTAAACTTACGATCGCGAAACGGAATGAAAATACTTTTAAATGCGAGTATTTGAAATCGGGCGCTGACATGCCATGCGGAAGAGGAAACGCAATGACGATGTGCGCCGGTGGTGTCCAGCTTAATACCTTGGGTATTTTTCCGCCCCCCTTCTTTCCTCCCTCATCGGGTTTTTCATCGGAATCCGGGGGTGTTTTTTTTTTTGAAAAATTGCCCAGCAAAAAACCAAACGATAAAACTCATCACACATACACACTCACTCTAATACGTACATCCGGGCACGATCAGATGCCCGATGGCCGAACGAACCGACGACGACGGCGCTGTTAACTCTCTGTGGGAATATTTGGTCGAGCAAAGTGCACTAGCGTAGTGAGGCCACCTGCCGCGGACCACGTCCGTCATGGCGCGATTCTCTTCGTGGATGAAAGCGTGGAGAGCGTGTGCGAATTTATGACGTGATAGAAGAAATAGAAAGAGAGAGAGAGAGAAACAGAGTGAGTACGTGAGATGAAAACCGATCCGGGATAGGGAATGGGAGAAAAGGATGTGTCTTTGTGCACACTCCTCACTTCAGATCGACGACGGCGGTCGGGTTGAGGAAGTTTTCCCGCTGTCCTTCCTCCATCGACGAGAGCGTTCGCGTGATCGAGGTGATCTTCTCGTTGCTGCTGGACTTGCTGTTGTTGCCCTGGACGCAGACGCGCGCGTACAGCCACACCCGCAGACAGTACAGGCAGTAGCAGAGGAAGTGCATCAGGAACACCGCGAAGATGCCGAGCGCGCAGATCACGATCGACTTGCCCGGCTTGGTCCAGTCGAGCATTTTGTAGATACTGGAATCGTTGTGCCTGCCGTTGAGTTAGTGGAAGAGAAAGAAGTATTGAAATTAGTAGAAATATGTGACACAAGTGGAACCATTAGTGAAATGAAATCGTTGAAGAAATGTATCTCTTCTCTCTGTTTATTAGGTTTTGTTACTTTACTCTTTGATACATAATATTTCCGATTTTATATAGAATTTTAAAGATATTTGCATCGAGATTTGCTCCATTTCAATGTACTTTCTTAATTTGATTGAACATTTTGTAAGTATTAAAACAGGCTAACATTTTTAGAAAGGTTTTTTATCACCATTAAAACAAAAACATAATGGACTTAATAAATGCTACCCAAAAGTTACTAAAAATCAAAATATCCAAAATAACCCATTTTGACCATAAAAACTGAGAGAATAGCTTTATTGAACTTAAATAAAAAAACCGTTGAAAAATATATGTACACTATTCAGCACTACAGTTACTTTCGAACGAATTTTAAACCGATTGTTTCTATCGAAAAACTCAAATATTCGTAGGTGGTGCTCGTGTAGTTGTGTTACAGGGAGCGATATTGATCGTTGTTAAAAAAATAGTAACAGTAGCTTAAAAAATTAAAAAAAATATGTAAATATGTATTTTATTACAAGCTTCACCTTTGCTTAACATTCAAGCTTCATCTTTGCTAAACCAGTTACAAAACGAAAATTATCCTCCAAAAACCAAAAAAACCTCTTCCCATGCCTCTAACGAAGATAGTTCCGTTTTAAAGTGTTGGAATAAAGGAAATACTCCTTTAAAGCGATATTTTTTCATCACTTATGCTACCTTCCCTACTGTTTCCGATGCTCATGTGAGCACTTTAGCTAAATACCGCACCGCACACTAGCTAATGCACTTGAAGTAACGAAGCCAAAAAGCAATTTCATACGATCCCATCGAACCGTGCACGGTTTTAGCTTCAATCGCTTCCAACAATTATCACCGCCACGGGAATACTGGTTGATAGCTTGATTAATTTTGCCCTACATCTTCATGAGCGAAAATAAATGGTCTTTCAGCGAAACATTCATTGGCTGCTGGCGGCCGGTTGGGATGGGCAATGCACCAACATGGCGGCCTCACGTCCTTGCTAATCTCTAGCAAACTGATCTGGCTACCTCGCACAACAAACTTCCCGAAGACACACAACTTTGCTCAAATATTAATGCCCCCATTCGCAACGTTGGTCGGCTTTTCTGACGTGCAATTCTCTTCGCCCGCGTCTGGCAGCGTTAATACCCGCACGCCACTGTTTGTTGTGGCATAATTTATTCACACATTTATTTAGTGATGCTCGCGTAAGCACCAACAATGACGGCACCATCCCCGGGAGGTGCGCTGGCACGGGACGGGCCGGCGAGCGCAATTGACAATCTAATTAATCCTAGCGCGAGATATTGGTATGATTTTTTGGCACCGAACCCTCGTCGCCCGGTACTTACCGGTCCGTTCCGCCCGCCAGATAGTAGACGATGGAGAACAGCGCGTACGCCACACCGATACCGGTCGTCCAGTACGCGTGGTTCAGCTTGATCGGATGTCCAACGATGGTCAGATCGATTAGCATAATGATGGAGTTGAGCACGTGCACCATGAGATTTACGGCATCGACACGGTTTTTACCTGCGCGAGGGGTAAGGGGTAGAGAAGAGAACGATAAAGAGATTAAACTTTTCTATTAGCAGGGGGCGGGATGATATTGCTGGAAGAGGGATTCGCAATGCATCCAGGGATCCAACTGATGGAAATATAAAATGCAATCAGATAGATTTAATTTGATTTCAACCGATCGGTTTTGGTGTGACACGGATTCTACCTTTAGGAAGGAAAAGGATCTACAGTACTTGAGATGGTTCGGTATGGAAGGTGTAGTAAATTTTATATTGAAGCAATGCTGCGTTAAAGTAGCAACAAATCAGTCTAAATTGCCAGGGTGGAGCAATATATAAATGATGCTCTACCTCGTAATGAAGTTGACTATCGTAAATTTCCAAAAAACTATTCTAGTTAATTATAACGAGAAAAGGTTTAGTAGTTGGAATTCACCCAATCCGCGGCGCCTTAAAGTATGCAATTTTTAAGTCAAAATATTTTTTATTAAAAAAACTCTAGTCTAATGTTGTTCTTTTTAAAACTGTGCTTTAATTATATCTAAGATATGAGTAATTAAGGAGCAATAATTAAAATACCCCATCCGATTCCCAACGATGCACAACACAGAATACTAACATCACTGTCAAAAGCTATCATCATCCTGGCTTATTTTTTACTAATCCTTCCGAATCATACCCATCAAAGGATTGGTTGGGAAGTTCCTACAACCTTAATAAGCAACCATGCGTCTCCATGCAGCAAGCATAAACAACGTGGTGAAATTGCGGGCGGCCACTGCATCCCCTGCATCTCATTTCTGGGTCGCTTTAATTCTGCATCAATCTATTGTTGTTCCATGCTTTATTTGCACACGAAGCACGAAGAGAGCTTTATTTTAGACAGCATACGATTAAACCATGAACATGCATGCCGCTCACCAACAAAAGGCGTACCCAGTACATATCCGCAGTTTAAAGCGTTCTCCATCGCTGCCCCATCAGTACGGTGCGCCCTGGCAGTGGCTTTTGTTTACTGATTTAGCTGCAGGAGATTAAAATACGCAATCTTCTGCAGACATCGAGGGCGATAATGGATTTGCATGCTGCATGTCCTGCGGTGTTTGTGTTTAATGTGAGCAACAGGCAGATGAATTTCAAGAAATAACACCTACCACTATACCGTTCGTATGCATTTGAGAGCCGGGTTGAAACGGCACAGAGCGAACTTGAAAAAAAAAATTTTTTTTTTGCATTTTGGTCTGTCCACAAATTGTCTTACAACTTTAGACAATAAGTTTCTCGCCATATCAAAATTAAATACGTCTGAGTTTTCCACTGCCCGGAAGTTGTTGAGATGTTGATGCCCGAGGCATTGCAGACAGAAGCTCGATAAGCAGATCGAGGCAACACCGTTGGCTGGGACGCAACAAAACTTCGGATGCTTCGGTGGCTAGATAATGAACCGCACCATTCCCGGGCTGGCCGGAACTTCGGTGGGAATTTGTTTGACACACTTTGCACCAACGGTACCGGGATACCGATATGGATGAAAAGAAATTTGAAAGAGAAAAAAAAACTTGCCTGTGGCGGTGGTAGCAAAGTTGTCACTTCCTGTTCGTCCGAAAGCTAGTGTCGGCGGGCTCTAGTGTCCCGTGAAAGTATTCTTGCTTTAGAGAAGTTTCGCTTAACGCTAATTACGGACAAATGCTTACAAAACGTCAGCCTGCTGCGATCGTAATGGAGGTGAAACACGCGAAAGGCATATTGTGGCAAAACTAGTTATCCGATCTCATCGTGGCACTAGAAGAGTCCTATCTTTAAAGCAGTGAAAACGGAATTAAGCAAATTTTAATTCCAAAACTATTTTGTTGGTACCAATTAGCGTAAAATAATGAATGAATAAACGAATTTGAAAAAATAACTATGATTTTTAAGAAAACACCATGCGTATGGGAAAAAAAGAAATATCTCAGACGGTTGGAAGTCTTCCAAAACACATTGCATAACTTTAGGCGCAAAGTAATGAATTAAAAAATCTTCCACCATGGCATGATAATTACAAAAAAGACCACATTGTTATATAAAATATGGTATACTTGATTTCACATAAAAATCTTCTTACTAGACAATAAAAATAGAAATCTCCACGGAAAAGATCTTCAAAAAAAAAATACAAGAGAAGTTTTATACCACGCAAAACAAGAAGAATGCAAAAGAAACTTGTTCGTATCCAATAAAAGACACATCACGAAAAATGAAAAGATTGTTTCTCTTCTACTTCTACCCACAACTTCGGCCTTAAAAATATTTGTTCCTTTAAATCAGCAACTCTGCAAATTCCCGGAACGATTAACTGTCTTTTGATGATAGAAACCGTCAGTGAGGCGCAGATAATCTGCTTGGCAAAGTTATAATCGATGAGAGATTAGACACTGCCTTGCGGGCAGCGTTTGGGTTGGTAGCCGGTTGTCGTTTTCTATGAAATGTTTGTGATGGGCTTCACACCGTTGTCAGCAGCTCATGAGCTCAAGTGAGTATAGCAGGGATGCGCCCGCAGGTAAGGCGACGTGTGGTGAGATGTGAACATAAACGATGATTAAATACATTTTCATAAAACCGTCGCCAGATTCCGGAGCATGGGTGTTGGTGTTTCTGTATCAAGATCCGATATACATGCACTTACGCTTTTGCTTACGTTTCATACCCGGCAGAATGTTTAACCAATTACGGTACGAAGGGAGCGGCCGGATTCCACGTCCTATTTCTATTAACGGAGCAAGGATTTATAGTGCTTTAATTATACTCACTTGGATCGTACACGAACGTCCAGTACACGATGGTGACGATGAACGAGTAGACGGTAGCAATCGTGTACGCAATCCAGTAGACCGAATGCAGACGACTTTCCCTTGCGACATGGATGTTCCATTCTGGAGCGATTGGAAGAAAATAAAACACACACCTTTATAACACGTGGCAACGCGAAACAATTTACAAAGCGACTCGAAACAAATCAAACTACTGAAAAGAAGAGTACAGAGGAGGCAAAAAAACGAATTACCGCCAAGACATCATGGCGGAAGTAATAGACATTGAAATTGTACTCGCGACCGAGCGCAATGGAAATGCACTTTCCGGTGCTGGCTTCCGGGCGCGCTGACGACGTAAGGTACGCGGCACTTACCGAACTCATTCCGGTCAATCATCAGCCCCTTGGTGACGATGATGGCCGCCAGCCAGGCCTGGATGGTGCACGCCAGCAGTGCCCAGTGCGTCAGGTAGATCCACCATTTGGCGTAGTGATGCTCGAACATCGGCTCAGAGCGACCGATGTCCAGCACGGAGCAGACTAGCATCGCCAGGAACACGATGGCCACTATCAGTCGGTACAGCAGGTAGCATATTCCGACCTGGGTGCTGCTTTGCCACTGTACGGAGAAAACCGGAAAAGAGAAATAGAGAAAGGGGAAAAAACGAACACATTAACACATCGGGTCGCTCTAACTTGCTGCTGCTATGAAATAAAAAAAACGAACAAAGAAGGCGCGGTGAAAACTCGATCAAACGCGGAAACAAAACGCGCTACACTGTAGCGACCGGTGCGGAACACTCAAAGTGTGCAAAAATGCAGATTTTGAGATTTTTTTTTCTGTCATTTTCTCCCTTCCCCAACCGCCATCCCATCGTGCTGATTATACTCCAACCTGCCCACACGCAGACGGGCGCATGACGGAGTGGAAGAGTTTGCAATATTCATCCCTCTCATTTGCTGGGCGAATTGTCACCCCCGATTGTGGGTCCGAACCCTTTGTCCAGGCAGTGTTGCAGTAGAATAGGAGCGTTTGTTTATTTTTCTTTCCGGAAAACGCTCTTGTGTTCGCTTGTTGTGTTGCGAGAAATGAGGTGATGAAATATTTACGGGGGTTGCACATTTTTTTCGCATCCCAAATGAACATTTGTGTTTCGAATTAGTCGCCCGGGAGACGTCGTTGAAAAGGTACCGCGCTGCTTGAAGAGAATTCTGCCGAGAAACGATCGCAATGGACAATAAAAAAAACCTCTTTAGATCAGCTACTGAATAATGCATATATTACATCGAAGTTTTCGATTCATCTGCGCGTGGAAAATGAGTAAGTAAATGGAAACATGAAATAGATATTAGTTTTTACACTACCTGGTAATTTAGGTGCTGATACAAATGAAGGAAGCAATCATTATATTGGTTACATTTCGGGCATAATTTAAAAAAGGGTAAACTTTAACCGATTTTGATAAGTCTTTCCGATGAATTTAAATATTTTTTCACGCAAATTTTATCAAAATTGTAAATAACGTCATCAATATCGATAATTTTAATAAAATCCCAGCTTACTACTGCGTGATCCTCGTGGTGGTGAGATAATAAGTTCCACCGCAAATTACTCCTTAACACATCGCACCACATAAATAGTATAAGCTGGTTTAAGCTGCGATGAGTGTGGGCAGCAAACCAAATCAGACAAAAAAGGCCAACATAAACGAACTGATTGTAACGCAAAACGCTCTCAACGGATGAAGAATGCAATTGTGAATGGGGAAATGGTGCCCCAAGAAGAGTCCAGAAAACATCACCGGAACGGAGAGCACCCTTAATGTGCATTAATTAACGCATTGTAGTAGACCACGGGGCGCGAACGTGCGGTGGTTTTTCCAGTGGGCGAGAGGAGGCGTTGGACGCGCCAGCAGGCGCCCACCCCACGCGCAGAACGCATAAATATTTGACTGCAGTGTTTTTCAATTTGTTTCATTATGTGCGAAAAAGCAAACAAACTTTTTTCGGACTTTTGGCCATTTTCGATATCTCGTCCGGGATTGGGCGTCGAAAAGAAATGTGGAGAAAAAAAACGAGAGAAAAATGCAGCTGCCTGTCTGCTTGCATGTGCATGCCAAGGGACACTCAATCGGTAGACCCGAAAAAGTTGATTTTTGTGGCACGTTCTTTATGACGGGGGGAAGGGTGGTGAGGAGAAGGAGGGATGCACCACGAGAGCATCGCCATCATGAATCATGCACTGAGTTGCAACAGCCAAGGGATCGTTCTGCATGCGCCGTGGTTTGGAGTGCAGATTTTTTTTTGTCTACTATTTGTTTGTTTGTTTTTTCCCCGCTGCTTCAATGCAGCAAGCACGCGCGCGCGCTGCTGTTTTCAATAAATATTTCGTGCTTCAGAAGTCGAGAGTTTTTCGATGCATTGTGTGTGTGTGTGTGTCGGTTTCGTTCTTTTCAATATAGCCCTCTTCACTGTTCTTGCGAACGGTATTCTTCTTGATGTTTCATTTTATCTTTTGTTTGATTGTATCTTGCGTGTGTTGTCAACCGCTGCTCGTAGATAATGCCACGGGTTATTGATTTCTTTTTCGGTGCAGCTACGAGCTTAGCCCTTGGCCGCAGCAAGGTTCAAGGGAGAAAGGTTCGAGATTATTTCGGCCTGCGGTATTTTCCATTGTGATGAATATTTCATCCAAACGCCGCTCACGAATTACGCTTCATTATTTAATTTTTTTTTGTTTTTCACAATTTTTTACCTCTTTTTACTCCGCACATTTCAAAACAAAGATTTATGTTGGTTCATTTATTTCATTTGCTGGTTTTGTTCATTGTGTATTTTGTTTTTATTTAGTGACCACTTCCTTCCCGACTGGCGGAGTGCATGTGGCGCACATTTTGGCTCGTTTATTGTCCCGCTGACTGCGAACATAAAACCCCCGAGAAGAAGATGCCCCGAATGTGAGCGGAGCAAATTTACTGTTTTGTGTGAATGATGCCGTGCTTGGGTTGGCCGTTCGGTGGGCACGTTCAACATGCAAACTGGGGTCAACACATACACTGAACGTACGCACGACGAGCGAATCGTGTGCCAGCTTGCAGCTGCGTAATGCTGCTCCCCAGCAGCACGAAGAACGTTTTAATTTCGATGCTCGATGCCTCCCCGATGGAGGTGCCTGGTGGCTTATGACGCGCGTTTTGGGCAGCTTCGATGTGCGATGCAGTCGAGTCACGTGTGTAATATGACCGGTAATGGTGGAAATAAAGCACCATTCCGGAAGCAGACCGCGATACGCGTTATTGGCCCGCCCATTATGGCGATACAGATCAGATCCTTGCACGGTACGACAGAAGCGCTCGTATTGACGCGCTAGCCAATAAAATTTCCCATGATAGTGGAGATAGAGATGAAAAGAACAAGTAGAAGATAGGAACAAAAAACGAGTCCTGATAGAAAAACTAACACAATAAAAAAAAGAAACCAATATTTGATACTCTACATCTTTGAAAAAAATTAAAAAAAAACAGCAGTCTTTTAAATGATTATTTTTCATATATTTAAACAAGAGTAATTGTAATATGATAAATGATGATGATAGTATTATAAGAGTATTAAGAATGTTGATAAATCAATTCACAAGCATACAAGTAAAAAAGAATCCTAGTAGAACTTTACTAAAAATGAGTAAATAAAGCATAAAAATATCTTTTTTCATTAGAATGCGTTTACGATAACTTTGCGCCTAAATGTATGCAAAAATACATAAAGTAATTTCCATGTTTTTTTTTGTAATTTCTATTCCATAGAATGATATGTATGTGGCAATAAATTTACTAATAAAACAGATACGCAGACAAAACAAAGTTAAACAACACCTATGCGTCCAGTTGGTTTTGTTTCGCTGAACACCCATTGTGTGTGACCTACTTTAGAACACTCGCCGAGAACGAGTACCGCGACGACGGCAGGACACCACCGCGTTTACGTCACGCTGTGATAAGCCATCACCGTCATCTGGCGCGGTGTGAGAGATACGCTCGACGAGGAGTGGCTTATCTGGAGCACTCTCCAGCACGCGTCTAAATTATGAACCAGATAAAGCGGAACTGTCATCAGACCGGGCGGCCCACCGGCCTGGACGCGCGGTGCTGGAACATTATCCACACGCCGAGAAAGTGGCTGGAAAGCTGCGCTTATTGACGCTCGAAACGCGGAGTAACTACCGGGCCTCTCCCGGAAAGTTAACCCAAAGCATCCCCACGCAGTTGGGGAAAACGAACTCGGGATCTATTTTTTGCTGTTGCTGTGAATGTCTGCGCTGCGCTTTATTTATGCATCTCAACCTGTTTATTAGCCCGTTTTCGCAACTGTCCCGGATGATGCCCGGGGAGGCGCGTTGGCCGTTATCTTCCGGCGAGTATGTGTATGCGAGCCGCGTTGGATGGAAAGCTGGAAAACTCTCCTACCCATCCACTCGAGAACCACCATTCGAATATCCAACCCAAAACTGAAATGAAAAATCCACCCCCAGTGTGTACACCTCCGGGGCCTGATAGCGCACTAAAAAAACAAAACAAAAAACTCCCAGAACTTACCTGACACAGATAGAAATGATGCCGTTCGACGCGGTTTGGTGAGCTGCTCGGTTTCGGCATGCAGCTGGTCCATATTTTGGTAACCATGACTCTGCAAGAAGAGACGAGAAGAAAAAAGGGAAGTTCAGAAAGCCGCCATAAGCAACAACACGGTTCAATTAAAGTTTATCCCAACTGCCGCAGAGCGTAAAACCCCGGGTCCGTTGAAGTGATGCACCTCGGGAAGTGTGCTAGCACCAGGGAGAGGAAGTAAAATTTGTAGCACCGTTGATATAGGGGTCTCGTGTATACGGTGCGGAAAAATGGAAACGAAATTGCGCACCAAGGGTTCTCGTTACGCTTGTGTGTAGGTGTGTAGGCGCTAGTAATCAACGCAGGCAGTACAAAATGGAACTGCGCGTTCTTTCCGAGCACACGACCGGACCGACGGACGGACGGACCGAGATGTAGAACCGTGCCAGGTTGGCTGATCGGCTACAGCTAATGGAAAACCCTACTGGTAGAGTATTTTTCGACCGCCTTTTTTGTGTCCGCATAAGCTGGCAAGGATTAGGTACGAGATTTTAAAGGATTATCTTAGATTTCACTTAGTACGGCGACGGTGGTTTGTAAGAATTTTGCGGAAGTGAAAGTTAAATGATTACTTTGAAATTTTTACTGTAGCCCGCGGTTGGACGAGCGGGCGGGCCTTTCCGCGGACATTGGGAATGAATTAATTTAATTTAATAGCTGCGTGCATTTCTCCGCACAGCAAGGTTTACCGACGCGAAGATTACAAAGGATGCTACAGGTTAAAAATCGGTTCCACTTTTAATCGGCTGTGACGTACTGAGTGAATATTTTATCCATGTGTGACTGCTATGATTGATTTCATAATTCAATCTTTAACCTTTTTCGTAAAGCGTTCGTGATTTCATTTGCCATGGTTTCTAGAAATGCGATCGATAGTAAACATGAATCATGGTGTAAATTTGGGTTATTTTTTGGAAATATGTTTGTTCAACTACTTTGTTCCTGAAAAGCGAGCTACCCGGGATGCACCGAATTTTTAAACCATGCCTTAGTATATGTTTTCAAAAAGGCTCCTGTTTTTCTAAAATACGCATACAATTTGAAAAGGAATGTCCATACGTATGCCATACGTTAGAAAATCCTCACTCTACTCATTATGTTTCACATTAATCGATCAAAGTTTTCCGCAAAGTAACGTTTTCCTCAAAGTAACGTTTTCCTCAAAGTAACGTTTTCTTCAAAGTAAAGTAAGAAAGAAAGTACAAATGAGCTCCCATCGTGCAAAGGTGGTACTGATTCTGCCGGTACCAACAAATACTAGTCTATTACAGTACTGTTTCCACCGATTTGGAACACGTCCGAGCGAAACACGAACAGTAAGCGGAGTTAATACACAAATTAAAAGCCATTTATCTCATTAGAAAGCACCGCACGGGTTCGGCTGCTCTTGAAAATCCTGCCACGTTGCATCCTAGTATCCAGCTTCTTCACACGAGCACCTTCGCTCGTTGGCGTTGCCATTGGAGGAAGTGCTCTTGAAATCTTAACTAGCGGCGGCAGCGGCGGTCTATTCATTAGTAACCGATTGGCATGCCCTCGAATGGCGGTGGCAAGCCGAAGCTAAAACTGGTTGTCAGCAACACACGAGTGCGCCAAGATGCGATGGACCATCGAACGATCGAACTTCGATGGAGGGATGTGCGAGCTTTTTTTCCCTTTCGCTGGTGCCTGGTGCGGTTGTTTTCGTTCTGCTCCAAACCGTGCTCACGATGCGGGTGCAGAGATCCTATCGGCAACGTTTGCAGACCCACTCGAGCGTACTGCAGCAGGTTATTAGCAGCATTGGGAGGGGCTCTCCCCTTTGTGCCGAAACTCAGCCAGCCGGAAGAGCTAAGCACGGGTGTCAATTGCAGATTATTAAAATCGCCACTCGGAAAGCATGCTGACGGTGATACTGGTGACGCTCGAGTGCTTCGCTTCCATGACAGTGAACTTGATTGAACCTTTGCCAGATGTTCGGAACGGGCGTATGCAAGGATCGAGTTTCGGATACGCTTCGTACGTCGCTTTAATCGGAGCGTAGGGTAAGCGTAGTAGACGCTAGATCGATTACACATTTTTTATATGGTTCACGGCGGTACACGATCTAGATTCAAACAACGTTAATAAAGCGATGAAGATAACAAACGAAGGTTAGTTCTGTGTATCGAACAATATGAAACAACAACAAAATAACCCTACCGAATCAACAACTCCCACCACACTTCCTGGTCTGTCTAATCGATGTCAACCTGTGGGCATATGGTTTGTTGTTTTTTTTTCTTTCAATTATTGCTACGGTGACACGGCGACCCCGAAGAAGCCGCCTGTTTGCTACACTCGGTCGATGCCCGTTTTGCTGACATTTGAAGCGCGCTCACGTCAATCGCTCCTAAACGTCCCGCACACAAACGCCATATCCTCGTATCGGTGGAACGGCCATCGTAATGTGGATCGTAAAATTTTGAATCCAACTGCCGCAATCAAATTGCGATGTTTATTTCGATTTTGTTTCGCTTTCGGGGAGGTTTCTCTCCACGCGCCCATTTTCCGGCCGTATACACGGTTCCGTGATAGATAACGTGAACGTAAAAACCGCTGGAACAACACCGCGGGATAAACATATCGATTCTGGCAGCGAACGCGCGCACCAGAGGTGTACGAACGCGTGAGATTTTTTTGTCGGAAAATTGCTGACCAAGCGTACAAAAAGCAGCATTTCGAGACGGTGATAGTGTGTGGATCAACTTTTGGTGTCATTAATTTCACGTGCCGCGTATGAACCTGTCAGCTGCAGAGAGATGGGGCTGGGAGATGCTGGGTGGAGATTTTGTTTGGGCATGTGGGCGGAACAAACACCATTGGCGCATCATGACATTGAGCCAATGGGCTAATGCCGAGGCCGATTCGTATCAATCAGCGCAATTGTTTGGCCACGTGGAGCTAGCCGTTTTGCTGTATCTGCATTGTTTTACGCAAAAAAGCAAACAATCAAAATTTAACGGAAATTTGTAAAATAATTTATTTTCGGTTTTGTCAAGCTTTCGATTAAACATATTAGAAATATTGTTATGGGGAACGTGAACTATACCAAGGGGGTTTTTGCCAACATATTGTATTTCTGACAACAATATGTTGGCAAAAATATTATAACAAATTCTTAACTTTTTTTTTGAAAAATATAAATGAAAAAGAACGCGTATTAATAATCCTTCAAAGTATAATTGTAATTTTAATAACATATTGAGGATTTCTTAACACAAATTATTTGTAATAGAGCTTAAAAATTAAAATGCACGATATTTAATTTCGCATTTAGAGGTTGAGATATTCGTTGGGTTGGATATTATTTTTCAAAGGCTTACAACAAAGAGTACTCTGTAAAATTAAGATTTAAATGCACACATTACAGCAGACATATGGAATAGTTTCTAAAGTCAACTTGCGCCGTAAAGTATGCAATCTATAATAATTTTTGTTTGCTAAGCCTCGTTGGTACCATGTCAACGTGGAAACCTATCAAATAAAACGTCAAAGAACAGTGCGTACTTTTGGGTGCTAAATATGAACTTTTATCCATAATTTGCATGATAGCATAAAGTACAGGAACCAGTTATCCAGATTTGAGGACAAAACGAAATTGAACTTGTTTCCCATCAGACCGTCCAGCTCCAGCCAGTTCATGAAACTTCCGAATACCTCCTCGCATTCAACCGGCTGACCGGCCCGACCACCGACCTGACACATTCACTGTCGAAACCGGTACGGAATGTCCCTTTATTACCATGCACGATTGCAATTGCGTATACCTGAGTCGGCATACCTAGCCAGTGGGCTAGGTTATTTTTTTTTTATTTCCATCCGTCCACCGGAACTAGCATTGGCTCATGTAACTAGGAGAATAATTGAATTCATTTCTGGGAAAGTCGTTGGTAACAAAACCACTAACCAGGTTATTGATTGCACCGACCAGCAAAACCACAGTGCCTGTTTCAACTCCTTCTATCACTTCTATCTCTTTCCCTCTCTGTTCCCTCCACCTCATTTAAGCTAGAACGACCGGAAGCGATTGCACGTAGCAGCTACAGGCAAAAGCCACCCCCAGCAGCATGTGGGATGCTGACGTTAGGCGATGGTCAACCGCCGCCGCACGTGCATTCAATGTCCTACGGGTACATCCATTTTTCTCCGAAACGGCATATTCCAAACTGTGTGCTTCTTGTAAGAAATGAAATTTAGCTCTGGAAAATAAACTAAAAAAAAACAAACTTCAAAAACGTTGATCTGCACAACGTAGGAAAAAGGCGTTTGCGTACGTCTCCACGTACTCGGTACTTTCCGGGGGTTTATGGTTCTAAGTTTTTCTCCCCCCACCAGTCGACTAGACGAAACTAGTTGCAACGGGAACACAAAAACTTGTTGCCCGGCTGACGTCCATTTGAATTTCAATTTCCATGCAAGGACCTACAACTGCAGGGGCTGCAATAGAAAAAAAAACGACGATGACAGACCCGAAACATGAGCGACAGTTTTAACTCCACCTTGCGTCCGGCATACATCAGAGCTTTCGCCGGCGAGTTTCGAGGAAAAATGTTTCACTCGTCCCTATTGCACAACGGAGCGAACGGGGTAAATCCACTTTCGTGTCGGTAAATAAGCTGCTGACGGAACGGATGCTTTATGTAATGGTGCTTTCAGTCTACCAGCAGCAGGATGTCTCGAAAGATATTGTATGAAGCAGGGTGGGAAACGTAGAGCATTCTCGGAAAGCCCGGATTTGTGAGCAGCGTTGTATAGTTTGCATTCGGTCAGTATTCTCGGAAGAGGTTTGCATCTTCCAGGCGATTGTTTTTGCATCGAACTCTAGAATTTTAGTAGTATAAATGTAAATCTGCAAAATACTGGATACTGGATCATTTTCTGGACATTTTATAAAATTCAAAGTAACCCAGCTATCAGTATAAATATACACCGATCAAATTGTACACCTTCACAAAAAAGTATCCTCGGTGCAGATTCGCTCAGACCTTGCCTTGTTGTTCCTTTCCTTTAATTTTCCATTTAATAGACTTTAAATAATGCACGGAAAAATAAGGCAACGATCCATTATTACAGGCTCCAGATCGATTCAAACGACTTCATCATCATCAGCCACTTCCCCATAACCTTCGGTGTGTAATCGAACGCACAGGGTTCTTAAGGGAAGGCAGATAAAAAAAAACTCCAATTTCCATAATGGAATAAACCAACCAACCAACCGGCTCTCGGTCGGAAGAAGTCATCCTGCTAATGGAAAGCTAGCAGCTACGGGCAAATCCGATTCCTCTACCGAGCACCCTTTACTGTATGGTTTTACATTTGTTCTCCCCACCCTACTTCCTCCTCGGTGGGTAAAGATAATGCCGGAGCGCGCCAACCGGCACTGCTTATCAATTTCTGCTGACGGTGAAAAATAGTTCCTTGCGCGAAGAAATCCCCAACTGATCCGGACTCCCCGGGACATCCCGACGTTGGTTGGCATCCCACGAGCAGCTGATAATTAGAGCGGTCAGGAAAGTGAGAGCTGCAGCCGAGACCGAGCCTCGTTCACAGTAAGGTTGGTGGCAAGCGTTTTTGTTTTCTCCACTCCCACCATTTCATTTGAAGCTCCAACTTGTGCTGCGTGGTATGGCTTGGATGACATTTTTCATTTATTTTAAAGTAGTTTTCTCGCACTGCTTTTCCCACGTTTTTTTCCCACCACTTCGGCTGCGCTTCAGAAGCAATTAGCGCAGCAAGTTTTATCATGTTTGCGAACCAATTAAGGAGAAAACGTAAGACATGGCACAGCGTTGCAACTGTTAACTTTTACACTTTTACACAAGAGGGTTTTTAAAAATTGATTGGAAATATAAAACGCCCGTGTCAAATATTGACGCCTTCCGGTAAATATTGAATTAAATCAATGAAGCGTTCAACGGTGAAACGAACGAAAAACATCACGAGACACATTTGCTTTTAAAAGTCACTCTCCCAGCCCAACACCATCAACACTCGCGCCGTCAACGTTTGCATTCCGGCTGCTCCCCAAATTGGATCAAAATCACCATCACCAACCGAGTTTTCGAGCGACCGTGTTGGGGAGGCGCTTTCAATCATAACTTATTTTAACACTATCACCGTCCGGCACCCGGTTCGGGCACAACTAGCACGGATTTTCCGGGAAAACTTTTGCGGAAAAGAAGTGTATCGGTTGTTTTTTTTTTTAGTTTGTTCTTTTCCATCTCTTCCGATCCAGATGGTTGGGAAATGGTGTGAAGAATTTGGAAGCAAAAAAAAGCAGATCCTAACGTTACCACCACTAGAAGAGCATGACCGATGACCGGAAATCATATCATATGGACAGGCGCACACACACACCCACCCACACCCATCGCCTTTGGATGTGGGCCATTAAACTTGGGATGTGTTCTTTGGTCCACTGGCTCGGATTCTGTCGAGGAGCGTTTCGCCGGGAAGCACTTTGGAATAAGCTTCCCCTCCCATCCGAACAGTACAGGGCGGCTTGAGGAGTTGACATGAAGCATCCGAATGCATCGCACGAGCACGAGAACTGGTGTGAACATCGAACCATCTTCACCCGGACATGAGACACAAACGGAATGCGGAGGCGCAAGAAGAAAAAAAAAGCATAACAAGGCCCCAGCACACATCAACGCTTTCGAATCGCAAATCTTATCAAACGAATATGAAATTTATTCATACGAAATCCATCCAATTCGCTTCAGCGTTGAGCCCAGCCGGAATCTAGTAGTTCTCGGTACCGTTGCGCAAAATCCTTACCAAGTTGACGTCGGCTAGATGTTCCGGCGATGTCTCAGCAAAGGGAGTGGTGTGAGGACCAAATGGAGAAAAGATTAAATTTGCTGATCTGAGAACATATGCGCACGGGAAACATGTATTTCTATCGCCATTTGCGATCCGCTCCGGATGAACTTCTGATCCGATCGCAGACATGAAAAGAGCATACGCGCAGTGAGATTGATGGTAAAAGGCAAGGCCGATGGATATCGAGAAACCCACGGGTGCAACGTACCCGGGTGTTTCATCTGCACGAGCGCGCGTGCCTCCTTCGTCCTAATGGTGTGAGACTTGACAGTTCGTTTCGCAACATTCCGGAAGTTCCGGCCCCTTTCGATGGCACCGTGGGACGTGAGAACGGCGCACGTTCCAGTACATCCACCTGTGCAACGAAACCATTTATTACATCCTTTCACTCCACGCACCAACACCGCCACACATTCGCCTCGGTCCTTCCTTGAGAGCTTGAGGAGGGATTGGTGCCACTCGTGTACCGGGAGACCCTTCTACTTGTTCGTCAACTCCCAAAGATCCAAGGTTCCGGTGGTGAGAAAAACAAAAAATTCGTTCAGAACTCCAGATGTGTCGTTCTCACTGTCGCACGAAAGGTGACGCAGAACTGCATCGGAGGAGCAACCCGAGTGTTCCGACGGCCGAAGCGAGATGCAGAGAAACAACCAGTCACCCGCCCAACCCACCGGAACCATTCAAAAGGACAAGCACCTGACTGATACAAATATTTATCGATCCCTTGTGGGGACTTCTGTGAACAACTCTTGTGCTAGTGGGCTGCGGTTGAGGGCTTTCGGGGTGGGATTTCGGTTCGAAGGTGAAAGCGTCGCTATTCAAGATGTGTTTACCGTGCGGGTATAATACAAGTGCCAATCATTTACGGACATTGCATTTGGAAATCCCATAATCAGACTTCCGAGCTTACGAGCGAGATGGGCGGACGATTGGTCGAAGAGGGATTAAGTAAGTTCGCACCACCGAGCGAGTGGTCGCCACTGTACGACACATGACGCACGGAAAACAGCAAAGATCTAGGACGTGTGGGTAGGACCGTACGGAGGAGTGGGTGCCTTGTTACTTACTTCTTTTTTATTAGTTGCGTCTGGGAGAGCTTTAGGGCTTTTGATAGAGATAGAGAAGCAGTGTTCTAGAGCGATAAGGTCATGCGGGGGTTGTTTCGTGTCTGGTTGGGCTTGGGTTACATGGATTACGGCACGGAGATGTCCTTTTGAGGTTGTCCGATTACACACCGATTGCTAATAAAACAACATGACATATTGTTAGCACCTCATAACTCAAATATTGGCAATATATATGCGGTGGTAATTAATTATTTTATTAAAGTTCGTTCCGGTTTTTCTGTGTGAAGATTTTAAAGTGTGTTTGTTAGGTCTAAGCCTGAGCTTTAAATTAAATAAAATTACTGAACAATGGTTCTTGCCTTTACTGGCGTTACAATGAGCTTGATTGATTTTACATTGACATAATTTAATTTCAACCAAAAACCCGTGACCCAAACATGAATAATTGAAAAAATACATTTTATTATTCCAGATGAAATTGTGTAAGTTTTTTAAAGTACTTTCCAAAACATGTCTTACAATGTTCCATATACGGTTAAATTTTTTATTTCCTCATTAGAAGAGGAGAGAATTGAATTCTTTTGACATTTTTTAACGTCAGAATATGGTAACAAAATTATCATATGTTAGTGTGAAAATAAAATTTTGAAAAAATATAACTCAACGTGGATAACAAAGTCAGCTGATGGGAAACAACACACACAAAATCTTCGTTCAACAGCAATCTGTTTTTCCGTGCAAAACACACTTCGCAGAGCCTTACGATATAACAATAATCTTAAAAAAAATATGCAAATAAATTGCATCTAGGATAGGTAAACGGTAATTCATTTTTAATCCAAACACCGCTCGGACGAAAGCTTTAACAATAATTTCCATTCCTAGCCGTCGACACCGCATCACAAACAACCACGGTGGCGACAGATAAACGCTAGCAAACGCTACCACCCGTGCCCGGCTTCTCAATATTTATTATTCAAAGAAACGGTCAGTCCTGCCAGCTGGGTCCCACGCGTTGGAAGCGACAGCAAAAATAAACAAAACAAAAATAACACCATCGTGAGGATCCGGCCACAGATCCTGCAATCAGTTTCGCACTTCCGGGACCGGTGGATCGGTCGGTTCATAAATATGTACGCCCGTGGAAATGCATCCGGGGTTCGGGGAGACTAAAAATAGCTTCCATCACACGGAAGCCGCCCGATCCTGGAGGAGTGAAGGACGAACGTCATCGTATCCCAGCCAATGCCGGAGCACGCGAACCGGTAGCACGAAAATAGGCAAAAATTGTCGACCGACAGAGTACACACCGGCGACTAGAAACAAAAGGGCTAACGCTGACGTCCCCGCAATCAGAAAGCACAATCCATTGTGGAGTGGGGAACGGAACGCAACGGTGAAGGGGAAAGCAAACACAGCTGCAAGTGGAGGACAACGCAAAGAACACACAGACACACACACACACACACACACACACACACACACACACACACACACACACACACACATAAAAGCGAAAACGCATACACGGAAACGCGGGGAAGGAAAAGTAAAAGCGTCTAAGAAAAGCCTCATAAATTATGTGCACACAGCAAAAGAGTTCCATGTGCTGCGGGAAATTCCCAGGCAGGGAGATGATCGGCCCGGACGTTTACTTCCCGCTTGCGCAGCCAACTGGCAAGGAGGCAGGCAGGCGGTGCACGATGAGAAACTTGGTTATGATGAAGTAGCGGATTGATTAAATTGCTAATTCGATAACCGTGTTTGCGATTTATTTAAATGGTTTCTCGGCAGCGGAAACAGACGAGATCCTTGAGATTATTCTGTTTTGCACAAGAGAGCATAGAATGGTTGTGTTTTTTTTGTGTAGTGTATCTTAGAGTGCGTACATTTCTAGTGTAAATTTATGCAAACAGTTATATTTATCATTTTGACGCATCAATTTTTCGAAGCCGACCGTACTTTGGCGCAGTATTTCGTGGTACCGATATCGAATGCGACTGCTTTCGAGCTCTACATTTCCATTTTTTTTTTCAACATTTTTTATGTGTACTATTTTTAAGTAAAAACTGATTATAGTGTAAGGATTGAGTTGAGTATCTTTCGGCGGAGAGAGAGAAAATTTGTAGTATTTGTAGTATAGGATATATTTTTTAAATTTATTATTATGCACAGAAACTTTACAAAATCTGGGACGAAAGTTGCCTAATCTTTTTTTTAAAGAAATTTATGTTCAAGACATTGAAATTGAAGATAAAATTCTTCCTTAGATGAACTCCTACCAAAATATCATATCTGCTAAATCATTAAATGATTTAATAGACCGTTGATAAGCTGTAAAGTAAATCGTTTCCTCCCTCGAACTTTCTCTCTGTCTCTCCCTCTCGCATTCTACCATCCGTAACTAATTAGCTATCAGCAAAGATATCAATTCGACCGGCAATCTCCGATTTCACTCCGTCCGGTGGTGATCCCTTCAAACGGTCTGAATCCATCACTGTCCGGCAGGCCGGCGCGAATGCCCAGTGTGGGAAAGAACAACACCCACCCGACACAGCAGCGACAGCAGCACCAACTTTCATTATTTTCTCATTTCCCCCACGCGCACGAGCGATGAGGCACGCAATACGGAAATGAGCTCCCAGGATACTTAGTGCGGAACGCGTGCGTAAACATTTCGTTACGGCTTGAAACTTCAGCATTCGAGTCCGCAGGGCATCGGCATCGGGGACGTTCTCGGTCGACTCGATTCGGCTCCGGTTGTCGAGGATGCTCACATCCGAATGACGTCCGCACGAGGCTATGTATGTGTGAGTATGCGTTGGTCAATGTTGTACAAGTATTGAGGTGAAAAAACAAACGCTTCTTCCTGAACAACAAACACACATCAAGTAATCCTTCAGGCCACTCCGGCGGGTACAGGCCAAATGAAGGGGCGCCCACATTAGCCGTAATGACAGGCAGCCTGCGCATCGACTGACCTCAACACTCCATGGGGTGGGGGTCGGGGGGCGGTCCGGCACGAGGGTGGTGGTACATTAATCCCCGCATCCAACTTTGGCACGTGATACACGGTTTGTCTCCGCAGGGGCAAACCACAACGGATGGGTTGGTTGGGTATGATGATTTAGGAGTACCAGACCAGTTCGGTGTACCGATGGGTCGTGTATTGGGTGGCTTTTTTTTTGTTGATCTGCTTTGCCTTTGCCTACTCGGTCGGCACACAATCCCGTCCTGTCAGCACACTATCGGCACTATGCTCCCGACGTATTATAGGGGATTTGTCTCCGGACCGGGAATTGAATGCTATTGAGCTATCGGAGACAATATCCTGCGGCAGCAGCCCGGTACAACCGTCGTACACGCCCGATTGGTTTGGGCTGGATTATAGGTTTTATGATAAACCAAATGATGGTTGATTTTTCCGCAGTAAACATACGAATAAGAAACAAATAAAGCGTCCTCAACTGGAAATAAAACTTTAACCTGTAAAGAGTTGATCGGTAGCATTGATTGATCTATTTAAATAAAACAACAATCTTATAGTTTTCATTGCATACTTTCAGGCGCAAATATGATAATTGTACTTTAATTTACGAATTACACTAAAAGATCTTTCTCTGCATTTGAATAACAATTTGCTATTTCAAACTTGCTATGGAAAATAAGCAGGACGAGTACATACCAAAACATACCAATGAAAATTGTGATTATAAGAGTCCAAATTGAAAACTTTTTTTAACTGAACTTTTATCGTTCATTATAGTGAAACCCAAAAATTTTGATTGAGCGATTCAATCGACACAAATCGGTTGGTTTAGAAAGAAGAAAATAAAAGTTACCACAAATAAAAACATTACATGGAATACAAATTCCACGTCTCAAACAAAAAAAAACACACGGTATGCCATAAAAAGAGCACATTTTAATAATGTGTATATTTCGTTCACAGACCGCAAATACCGCTCTATAAAAGTGTGCTTTCCTTCTTTTATGGCCAGCACACTAGTGTGGCTTATAGTGCCGCCACCATGCTAGGACCTAATGCCACTGAAAACAGTGCCACTTCTTCTGCGGTTTGGTTCGTGTGTGTATGCGTATTGTAACCGAAGCACATGTTCACTTCCACGTAACATTAACCGAATATGCTTCAATGTGGGGCAGAACAGCAGAACTACAGCACATACGCACTTTCACCGTGTGTGAAACGATGTAACCTTCTTGAAACGTGCCCTTACCGGTCGGAACGCTTTTCTGCCATCGGGTATGGGCTATAACTTTACCGAAACTATAAGTATTGCTTAAACACAAGCAGCCACACCATATCTTCCCACACACACACCAGTCACCAGAAACCAGAAGCACAATAGAGAGAGAGAGTAACTTTCATGGCTACCATTCTGTTGCCTTCCCGTAATGCTAACACACTCCGGCATTACACTTTCGTGCCTGCAAACGCAACACGCCGCAAAACCAATCCCGCCTTCGGTACATTCTGTACTAAGAAAGGCTAAGAAATGGCACAGCTACGTATGTAGGCGCACACTTCGCCCAGGACCTGCATAGGAAAGCTAATAAGAATTTATATGGAGTCGGCACGTTAAAAAGCTGTTATTTTGCTGCTTTTTAATCCCAACATCATGATGATGGCGTAAAGGTAGCGGAGATTGTTTTTTCGCCATAAAACACTAACCGCATCACCACACAAACTCCTCCAGCTCGTGGGTAGCGCGTATCTGTGTGCGTTTCTCACACCTTACGCAACAAACGACGGATGACAGCTGGTAACAGAGGCGGGAGGAAACGGGCCAATTAGTTCAACAAATGAAATGTCGAACAAACGGGAGCCCATTAATCGTGTTGCGCTTGCTGCTGGAGACAAGATTAAAAGCTCATAAATCCTATCCAATGATAGGCTAATGAGTAGGAAAAACAAAAACATACACACGCACCAACAGTGTATTTCTAATTTACAACAGCAACCATCGAGGCGCATAAACCATCCACAGCCGGCGAACAATCGGATCGATTTTAACTACAACACACGGCGGGAGGGAGCGGTTGTTATTGTTTCCGATGTTATAATTTCATTATACGTTTCATGTTACCGTCGAATGTCGTCGTTATTTTAAATGTGTTGCTTGGCTGATCTCACCGCAAGCTAAAAACACATAAATTGATGAAAAATCTTCGAATTCGATCGATCCAAAAAGCGTTGCATATTTCTATTTGCAGATTTTCGGACTGATAAAGCACACTTACACCATTCAGTATGTTATTGTAAACTCACACCTTAGCAACTTTCTTACAAGGTAATGAATGTTTTATTAACGTATAAAAAAGTTCGGTTTGAAAGCTTAGACAGTACCTTTTGTTTTACTAGTAAGTTCGTTTTTAAATTGTGACATAATTTTTAGCTCTATTCCTCCGCAAACATATAATTTATTTTGCATGTGCTTAACGGTGACGAATTCCGTTGATATAACCCAGAGAAAAATATTAAATTGTTTAAAATGAATTAAAATGATTTAACCGTTTATGAATCCTCTTGTGTAGTGCGAACTGCATACTTTTAGGAGTAAGTTGTGACGTTTTGGGCTAGATTATCTATCCGAAAGCCATCATTAGAAAGCCGTAACATTTCTCATTTAACTGGCTCCAAACCAAACATTTGTGTGTGTTTTGTTATTGCACATGTTTGTGTGTTATTTATCAATTTACCCTTCTAAATGGGATAAAGAAACAGCAATCACTCTATTATCCGTTTCGGAAATCCATGTTGAAGCACGGTCGTTAGGTTACGTGACAAATATTAAAAAAAAATATCCCCTAGAGCTAAGCACGTTTCAATTGAACAGATTGTTGTCGTTTTATCTCGTTAAGAAAACAATCCTATTATTGTACAATTTTTCGTTCCCTGCACCGAGAGACTTGCGATTGATTAGCTCCGTGTTTTGCCATCGTCCGAAACGAAAGAACTCGTTTCATGTAAATTCCCTCTGTTGTCTACGACGATCCTAGTGTCGCCAGCCCACCTACCCACCATCGTACGTCGATTTTAATTAGCATAACATCAGCACACACAAAAAAGTGACAAACAAATCCTGTAAACCAGCGGAAGGAAGCAGGCAAAGCGAAACAGTTACTCCCGCAGGCAAAACGCACTGCTTTCGTACATTCTCATATCGAGGTCTCGTGCATTTATTCTTAGCTAGCTTCTGCTTCTGCTGCACCATCCCGCCCTGGGTGATAGTAGTGTGAAAAGCTTAAATGTGCAGCGCCCTCGATTGCAGACGACTTTCCGGTGCGGTGTGGCATGGTTATAAATGTCCTGCCATTGTCGACCAAAGTGGCAGAGTGTTGGACACCACACCACCGGTGCGGATGATGGCTCCTCTTCAAGGACTCGCTATTCCATCCGGTTCGCCCGTCATTTACCGTTGATGAACGGCATTTTTCTATTTGCGGTACAATCGCACACATTAATGACATGTACTTGGGGCCCGGGGGTCTCCGGGCCGGGACTTTATCTTTGTCCTCCCGAGCTAGTGCGCTGCCTTCAATCCGGGTGTGCTCTTTACGCTCTTCCGAACGCTTTTATTTCACATCTCACTGGGTTCTGCTTCAATGGGGAGGCTCTCGTAGCAGAGTAATATAACGCCTCAGGATGTCGACGGTAGTCTTGGTGACGGGACATCTTCATTTTAATGTTCAGCAGTGGCAGCAGGATGGCTGCTCCTTTGAGATTCCTAGAACTGGGCGAGAGATCACCAGGAGCAGCGGCTAGTTTCGTTTCTTGAAAAGGAGCAACACAAAAATGGAACACAAGCTAAGCTTTCTCAATGAGAAACGAACTCATCAAGCGATTGCTTTCAGTTGGCAACATGCTGCTGTTGTCGTGTTCGTCATTCTGCTAACTAACGCTCCTGGGAAGCCTGAAAAGGATTTAGGCGTTTTGTGTCAAAAATTGGCTGTGCGATAAACGAAAAGCGCATTCAAGTTTTTTCGCCTTTCTTGCGCGTTCTGCGACGGTTCCTACTGAAGTTTGGCTAGAGACGGAACGCAAAACAACTGGGCCACATACACACGTCGCTCCGGGCAAACCCATTTGCTTCCTAGCCAAAGTGCTTTCGGAACGTAACACTTAAGCAACTTCTTAAAAACGCTTGTGACGCTCTCCAACAGCAGCGTTCGGTTTGGCTCTTATTTCAATTTCCTTAATTTAAATATCATCACTCGGCGGTAACACATGCCCGGCACATGCTTTCGCGCCTTGTATCTCGCGGTTTCTTTGTTTGCAGCACCATAACCTCTGCCCCATTTAACTTTTCCGGCTTGCTTGAAGTTTGATGTACCCTTTTGCGTGAAATTTTCCACGGTTTCCGCGATGCTTCCTACCGTTCCAAGCATGGTAACCGGGCGCACCATCATCACCAAACCCTTTATTGCTGATAACACCCCTCGGCCTCGGGCGTAAATTTAAACATCATCTGGAGAGTGTCGTAAAGTAAGAAATGTTGCGAAGAATCCCCGGAAGCGGTAACACATCAGCAACCGTGCAGCAAAGCAAAACGCGGTGTGAAACGCAAACCCAGCTGTGAAAAAGTTTTGCCCTGCCATCACGCAGTCAAATCCTCATCATCGCGAATTTAGCGGGAAGCACTTCCCGTTCCCATTAAAACGGTAACGGTGGGCAGCGTGCACGAAACAAAGCTGCTTCTACTAACTTTTAGTGGTAGGTTTTTTTTGCAATGTTTTTTGCATGTGAATTTTTTCGTGCATTGAAAGGAAAAATGAACAATTTTGCTCCAAATTCGATACCAAATACAGGTTTTGCTAGTACTACCGGTTGTGAGGGCCGCAAGGTTGGCAAGAATAGAAGTAGGCTAACTTTTTAAGTGCTGTTTGGCAAGCGTTTGAATGATATTATTGTAAATAGGCGTTTGGTAAAAAATATTTCTCGAGGAAAACAGCAAAATCACGCTGTGTGTCTGGAGTGTTTTATTTGGCATGATCCTTTATAAATAAAAAGTTGGTTATTTTTAATAAAGAGAGTAAAGTGTACCTTAACTCTTCATCAATGAGGCGATTTTATATTTAAATAATGTTTTATCAATAACGAGGTGATCGATAATCGGGATAAAGAGCGTGTTTTATAAAGATACAGTGCGTAATGCAAATATATACACAACGCTTTTTTGTGATAAAAGCGATTATTACAAGAGATAACCAAAAGTAATGTTGGAATTATTTGGAATAAATAATAAAACACATCATTTTATTATTAGTGCTCATTTTAAAAGGAACTTATACTATTTGATACACCTTGTACAAAAACAGTTTTTTTAATAAAAGTTTTTGACGGAGCATATAATAAAAAAAACTATTGAAACGTAAACATATTATCAAAAACTATACAAAAGTCAGAATCGTAGAATCAAAACTGAAATTGATATTTTTTACAGTTCGTTTTCCATTTTGGCATCTTTAGAACCATTTTTCGTCTTTCCTCGCAGTGAATTCGTAAGTTCGTGCTAAAATTTCAGCATATCGCTAAAATGCCCACAACCGTTAGCGTAAAATATTATCTCATCGAGTAAACAATTCACGCTACTTCTTCTTCTTCTTCTTATTGGCGTAACGACCGAAGTCATGCCTGCCGTTTTACCGGTTTTCTAGACTGATTTTTTACCACCAAAGCTGGTTAGTCACTCTTCGCTAGGGGGAGACGGTCCGAATGGGATCATGGTACCGGTCCTGTCGTGTAAAGGACCGGCGCCGCTACCACTACACCACCGGGCCGCTCACGCTACTGCACAAAGCAAAAAATATATAAAAAATGAAAGCATACAGCACCCACAACTTTGACGAAGTTTCGCCCCTACACACTCATGCCTGTGGTGCCGATTAGTTGGAGGCAACGCTTTTATGTTGGTTTTTCCCTTTTTTTTGCATTCGGTATCTACTCTTCGCACAAAATTATGCACCGAGCATCATTGACCCGAAGGCTGCAATTAATTGCTCAGCTGGAAGCACCGAGATTCGTCTTCCCTTCTTTTTTTTAGTTTCCACTTCAGTTGCCAATGTGATTTTTACGATCGTGTGTTTGTGTGCAATTTCCGAGATGTTTGTGCATTTGCCCGGCGAGGACGAACGGAGCCACGTCGGGCAAAATTAAGCGTTCATTTGTCGCCGGACCGTTTTCCTGGAACCATGAAAGGACCACTGGGCCGAGCGGGACGATCGTTCGTTCGCGGAAACCACACGAAGATTAGCAGCCTCAGGCAGTGTGACTTTTAATCTTTTTGATATTCGTGTGCTAATGGTTCGAAAGGTAAAAACACGGATATCGAACATTCCAATCCAAATTCAAAAGGCTCTTGAAAATCTCATTACATTTTCCTTTTCAATTGTGTTCATAATGATATAATTTTATTACGATTAAAAAAAAATAATGAAATCATATATTTATCACATCATTATTCTTTAAACATATTTATTAAGGTCATTCCTCAAATTTTACAAATGCTTCTAAACGAACGTCTATCACTGTACCATCCCGTAGCCTGAAAGACTTCACAAAGCAGAATCCAATCAACTCAGACGCTATCGATAACGCTCTCGGCCTGCGGCCTGGGTTCATTCGACCAGAACGCTTCAACCTTGAGTGCCGTCCTCAAGCGTCGTCGAAGTCCTTGCGAACGCTGACCGCAAGTCAAACCACAGCATGACGTGGTAGCATCCCGACCGCGGGATACAACCTTCTCCCCGGGACGTTAGACGATCGCTAGCGTAATACGGCGCTGTTGGAGATTAAAAATGCAAATCCATTCGTTTGGCGTTTTGTTTGCACACGGCACTGGACGCTCGATCAAAATCGATCCCTTCACGCCTCAGCAAACCCGCCAAAAATACACATACGCGTCTCCCCACATCGGGAAAAGGGCGAGAGAATTCGCTCGGAACATCGTGCCCGTTCGTCTATTGACTTCGGTGACCTATCCGGCGACGTGATTGGCGTAATTCAATTACCGCATTCAGGGGTGGAGGCCATCGCCGTCCGCTGCAGTGGCGAAGTTTGTCAATGTTTCACCGTTTTTGGAGGTGGTGGTCGGTGGCGTGTACCTGCGAGCGTGAAGAATGCGCCGATGTACGAGGCCGTGGGTCGTGGACGGGTGCAACATTGCTTGGGTAAGGAATTGCACATGCATTCTCATCCAATGTCACGCAAAACGCACCCAGACAAGCGTACCGGAGTGTGTGGGAACAGTTCTGTGGTGCGCTTTCGGCGCCGATCAAATAATGCCGCCTGCAGTCGGCATGTGTCGAGATGCATGTTTACGGCCGGGTGTCAATAAAATCAATTGATCAAAGTCAATCATGCTAGCCGCGTGGAGAATGGCGCCCATAAATCGTTTGCCAGTGCAATGAAGGTGAGAAAATTCTAAGTAATTGCACCACGGGCTTGATAAATTGGCGAAGAGCCTTAATATGCTGGCTGGTGGAGGTTTTTCACTCGCAACATTCAAGATGACCCTAAATAATTGATGTTTTATGGTAATGAACTGAAGTACAAATTGTAGGTAAAACAGTTGGTTTTACTAAAAATTTGCACTATATTTCAACATTTAAAAAAATTGAAAATCCTCAAAAATCGTTTAGTTTTTAAAGCATTCAAATGTCCAAAATAAACAATAAAACATTTTCCTCTTCCTGCCATGAAAAGATTTACTTTTATTAGAAATTCAAAAATATTCAAAGATGGGTATCAATATTATAATGAACTTGTAAATCCGAAAATAAAAGGTTTTTGGCATTGATAAAAAAAAACAATATAATTTTTCCTAGAATAGTATAAACACATATTTGCAATACTATCTTCAACGCAAAAATTATTTTTTTATAAATAATATTATAAATAAAATGAAACAACTGAAATTCTAAATTTGTGCTTAAATTTTGTCTAGCTCTTCGGCAGGTTTTATTCGCCTAAAGGTATGTAACCTTCAAGTCAAACAATCTCCACAAAACCGTAACTGTGTCCATAAACATCGAAGAAAGCTTTTAATTGTATGAATCGCCCATTTACAACTGCCCACTAAACAGAGGCTCTCGAATCGATTCGCTTTGTTACGCAAAACGCGCCTCCAGCAAAACTTGTTGAGGAATGACAGACAATATAATAAAATTGCCTTCTCGGAACCGGAAGCTCGCAAAGTATCATTTAATCACCAACAACGCTTGTCATTAAAGCCATCCTCAGCACATAATGGTGGAACATTGAAGATAAATAAATTTCGCTTCGTTCCCAAAAGCCCAAACCCGAATGTCCTACCAATGCCGATGCTGAATAGAACTCCCTCGATACCAGATGCGGCATAGTCTGTATATTCAATTGCTCCATCCCACCGAAATATGTTTTCCATAAGCGGTCGGGTGAACGTAGCACGATATTAAATCGATCGACAGACATTTTAGAGACATCCACGGACACTAATGACACGGTCAGCTCTTTCCCCGAAACACGTTCAGTAATTTATGCTCCGGTTTTCGTTCTGCCCTCACTACATGGGTTTGTGGTGTACGTTTGGAAAACCACAACAGCGTATCAAAATGCGTTTTTGTAGCCCGAACGCGTGGTGAAAAGTGAGGCGTTCGCTAGTCTCGGGTTCGGGTAGGAAGCATGCTCGAGAGTGATAATTAAAACCGCTCCGTAAAACTTCAACCTCGAATACCCAAATAAGGCGAATCGCTTTTATCTCCGGTAAAATAATATTCAATAACGTGCGAAAACGCGAACGGGCGCGCCGGACGGGGACGTTCGGAAAATAATAAAATTCATCCCAATTGAAAACAATTAAAACTCCAATTTCCTTTCCCAGACCGTGCGGAAAGCGTCTCTCGTTACGCTCCGGCCGGTTTTGATTGGAAGCTACGCTCCTTTTCGTATTAAAATGCTACCTCAGCATCAAAACAGAAGAAAAAGTGAAGCAACGACGACAGGAATGAAACAGAACGGGAAATTGTTCTTTACTAGCCGCGAATGCGGCAAATAATTTTATGTAATTATGTTATGGCCATCCGGTTCGGGACCGTGGCAATGAATAATGCCACCGGGACAAACTATCCGCGTGAATAGTGCATATGCATCTCAGGTGGAATTTGATGAACGAGTTTTATAGTGGAAGCGGGAGAGAAGAATGAACTATAATCACAAAATATTAATTGCTACTAGCAATTAGTATCACCAGTTTGGATGAAAATCATTATTGACATATTTAAAAAAATCGTCGATCGAAAACAAGCCCTCCATTTTAGTGAGAGCTTATTATATTTTATATACTGCTTAATAATGCGTTCATTAACGGTTGAAACAGCACACAGTGCATGCTTTAAAAATTATTTCGGCTTATTCTTTCTAAAATTATGCAATTTTAGAAACCATCGCATTATTAATAAATTAAGTATCTAGCGGAAAGAATTTTTTCCACTTTGAAAGGACGGCCCAAAGTCTGCAGCAAATTCCAAAATCTTTGCAGATTTTAAAAGCAATCTGGAGAGCTCAGAATAATGTCAATTTTGAGTTACCCGCTTGAGACCTCAAAATGATACTGCAGCTGGCCTGTTTTGGGATATGACATAACTTTGACACACAAAAACCTGCTGGGAGATTCTAAACCGATCAAATGGCAGATTATTGACTTGAGGTACTTATAGATTCAGACCATTTTAGCGCCATTTTATAAGTCAAGTAAAAGTTTACTTTATCAATAAGATGGTCCGACTAAATCTGATGGTTAGGTATAAATCTGACAACGAAATTGTTCACCGAAAAATCTAGCATTTCATTTGGATCTAATATCTCAAAAGATATGAAAATTTAAAAAATAAAATAAATAAAAAAATAAAAATAAATTTTATTTTGATAAATAAATTTGAATTTGAACAAATTTGATAAAAATTCAAGAAAGCTACCTTGTGCGAACAAGATTACAGTTTCAATTTAAGTTTCCGCTCTTACTCGAATTCAAATCACTACCAAATGAAAAACTTAAAATTAACAAGGAATTTGTTAATAGTTAAACAGAATATACATTTGTTAAACGAAAAAAATGCATAAATAATTTGAAAACATATTTCAGCACTCTTAACTGAACGCAAAAACGACCATTTTTTGGCTCTGCTTAAGCAAACAGACATGTACGTCGTTCTCAGAGAATTTGGGCGGAAATTTAATTCCCGGAAGGAGAGCAAAGTACCTTTATGGTAAAGCACTAACGGTGAGCTGGGAAAACGGCACAACATTTCAGCCCAAAATAATTGTGATTGCATGATTTTTTAATTCCGTTCTGCGATATGGTGTACGACGGAGGGTAGCATAATGGTTTGCGCCGACCCTTGCCACTAGTGATTAGAGACACGCTGACACGATGAAAAAATGGATAGTACTAGCGGAAGCGTCCCCGCTGGGGAGAATGGCCAGCTATGATCCCGGACACCCGTACCAGCACCGGACGGAAACAAAGTACTGCGAGATGAATTGGTTGCACAAGCCAAATTTGCGCGGTGGAATTGGTCGGTCCCCTTGGTGCGACAATTTTTATTATCGTTGCGTTGTTAAATTTGCATCCTGTCAATCACGGGAAGGTGTGGTACGTTGCACGCTGAACGCTCGTCACTCAGCCAGGCGGCACTTCTACATGTGGCTCATATTCCCAACGCCATGAGAATGTCAATCAGCTCCCGTCAAAGCACTCCGTCGCCTCGTTCCGTTTAGCACACACACACACATACGCATTGAACCTAGGAATGCTTTGCGGCACGCTGGAGAGCGCCCGTGATTGAAGGCACCAGCGCCGTCATGATGGCAGCACCGTGGGGATTTTCGTGTGAGGGAAAACTGAATAGGCTAAAGCGCAAAATACACTACTCCAAACAACGACGAACAAAAAAACACGAATCAGCCATCCAACGGATGACATTCGGTTCGTATCCTGGCGCGATGGTGCATGGCCACTTGCCACCGGAAACCGGAGAGAGAGTCCGCTGCTAGCGCTTCACGAGCCTTCGCTCGGAGGAAAGCACGGAATTGGTGCACGGGAACTGGGATCTGAATGCGGCATGCGACCAGTGAGATCTGAGGACGATGTCAAAATTTCGCATTCCCCCCCCAAAAAAAAAGCCGTCCCTCAGAAACGCCACCACCGACAGCGGAACGCGGAACGAAGTCGATGTCAGAGCAAATGCGCCATCAACGTGAATTTACGAGAGCCAATCTTGCGGCTAAGCGTTCGGGCCCAACGGAGCGATGGATTTTTATGTGTGTTCGGCTTTGTCCACACGGACGTTTCTTCCACATCTCGGCTTTCTGCCTTACCGTCGGGCGGATTGCAGAGGGCAGGGCAACCAACAGGATACCGAGCGCGGAAGGGGAAATCCGATTCTTCGCTCCACACCCGCGTGGCGCGTTGATGGTTTATATCCAGCGAGAAATTATTCATCATCACCTGCTTTCGTTCCGGGAAAAAACAGTGTCGTAGCTCCTCCGCCGCCAACAGACTATATACGCTAGAAGGTGCAAACGACGCCGCAAGGAAGCCGGAGAGATCGAGCCAATTTTTGCCGTTTTGTAAGCTGCCTTACATCGCTTGAGCAGTGGGGCAGAAAACGAGCTTGTTAGCGGATGTTGTGAACATACAGCGTCCGCCACGCTCGAGCAAATCTAACAAATGCCCTCACGTAAGAGCCGCACGACACACGAGAGCGGGAGACAAACACCCACTGCCGTATCCGTTTACCGAACGGCACGAGCGGGCTTCCGGATGCTAGCAAGGATCACAAAGGACCTGTGTGCTGTCTTTAATTATACATTCCTACCCGCGTCACGCTGGGACAGATATATGTATTTATTTAAAATTATCCCTCACTTTTTAATGCCCATGTTCAACGCGTACACGTGGTGCGGGTAGTCGCAGCTGACATCTTCGACGGGCGACGGGCCCGTCACGACTCATAGCTCACGTAGCTCATTCCCACGGAAGTCACGGGCGACTCTCGTGTCCCGGATCCCCATCGTGGGCTCATTATTTTCCTACGTCGGCCTCTCGGGCTGCCTGAGCGGATTATACATTCTCGGAGGGATTTCGTGCCCGGCCGGTGCTTCACGGGACATTGGGATGCGGAGTTTGAGCTAGAATTGAGATAGAATCAAAACATTTATTTAATTGCCTTAAGATGAACCCGGGCATTGAGAGGCTTGCTGGTGCGGAAAGCGGAAGATGGATTGCAATGACGCGGCGCGTTGTTTGGAGCTGTTCGTTCCGTCATGAATATAAATATTGCCCCCATTTGTGGCAGTCAGTTGGGAGCGAAAATTGTGAAGGGGTTTCTATGCGACCAAATCAATCGCCAGAAACAGATTCGTAGAAAGTTCATTACAGATTTTAATTATGTTCAGTTCACAGAAGGAATTTCAAATTAATATACCATACTCTGTTCGATTAAGGATTAAAACCAGGTTTAAAAATATCTCAGATGGAAGTATTCATCAAATAAAGGAAACAACTCGTCAACAGAACAACAGTAACGCGTTTTCATTTTGTATGGAAATTTTCATATTTTTGGACATGTAAAAAACCCATCCTGAAAGCAAAAATATCCCTGCAACTTCAGGAAAATTGGTTCACAGCGAATTGCCATGAACGGAGCCCATATTGTCCATAGATTTGTATGTTTTTTCCAAATTGAGAAATGTTTTTAATCTGATTAAATTTTAATCTGATTAGTATGATTAAAGATACTTAGGAATCTTTGGGTCATTTTTTTAAAAAAATTTAAAAACCGAAACACTTTCTCATCGATTTCGGTAAACGTGTATTTCAGTAGGTGAAAAATCTCATAAAAATACATTTTTAACGTTTTCTACAAGATCCTGTTGTACAAATTCGCAAAAATTCAATTAAAAAATCTGTAAATCTAAAATGTTGCAACCAAGCAACAAACTTTTTAAGCACATTTTCCACACTTTCAGCCCAGCGATAAATCGCCGCTCAGAGGGAACATTAACATTGCATAAATGCATAAAAATTATCGCACTACGTAGCCAGGTAACCGGTTCGGGATCGAGAGACTTACGGTAATTGTCCACTTCAGAAAATCCTTCTAAATACCACAGCCTTCTTTCACCTCCCTTCCCCCCATTGCACCGGTGCAGAACAGCTGACATCTTGTTTTTCCATCGCACTCGGTTCGAACTAACTTTGCGAAACGGCAACTTGGTTTGCGAAACATTTACCCAGCAAATACGAGCCGACGAGATTAAACCGTAACCGTCCAGCGTTGAACGCTACCGGGAACGCTGCTATCGAATGCAATAGGGTTGAGGGTTGCAGCAATAATGTCCGTGCAGCGCACGAATCGTACCACCACTTCTCCTTTTTTTCCCTCTTGCCCATGTAGCGCGGGAGGCAGAAAAGACCTTATCACGTTACGAAAGCCAAATCAAGTAATTTGTGCACATACAACAAGAAAAGTTTCACCTTCTCGTTACGCCACGAGGAGCCCCCGGGCCGAGGGTGGCAAGCCGGCAGGCTTTCCTGCAACCGATACTGAACAAACACGGTGGTGGTACTGAATATTCATCCATACACTACCGAGCCAACGGTGGCAAAAAGCATGGAGTCGTAGAACTCCCAACGACACACGGCGCTGAAAACGGGCTGAAAACTTTCCCTCTTACCATCCCGCACGTGGGGAAGGCAGTGTGAGGAAGCAAGGATGGGCGCGGTGGTGGGCTAGCTAGTTCCACTGAAAGTTTTCAACACTTTGCCCGTGCAACCTGCAACCTTCTCTTCGGTGTGTCAGACTGCAATTCCTGGGAAAAAGTACACACATACAGAGGCCTGCATGCTACCGCTGAGCCACGGGGAAATCCTTCTACGTCCGATCGATAAATGGCTGCAAATCTGGTGTCCCCAGCACGGCTGCCAATTCGGGGGGCCCCGGGCCATTCCCGAGGCCACCATTTGTGCTCATTACGAATTTGCTCTCCGCTGCCGAGTCCGAGCGACGGCGACAAGTTCGCTCGCAGGCAGCAAACGAGAAAAAATGGGCCACATTTCGCAGGACGTCGCCTTGTTTGCAGGGCAAACCCCACAGCATCCACACGGCAAACACAAATATTTCGGCCCCAAAACGATTGCAGCCAAGGCCAATCTTTCGGCGTGCGTTTGATATGGGTGGTTTTCTTTTTACATAATTTTCCCTTTTTGCGTTACTTGGTGAACGGAATGAAACCGGCGGGCGGTAGGAGCGGGGGGACCCATCTTGGACAAGCTTAAAATGTCAGCATCGAAGGCCGCGTTCGAAGAGCACCCGTCCCTGCTCCATCCATCGACCACCGGCGTCGCACACAAATATTCGTTGCGAATTAATATTTTCAGATGTTTTTGTTGTTGTTGTTGCCATACCTTTTTATGTTCCGAAGCACAAGGAGCGTCGTAGTCGTTTGTGTTCCTTGTTTTATTTTTTAACTTTCTTTTCTGGGCGAAATGTCATGCACCCGCCGCTGGCAGTGGACGATACATTAATTCACGATGTGAAATAGATATTTTGTATAAAAGAAATAGTTCGCCCCAAAGTATGCAATACAGTATGTGAATTACATTATTGTTTAAGATGAAAAAAACTCTTTTTAAATGCTAAAAATCAAAAATACTAATAATTTCATTGTTCACACTGAGCGCCTGAATGTAGGCTATACGCTCTATGCAAATCGGGCCGATTTATTTAACATACCAAACTTTAGCATAAGGATGGAATTTTACACACTGATGTGCTAAGGAAGGCGCAGTTTTCAACCCACATTTGTTTTAACATTGTATGTAGCAGTAAGTTTCCATTTAGTTATAAAATTACTACTTTTAACTGAGTATATATTTGTCACGACATTAACAAATAGAATACTTTTAGGCGTATAAGGTGTTAAATCCAGTCGCAAATGCCCAATGCCGGTGGTGACTTGCCGCTTTTTGCTTACACTGCCTGTTTTTTGCCACCACCTCACCAATGAGCAATGAGCAAAGGACCGTAAAATGTTCACATTGCTTCCAGGAGCCTCCAACACCGGATGCTGCCGCAGTAAGACGACGTTCGAGAGCGGGCTTTCTTCTTCACTTTTTGGTGCGAGCACAAACACAGATGCGAGGAAACCGGGGGAGGCGGCTCCGAAAGATGCCGGAACGGAACAAATTATCCGACAGCAATGGGATGGAAAATTACCTGCAGCAGGACGGTGACGGCGGTTCCACGTTGTGCGAACACGCACAACTCTCCTCCTGGTATTCCAATGTGGCGGCGTTTCGAAGGCTACCGGTGTGCAGTCAATTATGAGCGGAGTGCCGAAGGTGCCACCAGGCGGGGCAATTTGGCACACCGGAACCGAAAGGGGAACCGTCGCTTGCGGGAAGTACTCCCTCGTGGCCGGAAGTTCCGCAGAGTTTCCCGCGAGCGAGCAGGGAATAGGCCGCGACCGAACGGAAACCCGTAGGACGATCGGGTGGTGGATCCGGTGACTCCGGTGACGTTGGGACTTTCAACTACACGTACACACACACATGCAAGAATAAACACGTTTCCTTCCGTTTTACACTACCTCCACTACACCCTCCCACGGGCTGGGAAGGCTTTAGACGCGATAAACATTCACCTTGACGTTTTCACCAAGCGGAAGGCCACCCCACCACCGACGGCGGCTTGTTTGCACCTGCAACTCCGAACCTCACTGTTTGCTTACTTGCTCACACCGTTTTCCAGCGATGCACACATATTACGCCACACACAGACTCAGACACGCACTAGCACAAAAGGGGGTAAGAGAAAGACCTCCCCAAACCAGCCACATACACTCACTGCGCGGGGGATTCCTGTTTTCCCAAACCCTCGAGGCGTTTCCAGTATACCGTGTTTACATTGCACTCACTTGCTGTTGCTATTCATTGCGTTCTCGCTCTCGCTAAGCCTGTGTGTTGTGAAAACATTTAGTATAACCCTCCCCAAAACATTACCTACCATTCGTGTAGGAAAAGCTCACGGTCGCCAAATTCTCGCGAGACGCGAGTCAACGAAAGAAACGCAAAGCGGTTGGAATGCACTGCAAACACACCGGGGCAAACCGGCGAAACAAAACAAAAAAATGGCGATACAAGATAACCGAGCAGAAAGAAGGTGAGGATAATGTAATGCGTGGGTAGTATTACAACGAAAGATAAGAAAACGGCGCGCGACGGAAATCGGAAGGCAAACATCTTGCACAGGTCTCGTGTTCGCGGTGCGTTAAATATTCGCGGCAGGAAACAAAATTAAACAAACTGAAATGCCAGTGCCACTCGAGACTCGTTGAGTGTTTGAAGTTTTTTTTTGCTAAGCCCAAAAACAGCGCTCTATGACGTACGTTCCTCTCGAATTTGGTATAAAGAAGCGCAGAGAATTGTCAAACGTCGTAGATCATTACGTTAAACCAATATAGGGAATTTAATCGGACGGGACACGCGGCGTGTGAAAATCTGGTGCGCGCTCGATCGAACCCAATGACGTGTGTGGGTGCAGGATGAGTGTCCTGTCTAGATTTCGGAGAACGTTGTGAGCAACCGGAAAAAGTGCCACTGCATTGTTTAACCAATCAATCATGCTCGCTGGAACGTATGGTTGCGAACGATTCAGCATGTTGTGCGAAATTCGAAGCGAAAGGCACACGTTTATTAATCAATCTCGAAACGGGGAGATATATTGTGGGAAAATATCTGTTGCCTGGATATTGTGCGGTTGGGTTCGATGATTTACTAACTAAATATCAAATTTTGGAGAGTAAATCTTAGTTACATAAGTTTAAAAATGATTGTTTATAAACTTTCATTTATCAAAATCAAATATGAAACATCAAAAACATGTCAATTTGTCAAAATTCGTAAAGATTTAGATTCACGGATTTAGATTTATAGGTTTGGCATATTTTTGTGACATTTTGGCATATTTTTAAGTAATTGTTTTTTTGTTTGGTTAGTCATTAATTCTTCAGTGACACTTGATGATTATATTTCCCAGATTCTATTTTCAAAATTATTACCAAAAAAGCCTATAGACTCTAGTATAAATGCATCGAAGTTCTCTTCACAATGTCCAAAATTCTTGCTTTCAGTAGATCACTGAAACGCTCTTTAACCGATAACGATACCAATAACTTATTTTGAAACGTTATGTACAGCATGGGAGTCTTAGAGCATAGTAAAATATGCACTGCACCCTGCACGTTCAACGTGTACACCCGCGAAAACCTGCATGAATGGATTATTCAGGCGCCATAAAAGTCCACCCGAACAAGGGCAGCGCGACGTGCCTATTGCTATTGGCAGCGGTAATGCAATTACGAGCCGATCCATCACACCCCATTCTTGAACCCCATTCGGGTGCCCCGAAAAAAAAATGACATTTTGTGGGTTGCCGGTAGCACCTACTAGCCCCGCTGCACCTTTCTACCACGCTTCACCCCTAAGCTCGGTCCACCCGGCGGCCACCCTAATTAAGGAAACCACACAAAAGTCAATGCAGCGCAAGCGAGAACATTACGACGCCACCCGTCCGCGGTGGGATCCCACCGGCATTATTTTTTCGTTCGATTTTGGCACAGTTTTTCGGGAAATTGGCATCACCACAACTGCCGGGTAGCTCGCCGTGGTCCTGGCCGCCCGTCGGCCGTCGTCTATTTGCAAGCGTTTGTGTCGCCGGGTCAGGGGAAGCCTTAAATTTCCGATAAAAGGTTTATGCTGACATTTTTATGGGCTATCATCGTGCGGGACGCGCAGGAACGCGCGCTTCCGAAGGTGCCAGAGTCGGTACCGGGTTTTTCCGCGGCCCGGGAGACGCGCTGCTTCGCGCGGCGGTGGAAGAGAATTCAATTTTCGATTTACGGCCACCGCACGACCATCGCATTCGCACTTCCTAACGCTTGCTGTTCGTCTGGTGTGCGTCTAGGAAGCGACGGGATTCGACCGACTTAGTTTTAAAACACAACTACAGCGACGGTACCGGCTCACCGCATAGTGCTTCTTCCCCTCAACGGTCTAACACAAGAGAGCTTTAGCTCCAAGGGGTGTAAAGGGGGTTTACGTTTCACTTCTTTACATCGTCCTGTTTTTTTATTTGACTGCCGTGCATGGTTGCCACCTTAAGCATCATTCTGAGCGGAAGGACTCTTTCTAGGGTTGCGCGACTTGAAGCGGTACAAGGCTCGTGCTACCTTTCATCCAAACGGCAACGGCAGTAAAAGCGGTCCCTGCACAAGAGCGTTCCTTGCACGGTGGGAAGTGCTTGTGATTTGTGAACTAAACGCATTTCTTTGCGATTTAAATGAATCGTGCTGCTTTATTTTGCTGTACGATGCTCTCAAAGAAGAATTGTGAGAACAATGGCAAGCAGTCTAATTTGAGCCGCGAGCGTAAGAATGCTTCTCATGGCAATACTGGAGAGTTAAGTGTTGACCCTTTGTTAGCTTCATAAGTACATCTCGGTAACTTTATTCGGGTGAAATAAAAGCTGCTTTGTATTACTACATGATTCAATAACAGAATCCTTGTAAAAATTTAACATTGATTTTTTTTTTGTTTTTTCCAACTATCATTGATAAACTAAACTAAAACTTAACGTTGATAAACTAGATATAAACTTGATCAACTAAAGCTAGAATTTATTTTCATAGCTAAACACAAGTGTCGCCTTCTCTTGGCTGGTGACTCAACTATTACATCTTTAAATTCTGCTCGTTGAATTTTGAATATTTTACATCCAATTTGTATCGAATAATTTGAATTATGGTACGTTATAATTTATAGTTTTTGGCATTTCATTGGCTACGATTCCGAATGGTTAGATTTAAAAAGTTATTCCTTATTATGTTGGGGAAATTAACAGAAATAGGTTCCACAATTTCTCCCCAAACCAAGAAAAATCAGTGTGCTTTTTCACGTGCCATCGGAAAATGGTTATTCATTAAACGGCACGGCGCGTGGGGCCATAAATATAATCGCGCAGAATGTTTATTCACCGCTTAGTGATCCGTATTTTGAGCAATGGGCTAATATTTTCGACGACGACCCGCGGCCCAATAAAACCAACGCATTTTATATGCGCCTCCCATCCACCGTGCTATCATAGCCAGTAGTAGCCGACGCGTAAAAATGCGATTTATCTTCGGCACTTCATCCAACATAATCGGCATCCCTTATTCGGTCCATTTGGTGGCTGTGCCGGTACGGCGAATAGGAACTCATGGCAGGAAGGTGTGCGCTCAACATGCCCGAAAATTATACCATGTATCGTACCGAACGGATTTCGGAACGCTAGTCACCATCGTCGTCATCGACTTACGGTTCGGCTTAGCTCAGCTTGAAGCTTTGAAATCGCTTTGAAACGTACATTGAAAGTGGTATTCCCGCACAGCCGAACGCATCCCTTCCATCCATCCGTGTACACAGCTGTTTGGACGAATTGCACCGTGCGGAGGGTTAGTTTTTTGCAATTTGTTTTTTGTGCATGCCTTCGCCGTGCTCCCGGGCCTTCGGTCGTTCCCCTGCGGATCGCCAGTGCCAGTTGTGCGAATGTCATCTGCAGCTTTCGCAAACGTTGCCGCTGCCGTTGCATGCCTGCCGAACGAACAGCTGAAATCCGCAAATTGGCCCACCTCCGGTGCAATACATATTGCAAAATTTTAATCCCTTTTGGGGATTGGGTTTTGTGTCACCGGAACGGAGTGCTGTGAAGTGGGTCGAAAAATTAGGCAAAACGCTGGAGACTCGATGACTCGTTAAAATAAAATTCGGGATAAAAAATTAGTGAAGACGAAAAGCAAACATTAAAATAAGATCGCAGTGCGAAATGTACCGACTTTAATCAAAACCACCTAGAGAAGCAATTAAGAAGCGATGAATGAGCAAAGCAAATGCTTAAGCCGTTCCTAATTGAAAGAAGAAGTTTAAAACATGGCAACAAACAACGAAGAACCGAACATAAAAAAAATCAAATAACACAAACAATACATACCTGCTGGAAACGTATAAGTAAAAAGAAACGTTTAAGAAACTTCAGCTAACGCGCGCAACAATGAAGGTCGAAGGAAGTTGGACAAAAGAAAGAAGAAAAAATAATAACAATAAGAAGAATAAAAACAAACCACAATAAAATAAAGAAGCGAACTGAAACGTTGCAATGTTGCGGAGATAAATCAAGAGCTCTCGTATGAAAAATCGCGCCAACGAACTGTACGGTGAAAAGAAAGAACGAACAACACGGGAGAAAAGCTGGCTCAGTGAACGTTATTGCCGAAGGTGGGAAACAGAAGCAGCGCATCATGCCAAAAAGTTCGCGAACGTTTCGCGTCCGAGACAGACGTGGGAAAGACGAGCCCCCGTTTTCACACCGCATCGCTTTTACCTTTTCATCTCGATTCGTTTCGGGCTGTCGAAGCGAAATGAAACGAATACGTCAAAGTCTCCGGCACGGCCGGTAGGGCGGTTCGACGAGAACAGCTGACACGGTTGGCACGGTTGGCTGCGTTTGGGGTGCTCGTCGTGGGTACAACCGTATGGGCATAAGGGTGAGTAAGCACCGAAAAAGCATTAGACAAGCGCTCAAAATAAGGCCGGAAATTCGAGGCCCAACGCGAGGTCGGAATCGTGAGGTAGAACGCAACCCATCGGCATCCTGCAGCTCCCCCAACTGGGCTCAACCCAGATGCCAAAACCGGACGACTGCGAAAAGATCATCATCAGTCATCGGTGGGAGGAAGAATAAATCATACCCGGATGTGCAGTGCGAGCCATCGCTAACAGCTTCCAGGGAAGGCTCGACGCCCGATTCCGGGAAGGAAAAGGGAGTGAAGTGCCTCTCAATCTCTTGCTGCACGCGAGCAGACCACTTGTGCATCATAAACCCTACACGAGCACAGTGACGAGTGCATTAATCTATAGATGATACTGATTTATCATTTGAAGAATTTAGCAGCTGCCTGTTCGACACTTTAAGGCGTTACCCACTACAAAATTGTTCCATTCCTGTTTCATCTATTTTGGGGAATGGATCACATCTTTTCTTCGCAACATATCCTATTTTTACCACTTAGTCGCCCATGGAAGCCTCGAAATCGCAAGTTTTTGGCACTAAATAATGAATAAATATTTTGCAAATTGTTCCCTGCAACAAATCAGTTCTATTCTATTCTCGATTTCAATTTTTACTGATTACATTTTTTACCGTTTCAAATAATACATGATAGTGTTACCTTAAACATAAAATACGTTTTGAAATAAACAGCTTTTGGTATACAAAATTGCAAATTTTTTAACATTACTGATGTTGTGATCGAATGAAAGATGGGTTAATCAACACTTAATTTTTCAATTTTAATAATATTTTTGATAATAATGTGAATCATCAAAATATTCCTACCACAAAATGAATTATTCGGTTCAAAAATTTTAGATTGGCTAGTAGAAGCTTCTTGATAGCAAATCAATTAATTCACAAATAGGTGTGGCCTTTGATGGTTTTTCTTCAGTTCAGATAATCATTTGCCAATGGAAATTGACAATTTTAAAAGGATGAAATTAATTTGAATAAATTAGCGCCATGAAACAATAGCCACCGTATCAGAAGCTGGGAGTGATAGTTTAGCTATAATTAAAGATGCTATAATTAAAGAATTACGGCGTGGGAAAAAAGTGTGACTGGATATCGGAATCGGTGGAAAACGGATAGTAACAAAAAAAGTAATGTCTCTTTAAAGGTTTTAACAGCCCATAATGAATCGATTACATCGACAAAGGAAGCAGTGGCCGGGAAATGAGGGCGAACGGGTGCGCGGTGCTATGAATTTAAATCTCGAAAGGACGGCTAATCCCAGCAGCCTGGCTGCCTCGGTGCAAAGTGAGGACTTTTTTGCACTCCACTTTTTTCACGTCACATTTTCGGTCCCATTCTCTAGCGCCTGCTCCTTTTCCTGCCGGAAGTTCGGCCCACTGGAGCGCCACATTTATCGGGATTTTCGCTTGTTCCGGTTTTTAACGTTTTTCTCTGGCACTTACACTCTCGGTGAACACTAGGGAGGGGTATCGAACCCAATCGGTATTGCACAATCGCAAGAGAAGAGGTTTTTTTTTGTTGTGCTAGTGCCAGCGTTACTACACTGGCAGCCTATTAACGTTTGAGCCCGGAACGGAATGAACGATACGTTACGCGCTCGCTCCCCCACTGACGTAGAACTCAATAAAAGCCAATTAATTCGACTACACTAATTACAGGGTTCGGAGGCGATAGCGATTGCAGCAAGCACATGGTCTCCCGGTGTTTGCAGAGGTACCAAAGCACGGCAAAACAACGCACTAAAACATCCGGACAAATACACAGAACGAGCGAACACTGTATGCACGGTATCGATTTGAACCAGTTTGCAATGATTTAACAGACGTCCAGGATTGGATGACACACCTTCTGGAGAGGGCTTTTATGGTTTGGTTAATGCGATAACACTTGAAAGATGAAAGATGCACCACGCGCGGAACGCACAAACGCACAAACGGACGGACGAGTTGTCACTTTGATCTTGGCTGCTTTGATCGGCGAGATGACAGTAACTCGGCAAACCAACTACTACAAACCAACCGCTACGGGCGACAACAAGCGCTGGCTGCTGCTGTCACACCGTCGGAGATTTAATTCAATTTGGACAGTTATTGTGATTGAATTACGGGCGGCACAAAACGGCCTCCTCGGTAGATCTTTTCTCGGTCCAATTCACGTCACTCACACCGTGTGCCGGGCGGGGGAGACCCCAAAGTCACGCACGGGCCAAGCTCCGAGGGTCATTTCCACCGTTGAAACGAGGAAAATCACCTGATGTGTGTGTGGCACCACCTGGACGCACCACGCACACACGCCGACTGCGTCGCTGCAAAGGGGCACACACACACACACGCGGGCACACAATCGATGCCGGCACCTGTCGTCGTATTTACGAGGGCGCCTTCTCCAGATGGTGCACCAGTGAAAATGCCCCGGTAAAGTGTAAAGAAAAGCACAGCACACTTTTCCGCACAACGCTGCCGGTATCGACTCCAAGCTACACTTACACTAGCCTGTTCTGGGCTGAAAACAGCAGCACTTACACTCTTCGGACGAACAGCAAGATCGATTCCGCAATCAATCTCGGTTTGACGTGTGATTTCTTTTTTTTTGTCGCTCACTGTAGGAGTTACTACTGTTTGACACACTGCCTTCGTTGGCCCAAAACTCACTTTTTCGGTTCGGTTACACTCGTTGCCGCTGTAGTTGCAGCAGTTCAGCAGCCTACCGGTGCGTTAGATATCCGTGCAGCCGTAGCGTTTCCAGTATTCTGGCCCGGCATGGTTGGGCTCTTCCGCAAATCGACCGCACACATAGGGATGGACGTCCAACATCAACATACACACAGCCAGCACAGGCGGTCGGGGCTTTTCGGGGCTGCAAATTTCACTCGTTCTCTCTCACAAATTCTCTCCTTCTCTCCCTCACCAACGCACACACACACACACAGGCGCAACCTTTCTCTCTATTGTTTCTCTTTTGCTGCACGCAGAGCTTCAGCTCTTGCTCCCGAAGAAATTAAATTCTCGCGCTCTTCCTATATTCTTTCTCCATTGCACCACAGGGAAAATGTATTCTTCAGTTCTTTTCCAGCAGGCACAACGTACGGTTTCGTTTTACACGCGCGTACGAGTGAGAAGGTCTTTATTAGAGCTTTCTTCTACTGTTCTAGACTTCAATACACGTTGAACCACCTACGACCGCAGAGTTGTAAAACGTGCGAAGCAGGTGTTTTTTAGACAAAAAGAGAAGAACAAGTCTTTGGGCAACAGCTCCCTCAGTAGACTCCTCTTACTTCCGTTTTGTATTTAAGAACAAAACATAATTTTTATTTAAGGGATTCAGGAGTTTCAATCGATCAAAATGACGAAAATTTTCCGGTCTGCATAATAGAATATCTCTATTACGATTGAAACATTACAAAAGGATCTACCAACTGTTTATTGTATAATTCTTCGTAGATTTTGTACATAAGTACAAAAACTTCCGCATGTCGTACAAAACAAACCAAAGGTAAAACGATTTTTTAAAATGAGTAATTCAATGTTGAAAATTACATTTTGCATCTGGCTACGCATGAAATCTCATACGTCGGACCACTATTATTGTTGCAATTAAAAAATTAAAAAATAACCTTCGAACATATGTTTTGCCATATCTGGAAGAGTACAAAATTGTCGATAAAAGCATGTGTTTGCCACTACTGTTCCTAACGAGTAAAGCAAGCAAACGAACCTCGCGACCGGTTGAAACTGGAGGAAGATAATTACACCAACCACCCCTCTCCCGGTCTGGGATAGCTTTCGGGTTCGCTGGATTGAACTGTATACGGTCCGTAATTGAGATACGGTTCCGGTAGAGACCACCACTTGACCGTGCGTCAAACACCACTACTGACGGAACGGGGCAACCCACTTCTGAGAGTGACACACATAACCCTGCCCCGGCTAAACGTGGATGCGTATTTCGCAACCATGCGTGATCGATCGTTTATCGATCTTAGGTTAGGTTCATGCTGGTGGCGCTTGCTTTAGTTGTCCGAGCAGCGCAAAACAGCTATCTTCCGCGAATGGTGTGATGCTGCGACATTGAAAAGGTCACCGCGGCATTTGTTTTTCGGCGATGCAATCGAAATTCTTATAATTAGCATAAAAAGCTCATCGCATTATGCCGTTCCGTATGGTTTCTCTCCGTCCGCTGCCGAATCTCTCGCAACTTCCAGCATCATCATCCGCATGCTACATTGCACCAAACGGTGCTGCAGCATGTGGTGGAAGATGCCCACGACGGAACAGGCTTCCACTGCCGTAGCCGAGCCGACCTAGAATGAGCAGCATTCTCCGTTCGACCCGAGCATCGGACCACAATCGAGCTTCCGGTTTGGGATGCTCATTTTCGGTAGGCTCGCCCTCGGCAGGGAAATGCCACGATTGGACGATGTCTGTAGTGGTGTTTGCGCGTTCATACACTGCCTCGTCGGTAGCCTCGGTTCCAGTCCCGCTCTGAGATGGTTGAAGGCTCCAGTTCCGGTAAGCGAGAGAAACGATGCAGCCTCACAAACGCGGAGACCGGCAGATCATGTGGCTCTCGGCTGTTCTTGTATGGAAGGAGATGAGCATAACACTGGAGGATAAAGTTGATAAAGGTATTGCAATAAAATGTTAAACTTAGTTTTTAAGCTTTATAACATAACCTGTTAAGTTATAGTTTGAAGATCATTACTTTCCTAACCATCCTAGCCGATAGTTAGTGTCCAACTACCCAAGAAGCTGCGACCAAATTAAAATGGTTTAAATCTATAAATATGCAGGTTATTTTGAAGACAAATCATATGAGCAAAATAATCATCATCCACTGAGAAAAACCATAACCCATTCTCTACGGATTTTTGAGACTCGCACCTTCTGAGCCCAGACCGAACCCGAAACCAGCTGACAGCCGCCCAACTTCGGGTTCATCCGCATTGAGTCACATGGTTTGTGTTTTGACAACTAATTTGTGAAGGTCACGCACACACTCAAGTGCTCCCCAGACCCTGTCTCAGCAGCCGGAGAGCGATTCCGGAGACCGAAATCCGTTGTTCCAGTAACATTCAGCTTCCGAATGTCGCCCGATCGATGTACTCGGAGCGGACTTCTCCAGCCTTCCAGGAATTGCTCCGGCGTCATCGGCTCTTGCTCACAACACTCTCCGATGCTCGGGCATTCCCAGCGATTTGCAAATTTCTCCACAGACCCAAGGGGGGGCCACGTTCAATGGAGTCCAAATCGAGCGTTGCCAGAGCTAACCACCGGAGGGTAGAAGGCACGGACGGCGTGTGATGCTGTTGACCTGTGCGAGAACGCCTAGTAGGTAATCAATTTTCGACACCGTTTCGGAAAGTTTGATGATTTTTATTGTAATTTTAAATTTATAGCACTCATCAATTGTGCCAAACCCCATTTCCTTGCGGTGGCATAGTTGCGGACAGTTGCGGGTAGTGGATAGACCTAGGCAGGCTAGTTGTCCGAATTGGTGGCAACGGCAAATGAATCGATGGCTTCGGTTCTAGGAACGATAGCGAATTCCCGACCGAAATTATTACCATCGGAATATTGTTGTCCCCATTGGTGATGGACAATCGTGAATGCAGTTTGCTTAATTGAGTCAAGCTACCCTGGATCAAGTATTGGGGGTCTGATTTATATTTTATTAACCAGCGTTTAAGTATTATTAAGTATTGGCCAATTTGGATACAATGGGAGTTTTCAATTACAGTGTCTATGGACGACGTTTCATTCATTTCGCGATCTCAAATTAAGGCAAGGAAATTTTGTTGTTAGTCATGGTGATATTAAAAAGGGCTCAATCTTGAGCATGAATTTTTGCAAATTAGTATACAATGATAGTTGCTTTTATTGTACAGTTTTATTAACACAAGTTCAACTTTAAATTTCAACTCGCTTTTATGTGTAGCATTCGCTTTTAAGACATCAACTAAATCTAAATCGCAATTTTCTTGGAAATTTCACATGAGCTGTGTTTCTATAATAATGTCACAGATGTCTAATCTCCGATGTTTCTGAAAGGATTCTCAATACGCAATACTTGCGGATACTCGAACAAGTATCTGCAATAAATTGAGAAAGATTCTTGATTGTGAAGGATTCTGAAGACTCCTGAAGGATAAAGTAGGATTTGTTCGAACGAAATCTTCGACAGGTCCTAGATGTAGAAAGCTTTGGAGCTAAAATGTCTTTAGCATACGTAAACTAGGTCCCAAAAAAAGATATTCTATTAGACGTCATCTTTACATCTCAGTTTGGATTTTCCATGGCTTACTGCTCCTCTATTGATGTGCACGTCCAACAATTTCATATAGGTAATTTTGTACATGCACTAATGATAAATTCTGTTTCTCTTACGATAAATTACAGAAGAATTACAAATACTCATCGCTTAAGTCCTCCTATCCTAGAACATTCTAGCTAAATAGGAGGGCCTTTAGATCCTATTGGAATCGTGATACCGGACGTTTCTCGTGAAAGACCGGCGCCATTGCCACTACCGTAGACAGTGCTCTACAGTGTTTACTACAGAGTTTCCACAATCATGTAAGGTACAAGTATTCATTCTAGTAGTAAAACTTAGGTACTAACTGAAATAGTAAATATCTGACACGAAACGAAACTTGAAAATCCAGTTTAACGAAATCAAAATTCGTTTTCTTTGGACTGCAACACATGAAACGAACACTTTGAATGGGATAGGCGCATCAATCTGCCATGCGCCGCATATGCTCGCAAACAAACACACGAAACCACCAAACCAACCACCCGGTTTGACAGCTGGCACTCCCCCGAAGGACGGGGAGATGAAATGCGTGTGTGGGGTGTGTCGGGAAATTCTTCGTTAACTTTTCCTCACCCATACACCGTGCGACGCTATTTCAGTCACGGCACAGTTACCGAAAGAACGTGCGCCAGCTCGGACCGTGTACCGTGCGCGCTCCTTGCTGGGGGTGGGGGAAAACCTTCTGGGGTTAGGTAGTGGCTGGTAGTGAAAATTTCGCTCGGAAAATTCCCAAACTACACGGTTTTTGCATCGCCATTTTCCAGCGCAGTGTAACTCAGCGACCAGTGCGTTCATTTTCCGACGTGGTCGCCATTAGAACGGGTCGTGCGACCCGTGCCGTCGTGCGTGATGTGGTGTACGAGCTAGCTGAGCACTATTTTTGCTTCGCAACTAGTGCTTCGCGTAGAAGTTAGTGCTTTTTAGTGGAAAGTGTCTTCGCTAGGAAAAAAACAAAAAACGCAGTGCTAGCAGGTAGCAGCGACGGCAGAGATTGAACGGTGTAGGAAAATTAGGCAGCCCCGAGGATGACGGCCAGCAGGAAGTTTCTGCTCGGCAGCATCGTTTTCCTTTTATGGATAAAATTGCCCGAGCAACCCGTCAGCGCTTCGGTCGAGACGGAAATGTGAGTAATCAACTCTGACGATCGAGCAAGAGAAAAAACACATCCCCACGCTCCAGTGTTAGTGTCCTATCGCTGCAAAAATTCACAGTTTTCCAACCAACTTTGACAGCAAATCATCCGTTTTCATCCTACATTGCTTGTGGTGTGTGTGGTTTCGCTTCTTCCGTGTTGACAGCTCGAGTTTGTTCGGTTCGCTGGGATGAAAATATTCCCTCGCTGTCACAATATGTGCGAAGCAGCCTGTGGATTCTCGTACCGTGCACAGGGGAGGGGAGCGCCCGAAAGGGGGAGAAGCGCGGGGTGTGTTAGGGGAAAAACTTAACGAAACCGAACCACCACGGATGCTATTTTCAGACAAACACACCAAACCTCACCACTACTGCCGTCTTTTAGTTATCTCGTTTCGTTCTCGCTCTTTCCCGCCAAGCGTCCCTCTGTCGCACGCTTTTCCGCTTGTTTTCCTTCCCGAAAAGCACGTGTTCGGGTCGTTGTGTTTTTTTCTGTTGGTGTTTCTTTCGGTTTCGTCTCACGCGCGTCTCACAGCTGGCGGCGTGGGTTGTTGAGCTGCGCCGCCTGTCAAGTAGTGTGCCGGCAAAAGGGAACATTTTTGTTTGTCAACAGACACGCTGCTGTCGCTGTGGCCTCGCCGGTGGCGGTTACGCGTAGCTTCCACCACGTGGTGCTAGCCGGACGCGCGCATCAAAGATTTTTGTAAATGTATGAGCATATTGGGCCTAGGTGTGGAGTTTGACAATCTACAATATAATAAGCTATTATGAACATAAAATATTTATCATGCAATTTGATATCAAAATCATCAGAACTTGTTTAAATTTCTCCACGAAAAGATATTGTTGCAAACAATATCAATAAACAATATTGGTTATTTATGTATTTCAATTACCATTTCAATTATATATTTACGCTGTAACAAAACAGAATTCTATAGATATTTTTAAATGTTTCAAAAACATTACATTTGTTGTTAAGTAACGTGTATTCATATTTTATATTTTTTTAAATAAAAATTTTGTGTGATCAAAACCGTGGTTATTATTAATGAGGTTAAAAATTAAGATCCAAAAAGGATCATTACTAATAAAAAATAAAAAAGGTGTAAAACATTTAGCTTCTTTTGGAAAAAAATTAATAAACAATTATATTCTTGGGAATAAAATTTTTCCAATTTTTGTTGGGAATTAAAACTCAGAAATAAAGATTTTCCAAATTAAAAATCTAGCAAAAGTGACATATCTGATCAATTTCATCTGTAACGGATTGCAGACAATCCTATCGAACATAGTATACTATAACGCAAATGAAGCAAAAATTACTTGCTTACCATAGTCGGTAAAATTAACTTACCGTAGTTGGTCAAATCCCATCACGAAACAACGACGAAGCAGAAGTTAAACAAAGTAAAACGAAAATTCACGCCAACTTTGTCAACAAACGAACCGCAGCTTGATCACGTACAGGCATCAAAATTGAAGCAAAGAACCTGTAACAAGTAACAAAGGAACCCAATAACTTTCCCACCGATGCTCCAGACGGCACGAATTCCAATCTCCACCACATTGATTTCATTATGCAAGACGGCAATTATTCAACAAAACATATGCTTTCTCGTTCGGCCCGGGGCTCGACCCGTTTTGTCAACATCATCATTTATCATAATCGAACGGGCTGGACCTTTGCGTTGTCTGACCCGATGGGTATGCCGGCGGCCCTCTGATTATTGTCGTCTTCTTTCATATTGACGCCAACAGCATGGATAAATGGGCCGACAACTTCGGCGAGGAGCTGTGGGATTTGGCACAAAGGATGACGAAAGCAATGGAAATTACGGCGGTAAGTGTGTGGCGTGCAGGGAATCCATCGTCCTGGCAGACTTTATCCCACCAGTGCCCGTTTCTATCTAACAGAAATACAAAACCTACAACGCCCGGGTGGAGCACAAAAACGGTACGGAGCTGATAATGTCGATCGTGGAGAACGTCGGTCGCATGTTCATCCGCAAGATGGACGCCATCAAGTGCATTATCAACCGGGCGGAGGAGCTATCCGAGCAGTTCGAGTACAACGAAACGCTGGCGGACAACTTTTCCTACTATTCCAGCAAGTACTCGAACGTACGTTTCAACTGCACCGATGCAGGAACTTGCTGCGGGTTTGATTGGTTTGATTGGGTTGAGTTTTTTTTGTTTTTTTCGCCGCTTGTAGATTGATGGTCGGCCCGAACCGGAGCTACCGGAGACGCTGCAGGAGAACGCCTGGATGTACCGGAACATCTCGCTCAATCCGGACACGCACTTCTTCAACATCTCCGTCAACACGACTTACAGCTCGGTGCACGTGCCGCAGAACGTGTACGATCGGTACCCGTGGGTGCTGGAGGCACTGCAGTGGTCGGAATCGTTGGACGACGTGTTCCGGAAGAACTACAACTCCGATCCGGCCCTCTCCTGGCAGTACTTCGGTTCGTACACGGGCATGCTGCGCCACTATCCGGCGCTCGAGTGGAACCGCGAGCACGTGGACACGTTCGACTGCCGCAAGCGATCGTGGTACATCGAAACGGCGACCTGCTCGAAGGACATCGTTATCCTGCTGGACAACTCCGGCTCGATGACGGGATATCGGAACTACATCGCGCAGCTGACGGTCAAGAGCATACTGGACACGTTCTCGAACAATGATTTTATCAACATTTACAAGTACTCGAACGATGTGGAACCGTTGGTGCCGTGCTTTAAGGTGAGTTGGGTTGCAAACGGCGCCATTTTCGAACGGTTCACTTCACGCATCTCTTCCTCCAGGATATGCTGGTGCAAGCGACACCAGAGAATATGCGATTCTTTAACGAATACGTGCGCGAGCTGCTCCCGGAGGGTTACGCAAACGTCAAGAAGGCATTCGTCGCTGCGTTCGAGCTGCTGCAGAAGGTGAGTCAAACTGTTTTTGTCCACAAGAATTTTGTTCTAGAAGCACCCATTTATTGCAGTACCGTGAGATGCGTCGTTGTAACGAATCGGTCAGTGGCTGCAACCAGGCCATCATGCTCATCACCGACGGTGTACCGAGCAACATTACGGAGGTGTTCGAGCAGTACAATTGGCTCGAGAATGGTACAAAGATTCCGGTGCGTGTTTTCACGTACCTGCTGGGCCGTGAGGTGACGAAGGTGCGCGAGATCCAGTGGATGGCCTGCCTTAACCGTGGCTACTACTCGCATATTCAATCGCTGGATGAAGTACAGGAGGAGGTACTGAAGTACGTTACCGTGATAGCGACGCCGCTGGTACTGCAGGGTGTCGAACATCCTCCCACGTGGACACACGCTTTCACTGACACGGCGGTAAGTTGAGATGTTAGGGTCTTCTAAAAGAAGAATAAAAAATATTAATTACTTATCGCCTCCACAGGAAAATCTTCTTACGGAAGCGGACGACGACGAACCGCCGCGATTAATGATAGCCGTCGGTGCGCCCGCCTTCGATCGGAAAGCGAATCACTACAATGAAACACGAACGGCGCGTCTTCTTGGGGTGGCCGGCACGGACATCCCGGTGGAGGATCTCGATGAGCTGACGCTACCGTACAAGCTGGGCGTCAATGGGTACTCGTTCATCGTCAGTAACAACGGGTACGTGCTGCTTCATCCGGACCTGCGTCCCGTCTCGAACGGCCGGCTGAAGGAGAACTACAACAGTATCGACCTGACCGAGATCGAGCAAATCTACGACGAGAACATCACTCGCCTGGTGGAGGACATGACGGGGCGTGAGATGAGCTCGCGCATACTGGAGCTGCGTCGGCATCTGGTTGATTCGCGGTTCGGCAACATGTCCAACCTGCCGGTGCGATTCCACTACGACAAGATGCGGCGCGTATCGCTCGAGTACCAGGACTACTATTACGCACCGCTCGAGAACACTCCGTTCTCGCTCGGATTGGTGCTGCCGCACGATTACGGTAGCACTTGGATCAAGGTGGGCGATGAGATTAATCGCAACAAGCACATGGGTCTGAACATTTCCGACTACTTCATGGGCGACAACTGGAAAGTGCACCCGGATTGGTATGTTCGTGTGCGGTTTGGAGGGATTTCTCGCCGAGCAACCGAGTGGGTTCAAACAGCGACTTTGTCTTTCCAGGGTGTACTGCAAGTATCACTACCTCGAGGGGCACGAGTTTAAAACGCCCGAGGACGAGCTGCGCCATTTTCTGAACCGGCTGTACGAACCGATGTGGAAATGGTCCCAGCAGTACGAATCGGAGGATACCGATGACAAAAACGCCGATGGTCGTAAGTTAAGCCACGCCATGTCCGCCACCCTTTTTTATCGTCAAGTGCTCCTCAATAACACATTTTCGCTCGCCACACAGCCAACTGCGGTCGGAAGACGTTGAAAGATGATGCGTACTACTGCAACAAGGAGCTGGTGCAGCTGCTAATCTTCGACGCGAAGGTCACAAACAACAGCTACCGGAACTGGGAGTTTGAGAACGAGAAGGAACGTAAGATTATTGAGATGTACAACGCGACGTTGCGGTTCGTGGCTACGATGAGTGGACTTACCCGCTGGCAGTTTATCTTCGGCGAGGTGGAGGTCGACACGGATAGCGAGTTTGGTGACTACCACAAGAAGGCGATCGACGAAACGTGGTACCGGAGCGCCATCCTGCAGCACAAGATTGATCCGAAGAGCTTCGTGTACTCGGTACCGCACGAGTCCGACCCACCGGAGGACGGTGAGCTGAAGGTGACGGCCACCATGGCCATCTTCCCGCGCGATGGTGGATTGGAAGCGCCGGGTTGCGTGACCGGGTTCCAGTTTTCGCACTCCCTCATGTACGAGCGCTTCATGGAGATCACATCCAAGACGACGGTAAGATGACGCGAACGATTCGGTTCGTCCAGGATTGCTGCTAAGGGAGCTGTCTTATTTTTTTCTTCTCCACGTAGTGTGATGGATGTATTGAGACGTGTGCGTCCGAATCGCGGGACTGTTACGTGATCGATCACAACGGGTATGTGGTGCTGTCGGAAACTTCCAACCATACGGGCCGGTTCTTTGGTGAAATCGAAGGAGCTATCATGCAGTCGATGGTGGATAAGGAAATCTTCGCGATGATCACAGTGTTCGATCTGCAGGGTTTGTGCGAGTACGAGCGAGTTGTGGAGAGTGACGCAATGGCGTTGCTACATGTAAGTACAACGGAGAGTTATTGAACGCGGCTAGAATCTACGGAGATCTTGTTTTTTTCGGTTTTCTTACACTAAACAGCCGATGAAGGTTGTGATGTTGGGTCTGAAGTGGCTGATTGCGGAGATTGCGATGATGTTGACGCGTTTCGACTTTTGGGTGCACGGTATTCCCAGTCCCGATTACTTCGGACGTACGTATGACAACTCCGGATAAATGTTGACTCAAAAAGAACTAACACAGCGGTATTCTACTGGTTGTTTTTAGATGAATACGACGATTACGACGACACGCGTCCATCCAAGCCGAAAAAAATACACGTCGACGAGGAGGAAGAGTACTTCAACCGACCGAAAGAAATCAAGAAGGAGATTGTATACGAACCATGCGACAAGAAGTCTAATCTGTACGTGATGCAGCAGGAGAAATTTATCAAGGGAGATGGATTCTTTTACGAGCCACCACCACCCGCGCTGGAGGAGTAAGGAGCATCATCGAACAGCCCAGTTTGAGAACTGGTCCTAATCAGATACACTTCTTTTTCCTGTAGCTTGTTGTACCAACCGTACTTCGCCAAGCGTATACCACGCTCGAATCTACTGATGATCATCGTCGAGAACGAGTATAAGGTGGACAGGGTGGTGCTGTCTGCCGAGCCTGAGGTGATCAACCACAATGAGTCGGAAGCGTTACCGTGTGTGAAAACTAAGCTGAACTTCCTGCACCGTCGCCGATTGGAGGAATGCTATACGGAACATCCGGACGTAAGTCGCAGGAGTTGGGCCGTACCGAACCGTAATGACACCGCCGTATTTCTTTCTCCCCTTCGCAGGAAGAACTAGTTGCCCAGTGTGGTAGCGGATCCCGCCTAACAATTCAACTGACTGTAGTGATATCGACTATTGTATCACTGTTGTTGTATCGATGTGCCCAATTTTAATGTAGCTAAACCCATCTCGGTAACTCGGCGGTGAGGTGAGATTTTGTACCACTTTAAGCGTACACATGACCATACCAGGGCGGGTTACTGAAAGGCCGAAGACAAAAACCGACTAACGAGTGCGTGCACCTCGCGTGAAGTTTGTGATTTTTAAAACACTTTTCAAAGCGCACACAGCCACACTCTCCTTCACACAAATACACACGCGCACACACACCGTTTACAAACCTAGAGATATTCGGACGAGCTCCAGTGTAAAAGGAGGGACACTTTTTTACGAAAACACTTAACCGTAGCTTAGAGAGAGAGGTAGAGCGAGCGAACGAGGAAACAACACGTGTTAACTTTGTGAGACTTGTAAGAAACTGTCATAACCTAGCAACCACCGGAGATATTAGCCTAGCAACCCGGGCAACTGTACTGGACGCAACGGACCACAAAAAAATCTCACTTCCAAAGACTTGGTGCACTACTAGGGCTCCCTTTGGAGACGTCACGGGTGTTGTTCCATCGCGCCAACGCCATTTTTTAACTGTACACCGAAAACGCCATCCATCACCTTCTCCCTCCAGCCAGTGCGTTAAAGTATGTGGAGAGATTTATACTGTGAAGACATGGCCGGTGCGTGCCTACTGTTGGTTTTTTTTATTACACTTTGGAGAATTTTGAACTACTGGAAGGCATCCGGTAGCAGGAGCTTTCGTGTGAAACTTATCAGCTTGATCGGAGTAAGGCTGAATTAGATTCAACTCACACTGTTGCATTAACTTTAAGACACTAAGTTCTGATGGAAGAACTCACAAGATAGTTTCGTTCATGTTGTAACCCCTTTGTTTACTACTTCAAGATCTGATATGTGTTTAATTCTGAATTCTGGGGCAAGCTTATAGGTACAATCGGTATCGAATGAATATGCGAGATTTTGGAAGCGACAAGAATCTCACTAATCCCTCCGAAAAACCCTAGTCAATCAACCGTACAATCGTTACAGGTAGCAAGTAGTACCGCCAAACATGGAGCACCATCTACTTTGGACTGCTTTCTCTCTCCCGTAAAGGCCAACAGGGACAGTTGTGGATGGTAACAGGCTTGCAATATAGAAATTTCCACCAAAAAGAACAGGAACAATCAGTAGAACAGAAATGAAAAAACAAAACTAGAACAAAAGCGTTAGACGCCCCGAAACAAAATGCGATGACGTTGAATTCACTTTGCACAATCCGTTGCCCTCCCCCCTATCGAAAAATGCGCCCAACAATATCTGTGAGTCCGTGGTGTAGGTTGTTTGAAAAGAGTTGGGTCGACAAGACATAGTAGATAGTAAAAACAATACCCACATGCTTATCGGAACGTGTAGAATAATTGGCAGCAAGCTTAGTCCAAATTTTGTACCAAAGACTCGGGTATGAAAATTCGATCGCTGTGAGGGGGTTTGGGGTTAATTTAGTTTATTGGGGGTTAAGCTTGCGAAAGGCTCCTCTTCGTGCGCGGGGAGTGAAGTTGTTCCAGCGTTTGTTAGTTTTCTGTCCTGTGTCACCAAACTGTGAAAATAAAGTTTTTTGTTAAGTTTCCCACACGTTGGTTTAGTTGGGGAAGGTATTATCACATTTACAAAGGAAACAATATTCGGTAAGCTATCTTTCAAAATAAACAGTAAGTAAACAAAATGGATAAAAGGTTCCTAAATTTACCACATGGTGGTGAATAATTTCGAATGCATGATGCTAGAATAAGAAAATCTTAGTAAACCGTTCGTTACATCATTCTAACACTATTATCTTTATTCGTCTTGCTACAGTCAAACCTGCGGGGTGTTTCTACTTTCGTGAATAAAGTACCTGTGTGGGGGTATCCTTAATTCATTTCCCCCCGTCCCCCCTCCTCTGTTCCATTCCAACGGATGAAGAATCTCCTTCGGAGGAGAGGTTGTGAGGGGAAACTGGGAAAGCAATAGTGTAAAACAAAAAAAAACTCGTCACACTTAAAACTAGAAACATTCCACTCGAGCGGACGATACAACAACGTGGGAGTTATGTTAATGCATTTTTTGTTTGTACCAGAGTGTGCAAAATCAAGTAGTCCATGGGTTGGTGATGGTGAGCATCGCACCCACCTCGATGAATGAGTCAGTGTGTGGTGTGCTTTCTAAAGTAGTAAGATGAATTAAAAATTGTTCTGGAGGGTCCAAAGTAAAAAATGTACAGCGTAATTAAAGCGATGAGAGTAACGCAACGGTCAGGTAGGGTTGTAGGACATCACACAAACGCACATTCGCGCACACGAACGGCACACATTAGAGTTCCTTCTTGAGCCGCTTGGTGAACCGTTGCTTCTGGGCCTGCTGCAAGCTCGGCGCCAGCCGGTGCAGGAATTTGGTTTTCGTTTCGACGCTCAGCAGGTGGTGATGATGTGGCTGCAGCAGCACTCCGGGCGCGGGATTGGCGAACGAGGGGCCCGCCTTCGTCTGATGCCAGGGCAGCGAGAAACCGTAACCGTGGCAGCGCGGCAACACCGGTATCAGCTCGCCGAACGCCTGCACTGGCACCTCCTCCGTCACCTGGATGTACTTGAGCGTTTCCACCGTCGGGTAGAGGGTGGTGATCGTTTTCTGTGCCTCCTGCTCGACCGGTTGCTCCTTCAGCTGCCGCTTCTTCAACCGCTCGATGTTCTTCTGCTCCCGTATCCGCTGCACGTCCCACTTCTTGCGCCGCCGCTCGTCGATCTCGAGTTTCATGTGACGCTTCGCGTACGCCTCGTCACTGATGTTTTCGCGCACCGTTGCACACTCGCTGGCCGAGACGGCATCCGTGTCGTCCGGGGCGGCCACCGCTTCGTCGTCTGCGTCGTCCTCGATCACGGTCCAGGAGGGAATCTCCAGTTCGGCCGCCTCGTTCGTGAGCAGCTTCTCGAGCTCGGCCGCCACGGCGTCATCCTTCCAGGCGCAGCTGATGTACTCCTTCTGCGTGACCATGTACGCGGGATTCGTCCGACTGTGGCGCTTGGAGCCGGTGGCCATACTGCTGCTGCAATCGGACGAGTTGCCGGACGGGCAGTGTAGGACGGGATTGAAGGGGTGGCTCGCAGGGGGAGCGGTTCGTCCACCACCGCGCAGTACCTGATGACCCGGGCCTCTGCGCGTTTCAACGCTTTCTTCCGTTGATTCACTGCAGGGTTCGTATTCCATGGTGGCGGGTTCGCTCGATCGTGCCTCCTCCAACCGTGGCTCCTCTTCCTCCTCTTCCTGCGGTTCTCCTTCACTGCCGAGCGACGTGCTTTCGACGAACGGTACGTGCACGTCCAGCGATTGTGCTTGCTGCAGCGAATCTTGCGACCCTTCCTGCGAGTCCTCTTGCTGGGAGGCAGGGGAGTTAGTTTCCATCTTTACCTCAACGGCGCCTTCATCGATCATCACCATCGGCGTGTCATCATACCCGATCACGTTGCCCGGATCGTCATTGGCGTATGTATGCATGATCGCACCATCTTCCACGTCTCCGTCCTGTGCATCCTCATAGCCCATCTCTTCCTCTTCCTCATCTTCTTCATCTTCCTCCTCCTCTTCCTCCTCCTCATCCTCCTCCTCCTCCTGCTCCACTTCGTCTTCATCTTCTTCCAAGCCTTGCTGCTGGAGCTCACCATCGTAGTTGGCGTACGCTTGCTGCAGTTGTTGCTGTTGCTGAAGGAGCAAATATTGATGCTGCTGCAGCTGATGATCGTGATCGTCGTACAGATCTGGTTCCTCTTCGTACTCGTCCGGTGGTGGGAGTTGCTGTAGCTGCAGCTCTTGTTGTTGTTCCTGCTGCTGTTCCTCCTGAAATTGCTGCAGCTGCTGCTGTTCTTCTTCATCGTACTCTTCGTGGCGCATCTGGGGCGAGAGAGATTCATCGTCGTCCGATTTGGAGTAGTTAAGATAGATTTCCCCATCTACTTCATTGTTGTCCGTCCGATAGTCCTCTCCACCCTCATCGTCGCCATCACCATCGTCTTCCTCGTCCCCGTCCTCGTCCTCATCGCCCTCTTCTTCCTCATTCTCCTCATCTGCATCACCGTCATCATCATCATCATCATTATAGTACGGGGACGACGATAGTGCATCATTCTGCAGCACGATGTCATCCGGTAGCTCCTCCTTGACGGGCGAAACGGTGCTGCTCACTTCCGGATTGCGGATGGGCAAACAGCCAGGCAGCCCGTACAGTGCCACTCCGTCCGCCACGCTCGACGACACGAACGGCGGCGATGAGGAGGACGATGAGGAAGATTTCAGCACGACCGGTCGCATACGCCCATTCTCGAGTTGGTTGCGAATCGTCAACGGCGAAACGGTACCTTCCTGTTTCACTACGGGCGGAAGGTCGTGCGTTTGCTGCAGAAGGAAATTATGGTGATGGAGGTGGTGGTGCTGCTGCTGATGCAGATGGTCACTCGGCAGGGCCAACCCGTTCTGCTGTAGCTGCAGCATCATCAGCGAAACGCGCCGGTTGGCGAGATCGAGCTGATGCTTTAGCACCTCTTTTTCGTCCTTCAGCCGGATGATCATTTTGTCTTTGCTTAGTATCTGATCGCCCTGCTCCTGGATGAGATCGAGATGCAGCAGCAGAATGGATCGCAGCTGCTTCACCTCCTTCATCGCCTCCAGTGCCGCGGCCATACCGTCGAGTTGACTGTTCCCATCGTTCGGATCGTCGCCACCTTGCTGATCATCCGACAGGACGCCACTGTCCGACGCGTCGTTGCGCTCGTCGTCGTCATCGCCACCGTTCTCGTTTCCCTCCTGATCGTCTTCCTCATCGTCGCCGTATTCCATCTCGCCCGGATCGATGGAATCACCCTCCGGCACCCGATACTCGTACACATCGTTCACGCACAGTTCCGCCTCTGCTTCGCTCTCCGTGGCCGGGTCTTGCTGCACCTGTTCCGGCTCGTTCACTTCACGCTCGTACGCTGCTTCCGCCTCCGCACCGTCATCATCCATCATGAGCGTATCGTCTTCCAGGAATGGAACCGGCGAGGACGGAGCCGGTGAACCCGGTCCGGACGATAACGGTATCGGTGACGATGGTCGCGGCGAAGCGGATGGTTGCGGTGATGATGGATGAGGTGATGAGGGCGACGGCGAGTACTGGGAAGGGGACGAAGACGACGACTGCTGGAAGTGCGCGGGATCGCACGGTTCGGACGCTTTTACTATCTCCGCCACCGTCGTCGTCGCCGTCGTGGTAGTGGAGGTTGTGACCTGGTTCGGGGATGCGACCGACGTGACGGGAGCCACCGGCGACGCCGTCGTCGAATTGCAGTAGACGTGATCGTCCATCGTGTCCATCATGTTGATGGCGCTGGCCGAGCTGGCACCCATGGTTGTGCCTGTCGGCCACAAAGCTACATGTAACGCCACTTCCCTCCCTCCCCCTTTCCCACAGGGGAACACAACACAACCGGACGAGGGTTCGCCGTCGTCGGCACGTGGATGTAAACAAATATAGACGTGCGCGGGTTGCGGAGGGTGCGTAGGCGGCGAGCGCTATGCGTTCTCGGATATCTTGTTTCGTTGCGCGGTTCCGGTTAACGGCACTAACACACGGTACATCGGGCGCGACGCATACGTCGGGGACACATATTTTACGACGAATTTGTTTACTGGCGCAGGGGGATACGACACACTCGCACAAGAAAAAACCGAAGCCGAAAAAGTTTCTTTTCCTTTGCTTCTAAAAAGACGCAAAACAACGCAGTAAAAATCCGTTGACGTTGGAACTGTCAAACGCGTTTGACAGCAGGTATCAGGTGCGCGTTGGGCGATGTTTACACAAAGGTGAGTTGATTACTTACACGGCAATTTGTTTGCGAGAAAAGGTACTAGAATAATTGTACATAAAATGTGTATTAAATCTGTTACTAAAGTAGATTTAGTATAATAATACACAATGTGGCCAACAATAAAACTATACTCTTTAAATAACGCTGCTAACCCAATTTCACAACTTAAGATCGAACAGCTTTGAGAAGCTTGGAGACGAACCCTGCAGAGGAATATTCCCGCGTTTCTTTTTACTATTCCATATTTTCTATGGTTTTAGCAAAAATCTGTATAAGAAAACACACAGCGGCTTAAGATGAAGGTAAAAATTTGCTATTTTATTATACATATTTTAAGAGCCTACCAACTTTATAGTGTTTAAAAAATCACAGCATCACACACAAATTAGGACTCACATTTGTTGCATTCGATTGACTAACTGGCACTGCTCGCGGAGCGTTTCGTTTCGACCACGCGAAAACGTCGACCGGAGCAATGGCAGGAATATTAATAAAGTATTTCTTCTGTTTTTCTGTGCGCATTTTGGTTGCTTTCCAGCTGATGCTTATGGGAAAGATTCCCCGCCAAGACAGATCACATCACGGTGCTTCCCTATCATGGGTTGCTGAATAATCGACATGTTTACGAGGTTTGAACATAAATAAACGGATGGATAAAACGGACAATAATTTAACAAATCGGATAAAAACGGCGCTACAGATTTTGCGCGTGTAACGGATAAAACAAAACAAAACTATTTACAAACAGGAGTGCGACGGGTACGACGGCACCCGTAAATAACCACTGTACCAGCCAGGGCCACTACTGGAAGCCAATATCTGTTCGTGACCAAAGGAAGAAAGGTTGGACATTAGAATTTTTTGAAAATAAATCTAACAAAAACAGACTCACCAAATAACACCTATCCGTATAGCATCGCCCGCACCGCTACCAGTATCGGAAAGTCCTTCGTCGGTGAAACTGTTGAAAATCAACGGCATGCCTTCCATGTTTTCCTGCGCCAACAATGGGATTGGATTCGATAATTCGCTGGTCGCCCACAGGTACAGATCTAGCGTTCGCTCCGTACAGTCGGCAATGAAACGCACAAAGGGTCGGATATCGCCTTCGTTAGCAAGTTGCAGATAGTTGTAGTATTTGTGCCGATGTTGCTTCTGAATTATAACCGGCGGATATCCTGCACGCATTAACAGCGTGTTCATCAGCAACCGAGACGTACGGCCGTTTCCATCGCTGAACGGATGTATGTGGACGAGCTTGTAATGTGCCATGGCAGCGTACTTGACCGGATGCATGAGAAACACCTGCTCCGAATTAAGCCAATTCTCGAACCGTCCCATCAGAATCGCTAAATCCCCTGGTCCGGGTGGAATGTGGCCACCGACGTACACTTGCGTACGCCGAAACTCGCCACCTTCGATCGGATCAACGTGACCCAACACACGCCTGTGAATCTCCAGGATGTCCTTTAGCGTAATGTAATCGTTTTTGTTCACCAAGGTGGCGTTGATATACTTCAGAGCCGCATCCAGCCCGAGGATTTCGTTGTGCTCGTCGATACTCTTCCCATCGACGGCCATGCGCGTCTCCAGGATCGAGCGTGTTTGTGCTAAACTCATCGTGTTGCCCTCGATGCCGACCGAATGGTAAATATGCTGAATGTACGCCTCCTTTTCCGCCCTCTTCAGCGCCATGTTCGAGGCGTGCACCGAACTAAGGGCGTCCCGTTTTCTATCCAGCGCCTCGAAACGCTTCGCATCCATCTGCTCCACGATCTGGGCTGTGCGTTGGCGGTTTGCAAGTGCCTCCGAGTAGTACGGATTGACCGTGAGCGCCTGAGTGTAATACTGGTCAGCCGACACCACGTCCTGCTGGTTGTGCTCGAGGAACTCTCCGTACTTGGTGAGGATTTCCGGGTGTTTAGGGGAAAGAGCCAGTGCGTGTTGAAACAATCTCAGCGCTTTGTCGTCCTTTCCGAGATGTTTCATTTCCAGTGCCATTTTCAACGATCCGAGCGCTTCCTGCTCGTTCGTGAGCGTGTCCTGTGTATTTGCATCGGACGGTGCTTTTTGTCCACGCGTCGGTACCATCGGCAGGTACGGTTCCATAACGCGCGTTTCATCCGCCAGCCGTAGGAGTGATTCGTCTGGAAGATGGCGTGGGGCATAAAGCGCTCGACCGCCATCGGAACCGACACGCCTCACCGAACCACCGGTGGGACGAGGTGAAGGTACAAAGTCCAGCAGGACGAACATGAGTATCGAAAACAACACGCCACACGCAAAGATGGTGATAACTTGGTATTTGCTTGGCAGGTGCCATCGTTGTTTTTCGGACGAATGGTGATTCGTCCCGCTCTCGGATCGTTTTCGACGCCTTCGGACTGTGGACTGATCGGGTGAGGTGGAACTTTTCCTGCGCTTCCGGAGTTCTCCTACCTTGCTAGTAGTGTTGGTGGCGGTGAACGAGGTGGTACCATCGGCGGTGAAGCGGTGAATCGTGCCATAGCACAACTCCAAACGTTTTCGTTCGATGTCGAAAGTCATGTTTGTGCAGGGCGCTTGGGTTGCTGCGATTTGAAGTTACTTTTTACGATAAAAAGCACTGAAAGACGTTTACGTGGACAATACGCTTTTGTTTGTTTGCAATCTTTGTTTGAATTTTCTCGCGCAATTTACCAGCTGATTAAACGCGCCTCTGCATTGACGTGGTGATTGTTTATGATTATTTTGACAGCTGGCGAGCGACATCCACTCCATTTGCCACTGTGGAACTGAGATTTTGCGTAAGCAATACGTTAAAGAAAAGGGTTTCACCTTATGAGTTCAATGGATTTGGTCAGTTCCATTAATGTTTAAGCCGATAGTGATAACTATAGATTTTAATATTATTTTAATTGTTGTTTATAATTTGTTAGCATTATATTCAATCATTTTACTTCCTAAAGTAATGTGAATTCACATGTGTGCATGTGAATTGCACATGCTGAAAAATATAGCAACTGATTTAGATAGTCGATTACATAATTTAATAATTTTTTGTTAATTTCATCATTTCATTTGTACTTCCACTTTGAACTGACAGGGAACCATAAATGAAAATCAAACCGTCAAAGTTGACAGTTTGAAAATGTTCATTGTGAAAGAAAATTTTTTCTTCCAATAATGGCGTACTCTATCTTTCCTACTCTCGCAGTCGTTGCTAACATTTCCATCTTGTTCTGGCGGTATTTCAGATTTGTGTTTCACAGTGGAGGCTGGGCTTCAGCTGCTAAATTGTCACAAATTGGACAGTTGGCGTTCGTTGTTGTTCTGTCTGTTGTTCTCCGTTTTCAACTAAAAAAGAAGAAGTCGAAGAAAGAGGTGGTGTTTGTGTGTTGTTACTGCGGAAGTAAAAAATTGTTTAAAAGTTCGTAATTTGTTGTGTAGCATCGAAACAAATTGATTTTTTCGGATCTCATCCACTTGATCAACTGCATAAGATCAAAATAAAGGATCAAACACTCATTTACGAACATCAACAATCATCTGAAGCGAGCACTTTTTTTGTGCGGGTCGCGAACGAATTTTCCCGTGGATTTGAGCGGTTTTCGCGAGTTTTCCACAAAATACTTAGAGCTGTGTCTTGTTTCGACACACACCAACAGACCTACCCCCGACCCTCAAAAGCATTGATGTAGTTACGGTTAGCGTAAACGCTGAAATAATTGGCTGTTCCACCTCATCATCGTCGTCAACTGGTGGACCTGATGCGAAGAAGGAGCATGAGGAGTTTGCTTGCTTATGGGTTCGAAGTTTGTGTTGTACTTCAGTGACGATATCAGAAACGCATCTTTTACATCAGTCCCACCGACGATAATTGCATCGTTCCCAATGATTCTGCTGTTTATGCGTGCTGTGTGTGCGTGGATTGCTTCTTTTTCCCTTCGAATTCGGTACGCGTTTTCTTCATCTGTCTGTGCTTTCGCGTGTTCTAGAAGGTGTATGTTGACCTCTTGCAAGTGCAAAGCAAAAACCACCCTTTAAAGAAGAGAAGAACGTACGTCCTTTGTGGTGGGGTCGTCTGTGAAACAGGGGTTCGGAATTTCCATCGACTCTCACGTCGAAGTGATCATGAACGATGGAACGAAAAACAGGTGGTGGTGGAAGTGTGCGCAGTAATCCAGTGTGTGGTGAGGTGTTAGCGATTGGAAAATCGCATTAAATGGTGCTATTTTTCCTTTCACATTCGCGAATGTCAAACGGCCAGCAGATTTTTGACAATCGTCGATTAAGGCGAGAGCGCAACGTGAACCCCAACACCACAAACAAAACCAGTAAGAAGCAAAGTGGGTGGCTGTAAAATCAAAATAAAGCAAAAATACCGAGCTTCTTTCGTGCGTTTGCGCGTGTGTGTGTGTACGTTTGCATTTCCTTCGTCTTACCACCCTTTTCTTGCTAAGGTGTTACTTTTGTGTGTGGTAGTGCAATAGTGTGTATGTGTGCGATTCTTCTCCTCGCGCTCCCACAAGCATATTTTGTTGTTGTTCATCTATTGTTGTGTACGTGTGTGTGTGTGCTGGCGAAAAAAGTGTTTTCTGCACGGTTGTGTTTCTTCTTCGTCGCCTTAAAGGCTGTGCGTTGTGTAATGTAATTGTAACTGGCCACCCACAACCCACCCCCAACCCGCGTTTCAACGAAATAGTGCACGATATATGGCTTTTTGTGTGGTCAGCTCGTTGTCGATTCGACCTCCACATTTCCAACACTACGGCTCTTGTGTCGCACGGGCATCAGCTGCAATCAATTGGGGCTCGTTTAGGGCAAGAGGCGACGCGAGAAGAAGTATCCAAAGGCGAAAGCAACGCGTGTCAGTGTGTGCGTGCAGCGCGAAAGAGAAAGAAAGCCAGCGCCCGTGTAACCATAACAACATGCGAAATCGTACAAAAAAACCCGTCGATTGACTCCAGCACCAACGAAGAGTTCACAGACAGCCGCTGCAGCAGGTGTGGGAAGAAAATGGTAAGTGTGTAATAATGCCTGACTGAGTAAAGGCCAAGAGTCACGTTGGGAAAGGGCTGGTCATGATAAGAGGCCGGTCGGGGGAAAGTTATTAACAAATCGTAGACCAAATATGTTTATTTTCACGAAAAAACTATACCAAACTTAGAACAATCTTTCAGTTTAGCGTTTAATGTGTTCAAAGTGAGACACAATGAAGCAGATGAAGTGTAATACGATTCTCTGCACTTGAAGAATTAGTAACTTAGAGCTTCATAGTCTTCAAAACTACTGCAATCTATTCTTTATAACCTCTGATGTAAAAATGAGAGAAGAAATACCTCCTTTAAGCGTTTCACAATGACTAGATCGATTTTGGTTTGAGGAATCTTATTACGTAATTTCAAATGAATCTCATTTCAAAACTGATCCGTTTTTAACAAATAAAATCTTGGAAACACGAACGGGATATTTTCTGATAAGATTTTAATTTTTTAAATTAATTTATAAATATTACGGCGATGATTTGAGGAAGTGTTTGCTGTGTATTGATGCTGTGCGTTGATAAGTTTTCTAAATATGTTGTTGTGATATAAAACGAATTTCGATAGAAATTGTTCGATCAATCTTTAAAATTCGTGTGGTGGGAAAAATCCATCAGTCGAACTCAGAATCCGTCTATTTTGAAGTCACCTTTACAGAATAGTAGTCTTATTAGATGCTTCACGAAAACAATCCATCAATGCAGCATAAAACTAAGCAAGCTTTGGACGCGATGCACTCCAACTCTATCGCCATCGCTAGGGGTAACCAGTGGCGGAGTGTTTGGATCAGGTGTGTGTGTGTGTGTGTGGATTGAAAGCATAGTTGTGCAAACTAGCAACGTCGCACACCAACACAGCCCCGTAAACAATACGATGATAAATGATTGTTTGACTCTGGGCTTTGAGCACAGAATCGCCTGTACCCAAGTGAAAGTCGGTGGTGGATGCAAACAGAGGAGGAGGTGTCGTTATTACGTTACCGTGCCACTGGCGAGTTTGTGATTAGACTTTTTTATTCCTCTGTTAACTTCTTCGGTTTTTGGTGTGCAACGGGCCGCACGTTTTTGGCACTGAAAGCGAAGAGAACGCACGACGTTTGAGGTGGGATGCTGCACAGAAGTGCATGTGAAGCGGTGGAGCATAGAAAATATGTTGCTGCTCTCACTGCAGTAAGCGAGAAACGAGAAAGTGTCGTGTGGCTGATGGGGAGCCACGACAGGAGTCGCACAAAAAGCCATCGAAACCGTCACGTACCAAAACACCATCCCCTCGTGTTAATCGAATGGAAGGCACAAGACGAACCAAACAACACCGACACTTGTTTTACGTAACACTTTTACGCTTTGAAGAAAACGGTCACCGAATTGCAAACGGTGCCATGTACCAATAAAGGAAACACTTTGGACAAATGTATTATTCTGTCTCGCGCTGCCACCGGCGGAATGTGTGACCTCGGCGAACAGGTCAGGGAAGAATTTTCCGCACACGCAAACGCACACGTTTGCGGAAAATGGGTCCTTTCTAATAATAAAGTTTGGTATTCGGAAGAAAAACGCTGTTGCTGACGCAGCCGCCTCGGGTTTGCGGTGGCGTATTGTTGCTCCTATATGGAATGGACTTGACCTATTTGTTGCTTCGGGTTGCTTAGAAATGACTGAAGAAAAATTAAAAAAGATAGCATTTCTATTATCGAGTGCATGTTAAGTTTTCTTGTAAACGAATTTTTTTTGCAGATTTCTTTATAAAGTAATCTAATGATTAGCTTTTGATACTGTTGTAAAATTAACAAAGAAAACTAGAAAATATGTAAAATTAATTTTTTGAAGAACTAAACGGAAGTTTTACAAACTTATTAAGTTTTTAGAACAATGTTTTTTTAAAATGTTTTTACAACATTTAAACCTACTGAGATAAAACTTCGCCTTGTTCGTCCTTCGAATCAGATTTTCATATTTTGGTCCATTGAATTATCTTCTCTGGTATATGATCTTTTTGAAAGCTATCAAAAAGAGCTTAATTTATATTCAAAGTGATTATAAATTTTTTTTTGTTATGTTGATAGCAAATTTGCATTAATTTCCTACATCTTACATTTCTATTTTCGAATTACTTTATTAAATATAAATCTTACCAATCTTTAATATATACCCAACTTAGCGTTTCTAATGCTTTTGAAACGATGTTTCGTTTCGTTTACGCTTTCATTAGACTTTGCCAGCATGAAAATAATGTTCCTCACGAAAATTTTCCCAATGCAGACGAACATTCCAACCTTATCTTGCGTCCGATAGAAACCAGCCATTTCCACTTGTCTTGCGGTGTGTTTCGCTCCTGCAGGAACAACAGATTCTTCTCATGAGTTTCCCCCAATGACGAAGGGAATCCGCGGCTGATTGAGATGCCTTTACGGAGAAGAAGTTTCAGTTGATCCTGCGCGGCCGAACCACTTCACCGAGTTCTCAAGTGGCCCCACAATGCCACAATGTGCAGCGGAATGCAACAATCATTTTCCGAACGAAATGGAAAACATTTCCTGCTTTGACCCGCCCGTGAAGCGGTCCGCAGAAGTTATGCGGAACATTTGTTTTGTTTTTTTTTTGCTCCCCGTTGGTTTATTGGTTTCCGAGTGTTGTGGGAGAAGGGTGATAATGGAATGCGTGGTTCCGCGGGCATATTTCGTTTGCATTTCACCCGTCAATCACAGCGGGGCGAAGGGTGGAAAGCGACAGCCCTTCAAGAAAGCTAGTGTGGTGGTGTTTAAGTTTGGTTTGTTTTAAACATTTTCTTGAAGTGTTTCCCTCCCCTGCCCCAAACAACCCAACAAGCGTGCGCACGGATAGAGGAAATTGTGGCTGAGTGGGTTTGTGCGTGTGCAGAGACTGTAATCGATTTTCCTTTCGTTTTTCCATTCCCGAATGCACCTAATGCGCTCGCAGCAGGCAGCAAATGTAATGGGAGCCCGGTTTTCTTCAAATTCCATTACTTTTCCGGTGCCATTTTTTTTTTCTACGACGAAGCTCGTTTTTCCACTGAGCAGAGAAATATTGCAAACTGTTGCCAGAGACATCTACGGCTTGGGTGGGTAGGGGGTGAGGTACAGAGACAGAAAACTGTGTGCAACTGCATTTTCATGGAAATTAAATCGGACGCGAAGAAGCTCACCACTTCCAAACAGGTCCCGGGAGGGGTGGTGGGAGAGAAAACGAGAGAGACATCCTGGGCAACGGGACAGGAAGGCGAAATGTAACATCTTCCTCTGCACGATCTCGGGCTTCGAACCCGCTCGAAGTTCGTTGCACCGTTTAACTAGTTCGCTTCTTCGACTCTCACTCTTTTTCTCGCTTTCTTCTGCGCTTGCTGTGATGCTGAAGCGAGGTTAGGAAATGTGTGTCCACTTTCTTCCCCGGCCCTGCTGCTCCTGCTTCTCCTTCCCCGCCGATGGTTGGAGCAGGATCGAGTTTCCGAACTGCATTCCAGGAGGTGGTAGTGGTGCGTGAGAAGAAGAAGCAGAAAAAACGACTTGTCGCCCTATCGTGCAAAGACCCTGGACCCAGGGCGCTTGAACCGGGCGCCAGGTGATGGAAAATTGATCCGTTCAACTGACTCCGCCAACTTTTCACACCCGGTTTAAATGAGTTTTGCCGTTCTGCATGTGTACCAGGGGTGAATTTTTCGTGCAAACAAAAGTTTTGCTTAGTAAACGCATTAGTTTTTTTCCACAAAATCAAATTGGCAATAATATTTTATTTTTGTCATTTCCTGTACGTGAAACATTACTCCGCACTCTACGTACTTCAACACTTGTTGAACCATATTTTGAAGATGATATGTAACGAGATATGCTTTTCATGTTGCTTTGTCAACCAATTTCCCAACCCTTTTCAAAATTGCTTGAGCCACCGTCCTGTTCTTTGCCGCTTCTCCCGGCCTCGAGATCCTTTCTGCCTCGTCAGACCCTTTTCTTTGCCGCAAAGTGCACCAAGAAATGGGTTAGCTTCCCTTTACGGAGCTGTTTGCTGGTGCATGACAAATGGGATTAAATTACGCTGCAATCAGCAGCACATGGGGAGGGACAACACCTGATTGCCTTTTAGAGCGGTGTGATATAGGTGGCTCCAAAGACCCTTGACTGTTGTTCCTAGCAACAGACACCAGCCAGAGGAAGTGGGCGAAATTTGCAATATAACACACATTCATTCCCCGCGAAGACGATCATCTGAAGCAGTACAAATGTAGCAAAAAAGAAAAGAACCTTGAACGTTGTTCCACTCCCGGAGTTTTTCGGTTGGATTTTTGAGCGATACCTGCCGCGAAGAGTAGGACCGGTTTTTGTTTGTCCCCGCCGGTTTTTTTTTTCTTTTTTGGCTGGCGATCTCTTGCGACACATAAAATTCGGCAACAGTGTGCGATCGATCTTGCGTCGATGATGCAATCGGGGGTTGAGACAGAGCGAAACGAGCGCTCCAAAAGCGGAAACACTTTGCACAACAACAATAAAAAAATGACCCCAAATGTGGAGTAAATTGTGGTTGGCGTGGTTGGTTCGACGAATTGTTCCTCTTCTTTAAAGGGGTTCAATTTTTGTCTAAATCTAAATTCAAATCCAACTCCGGGGGTGACGGTGGTCGAGGTCGTCCCGGGTCCATTTTGCCCAACTTCTCGTGTGGCATTTGCCGATGATTGCTTTTTTGGGCAGTCGACTGGAAATGCACCAAAAATTAGTACGACATTCAAAGCAAAACCTGCAAAAACAAATCTTAAAAGCGAACACGAAAACGTAGTGTTTGTGGCCGCCTCTCCGGGAGCAACTCTTGCTCGACGTTTATTTTTGGGACGCTTATTTTTTTCGGTCCATTTTTTTATTCTCTAGCTCCACCTCCAATGCAATACGTCCACTTCAAATCTTCTCAAACAGGTTTGTTTTTTTTTTTCGATTGCGTGTTCGTGTGCCGTGTAGCAAGAAGTTCATTAGAGTTGTTCATTATTCCGGCGGTGTGGGGCACGGGAATGGGTTTTTTTGTTCCTGTCACCGTTTTGTTTGTCCGAACCGGTCAGCTGACCGTGTTTGCGTTGGAAAAACGTACCGATATGGCTTTAAACTTTAGTCTCGTTCGACTTGTTGATGAGGGGAACATCTCTTTGGGACATCCTGTTGTTTTTTCGACTTTTCCATTCAATTTCAGATGCAGCAATCGAGGAACTTAAATTGAATTTCCTGTTGCCGGGTTTTAATTATAAATGAGCGGAAATTTTGGTCCAAAGAATTTTTAACGTTTTTGCTATTCAGAGGGTTTTCGTCACTGCCTTTAGGGAGGATTGTTTTTTTTGTGACAATTTTTAATTTATTTTCATAGCTTTTAGTCCCAATTTAGACTTTTTCGCTTGCCGATGCAAACGAGTCAAAATCTTAGCAAAATTGATTATTGACTGATTATTATTGATAACCTTTCCTGTACGATCTGATCGAAACAACACCTGATTTATTTTCTCATATTTTGCTAAGGCTGTTAAAAAGCATTATTTTATGTCTCCTGTTTCTAAATAGTTCCCTTTCTTTCTGTTAATACTAAAATATGTATGATAAAAAGTGCAATACAAATAATAAATCCTATTTATTTCAGTATTTTGTTGTGAATGAATACAAGCTCCAACATTGGACACTAATCGCATGCGGAAAAAGATCGCGATAAGCACACAAAAACCCGAAGCCTTTAATTAGGCACATAAACTGAAGCAGCTAAACAAAAAAAACCAAACGCTTCTTCTGCCAACAGTATCTGCAATTAGTGCGCCAGTTAAACCGCTTTTCGCACCGCGCCAGGGCGAGATGTGCAAATCGCACGCCCACTGCTTCTCCTGCGATGATAAAAAACGATCATTTCACGAAAATTAACGTTTTCTTTCTCTGGTTTGTGTCCTTCAGTGGGTTGCGATTTCGGCTCCCCCTCCGGTTTTTTTTGTTCAGATCTCTACTCACCTCTCAGCTCTTTTACGCTAATTGTTTACGAGTTTCAGTTTGGTTTGATGGATTGGATTGCAGGAATGGCAGTAAAGTGGGGAATTTGTAACGTGCGTGCAATGTAACATGTTATGAGGCAGTTTGCGCTACTCCAAACGATTTTTGGCGAAAGGTTTCGCTCTAAGGGTGGCTCGGTTTCGGTTGATTATTAATAGCGCCGGGTCTTAGTGAAGAAGGCACCACTGAAACGTGTTTTTTGTTCTGCAAAACACGCGTCATCAGCCGCCCGTCGAAACAAGCAAACCTCCTCCCCCCCATTTATAGCCCGTCTATAGTTAGCAGGCTTGTGTGTGAGGCAACTGCTTTCATCCAAACTGAACCACCGATCTATTGCGACAGGGAGAGGCGGGCGACATGGCGCTTCTCCACGAGCTCTTGTTTTGCCGCTTGTGCTTTTAAAACAATTCTCGTTTGTTTGCAAAAATTCAAAATGAAGCTTTTGTCGTGTTGGGGTGCGTTACAGGGTTTTTTTATTAATTCATTTGGTTTGCCCCCCATACCGAGCGTAACGTTTGTCCTTGAACGCACGAAACACGCACGTGCAGCCGATAAACGTTACTGTCTTCGGTGGAAAAGTGTCGAAAACCGGTCAATAATGATGCGTTTTTGTTGCGCCGCGCGACCCAAACCCGATGGGCAAAGTAGATAATTGGCCCCTTCGGGAGCCGGTGCAGAGCAGAGTGCCCTCGGTGGCGCCATTAGGGTTGCTTTGTTCGGGTTTTTTTCTCGCTTCATCGCGTTAGTGTTTGTTGTTTGAACGAAAAATTAGTTCGATAGTTTTCTCAGGTGCATTAAGGGCCGTTGCAGCGATTTAGATGAAGCCTGTTAATGACTCTCGGCGGAGGCTCTGTTTAAGGTCATCATTGTTGATCAAATATGGGTTTATTAGGCGCTTCCATCTCGTTTATTTGCGACTATTTAAGAAACGACTATTGCATTCTTTGTTTTCAATAAGTATTTTTAATGTGGTCCAACATTAATATTTAAAATTAATAACTATATTTTTGTTCCTATTAAACTGACATCATGCTTAGGATGCGTTTAAAATGCATGTTAAAAGTATTAGTTAGCAAGTTGACTAAGGCCTACTTTGATTCACAGATTCAAGGCTTACTTTGATTTTCTTAAGTGTATGGACTGTTGTTAAATATTACTTTAGAATCAACATATTGGTAATTAGCTACAGCAAAATGTTTATTGTAATATATTGTAGGTCTTCTTCTCTAAAGCACAATCTTCTTGCAAAAGCCCTCTTGAAGATTTTTCTTATGCAATAAATTACTTGACAGGGAGCTATTACAGCGCAGTAAGCAATCAGAATATTAAATTGTGTAACGTTTAACATCAAGTGGACGATAAAAAAAGGAAACCCATACACTGAATGAATTGGGCCACCGGAGCGCGTCAGACATGATTTAACACAAACGTTACATAAAATATTCATCAACAATACCATTCTTAACGGCGGCTGGCAAAACATGGATGGAGCAGGCATTAAATATAGCACACCCCAAAATTTGTCTCACTTCGTAACCGGGGCGTGTGTACCGAAACGAGAGCGAACGTTTTTTGGTGGTTTCCCGCAACACGAGAAAAATCACATCCACCGTAGGAAAGCTCCACCAGTGGCAGCCCCTTTATGGTAACCGGCCGGCCGGCAACGGTTCGCAGTCGCTTTCGATGCGCTTAACTTCTCCCGTGCGGGCGAAGACGTTCCGGGGATTTGTTCATTAAACTTTACATCTCGTCCGGCCTCCGACGGCTTCCCACCGAGGCGGATCCTCCCTTGATTTTGCTGGAGGTGCAGCCGGGTTGTGCAAATCTCGACGTAGGCCTCCGGCACTTTTGTGACACGCGCCGAGCTTTTGGAGAGGGCGGTTATAGAAGCAAACACTCGACACGGCAGCCCGGGTATAGATAATTTATTAATGGCTCCGGCGTTCCTGGGTGTAAGATGAGGACACTACGGACTGATGACGATAGTGTGATGCAACAGAATGCAGAATGAGTCTCGACACACTGCTCGAAAGTTATGGGACGAGATGCTCTCCGTCTGTTTCCTCCGTCCGCTCGAAACTGCGGCTCCTGAGGCGCTCCATTGACGTACCATTCCAGTGTGTTGGGGTTTATAATCGATTTGTTCAACTTTCATACTCCGTGTATGAAGCAAAATGTATATATGTACAAAAACATTGACGTAGGTGCCTCTAGTTTGCCCACAACTTTTCCGGTTTTTCCGGCTCGTCCATCGTCCTGCAAGAATTGGTGCAAGATGGGTCTTATCAAAATGGAAGGGTTGGATTCGGTGGTTGGTACGTGCTGCCTACGAGTTTGCCTTTCGTGTCTACCGAGCACGGAGAATGTTTCTGAACCCATTATAGTTTTTCACTTTTAACAAGATTTGATGTGGGTTTTCTGGAGCCTTCTTGGATTTTGCATACCCAATTATCGACTTTTGTGTTCTTCGGTTTATTCTGACATATTTTCATGCCACTTTGTTCGTTATTGTTAGTTTGTTAAAACGGTTTGTTGTAATTTTTGCGTTGTGTGTCTTTAGTATTTTACATAAGCTTTAAATTTGTTTTCTCTACTATTTTGAATAACTGGTGCTCATACTGTTTTGCTAATTATTTTTTTACTTTCTTGATCATAAAATCAAATTCAAAATGAAATTAAATTCGGTTTAATTGACCGTTAATGTTTTTTCTCTTTTATTTTATTAATCTGTTGATGACGCATAAAATGTCATTTTAAATGTTCCTTCATCGCTCATTTTTATTTAATTCATATCTAACCAGTTTTACATAATATTGCTCTTCCTTTATCCACGAAACGCTTAATATGCTAATTAAATTTGTGGAATATGAAGCGACATCATCAGCCTGGCACGATACCGACCCATGCGACGTATCCGGAGATCAACACCAGAATCAGCGTGTTCTACTTTCTCCCTTCCTCTCTCTCCCTCTCTCCTTCTACCTACCAAACCATCCAACCGCAACCCCAACATCCACTGATGACCCCGTTTCACGCACCAATCTTACACTAATCAATACACACGGGTGTTGGTCCACCCGCCATCGCCGCCGCCGCCGCTACCACCACGCGATCATTTTCCCCAATTTCCGGCCATTTTTCTTTTCTTCTGTTCGGTTTGGTGTTTTGGGTATTTCTCTCGCGCCGCTGCTGCCGCACACTTTCAATGTCATTCTAACGGATAATCGCAGCATCGTGCCATAGCGAATCGGTCAAACCAAACACACACATACTAATAGTCAAACGGTGGTGGTGGTTCGAAAGCTGACGGTTTGGCCTACATAAGCCGCGCTTCACAAAGAGCGTATCGACTTGTTCGGGTCCGGTGCGGTCAATTCTGCGGGTGTTTTGACCCATCGTGATCGCTCAATCGCGCCTACACGGAGATCATGAACAGCTGTGGATGGTTTGGGGCAGAATTTCAATAAATGCACATTGGCTTGTTCCTAATTTGGGACCGGTTCGATTGGAACTTATTTATGCCAATTTTTTTTGTTTTCCCCAAATTTTGTTCTCGCCGGGGGTACCGGGCGTTCCAAGTTCAGTATGCGTTTCAGGGTCGATAGAGCAGTGGGCTACGGTGGTCCCTCAGCGCTGATGAACCGTTGGGAGCAGCTAGTGGGTTGGCTGGCTGGCTGGCTGGCTGGCTGACGAATGTTTACAATTCTTTTAATGTACTTTTTATTGCCCACCCGCTGCCGAGGTTTAGCAATCTGTTTATGGCCCAACCCGGACCCGGCCAAGGTGTGTGCGGGTGCGGATGCTAACTTTCCATCCCCCGAACATCATGTTCCCGTGGAATAGCGTTCTACGGAGCGGTTGTGTGGTTGGCTTTACAGTGGTGGCGTTTAAGAATTATGCGGAAAAGTTTTGCCACACCGAAGAATAACAAAGAAGGAACTGTGTTGCGCACAGAGTTTGGAGAAACCCTTTTCTTGTTGCTATTTTCTGTTTTTATTGCATTATCAAACGATATAATGATGGTACTTTTACTAGGTTTTTATTGTTCAATTTTTACTATATTTTATTTTATTAAAGAGAATAATTCTATTCTATTCTGTAGAATAATCATGTGTTGTGATAATTCTTGTTTCCTTAAATTTTATCAATTAAAACAAAATTAAAACATTTCAATACTACACACGAAATTGAGTTGAAATAATTGTTGCAGATTGTTTATGAGTCGAAATGCTTTACAATTTTTCAAAACTATAAGGATACAGACGTTTCGATGGTATTAGTTTTCTGGAATAAAAAAATCTAGTTACTAGTCACCGAACTTGTTAAGATGGGTTAAAAAAATAAAAACACGTATTTGGACAAAAAAAGAAAATTAAAATGTATGCCAGTAGAAACAAAGAAAACCTTTTTCTGAGACGTATAAAAACATGGCAATAATAGTTTTCCACAAAAATTCTTAGCACACACAACCCAATGGAGGCGGGAATAATTGTTTAACTGTTCGTCGAATCCATCGAAGGAATTGCGTCGCCCATAATAGGTGCGTGTTTTCCAGCGAAAAACCGGCACCTCGTGGGTGGTTAATGACTCTGCCTGGTATCTGCTCCATACGATCGCCATTCATTGTCCATCACATTGCGGTGTAGGCGGTGGTTCGTTTCTCGCTTGCGTGTGTGATCGTGGAAATCCTTTTCCGTGTGTGGGCGAAACTTTCCGTGTGGAGTTGCAACGAGCTTCCAAACCTCCCTACCCGGTTCGTTCAGCCATATGCCAGATGTCGTTATGTGTCGGCCCTCCGATAAGGCGCTGAGTGATGGTGCATGCTGTCGGAGTTCCTGTGTGTGTGTGAGAGAGTGGGTCGCTGGCATTTTCTAATAAAGAAAGCTCTATGGGTGGATCAGTGCCAGCTAGCAGCACTAGCATTTTGGGGCGTTGTCGAATATGCATTGGAACACGTGCTATAATCGCCGCCCGATGGGGTGAGAGACGAGTTCATTCAGCTCGCATCGTTCGACGTCGCAAGCGAATATCGATTGCCGTCCGGGTTGTGTCCTGCTAGCGGAGCTAATTGAAGATAAGCCACCTTCTCCGGATGGGCAAAACAACAGAAACAACTTGTTAAGACACATCTCCCACAGGCGCGGAGCGAGTCCTGCTCCTCATGCACATCCTCATCACCCGTTTCAAGGTTAGACCATACGAATTTCCATTGAGAGAAAATCGCCCGCCGTCCGTGGAAACACGCAGGGACGACGATGAAACGACGGCTGGCTCCCCTTGATTCGCTCTCTCGCTCGCTCTTCCGGTGCACGTTTTGTTCGACCGCGCATCCCGTTTCGCGCTCCCGACGCATCCCGACGGGATATATCGTTCGATGGGTGCGTACATATGTGTGTGTGTCTGGGGCGCATGTGCAGCTGCAATCGGGCCGTAGCGTTATCCGTGTTCGTACACGTGTGTGTGTGTTTGATTGAGGAAAAAGCGCGTCGTGCTGCTCTCCGGTGGGAAAAAAGGGAAAAGCTCTCTTTATGTAACGGAGCGGTCTCGACTTCATTCAACATCCAGTCGCTGTTCGGCAGGCCAGCAGCCCAGTGCGTCGTTTGCGGGTTTGCGCTTCCACTGGCCCCGGAAAGGTATCCCTTCGATGACCATGGCCACCTCGGCGGGATAAGTTCGGTCGTTCTCAGTGTTTTCTTCCAAACCGAACATGGAACCGAAACCCAGGCCAGTTTTGTTACGTAAAATACGCCAGGTGCTTGTTTGTGTTTGAAATCGCGCACGTTCGGTGAAAGTGTGTATGTGTTTTTTTCTGTCGTTCTCGCGGTTTTGTTTCGTGACTTTTCCCCCAAGGCTGCAGGCGACCCCCCCCCACCCTCTGGTGGACCCCCATTGCCCAAAAGCCGTGGTGTGTAGAGTGAAATCGAATTATCCAGAGTGGTGCACCACCCAGCCTTTGGGCGGCCTTTGATTTGTGTGTTTCCTGATGGGTCAAACTTCCTGAGGAGTTGGTCGTGGTTTTTTCGCGAACACATTATTCTTCAGAACTTCCCCGTTTCGGTCCGGGTTCTTGAGGAAGGTCAACACAAAGAGATATTGCAACTCGTCCAGTGCTTTTCCACCTTTTGTATGTACAAAAAGCCAACAAGCAACGGGAACATCTGCTTAACGACCGACTGGCGTGTGTGTGGCTTGTTAGCAGCAGGTGAACGTGGTCCGGAGTGGTAAATATCAACAGTGCAGCGTGTCCGTGTTGCCGTGTTTTGTTTTGTTTCAGTCGTCTTGTTGTACCGTTCGCCTCGTGGATAATCGTTACGCGTGGTTTCGTGTGACGGACCCGGCTGAATTTGTGATGAATTTTCCTTCAATGCTAGTTTAGTTTTTTCACTTCATTTCGTAACAGAGATGATGGCTTGGAGAGGCTTGCACATTAAATGTTGGTGTATACTGTAATTATATTTAATTCACAGTCTACTGAAACTAGAAACTCGTGTTAAAAAATACGAAATTTTGCTGGTAGAATACTTGAAAATTCCTTAAATAAATTGTATTAATAACGTTTTTTAGTAACGATCATTTATCTGAAATATTAACAACTGAACCATTGTTTTTTGAGACAATATGTGGATGATTTAATTAAAAAAATATTCTTTTTAAATAAAACGATGGAACAATATTAAAACTTTACTCAAGCTTTACTCAATTGATGTTTGATAGAGTAAATTATAAAAAAATGCAAATGATTTTTTCAATTTAATAAAACCATCGGACTAATTCAAAAAAGTCATTGCAAGTTCGAAAAATAATGAAAGAGAATAAGTTTGCGTATGAAAAAATAAAGACAACAACTTTAAATAAATGATGAAAAAGTTTGTAAAAATGGTATAATAATGTTCCCAAACCACGATCGATTCGTCTCCAACATAAGCTACTAACTATTGAAATGAAGGAAAAATAAGCTTAATAATAATCTTGCTAAACAGGTTGGTTCCGCTCAATCATCATTATTTCCAGACATTGAATAGACTTTTAAATTAGATCCACAACATTTTTTACCTCATTAGAAGAAAATTACGTTTCTCTTTGCTATTTCCAATATCATCTCCTGTATCCTGTGTGGGGTGTGGCTGTTGTTCGCTCCGAATTCACGCCCGTCCGTACGTGTGGTAAACGCGATCTAGAAAGACTCCTCACACAAACATTGCCCGCTTGTACATCATCCTTTAACTTTTAGGAGAAAAGTTTTGCCACAATGTGTTTTGCCCCCCTGCTTCTAAGCACGGGGAAACCATTCGTCTACTTCGGTGTTATGTTTTCGCACGTAAAATTGCACGACCGAAAAGAGTAAATTGGCCTCGAGGTGTGAGGCTCAATAGAGCTCGGCCAGACGAGTTTTTCGGCGTACGGCTGTAGAAGATTGGCTCGAAACAATTGACCCATAAAGCGAGAGCAGCCGCCGCCATCAGTTGGTGGCGTTATCAGCTGGTGGGTTTTTTATTTTTTGCTCAAAATGTGTACTTACGAATGGAAAGCCCCTGCTTCTTGAATTCACCTCGCGTGCTTTTTTTTATTTTGCTTGCTGAACATATAAGTGGAATAGATAAGCCTAACGGTGGTGGTACGGGTTTGTTGCTCTGTTTGTGTTCGTCTTCGACCAGCAGCATCATCGTTCAGTGGGCGCGCGCGTATCGCTCGAGTGGTGGAATTCCATCTGCCAAAAATCACCCTGGGTGTACCGTACAACAACGTCTCCGTCGTGCTCATGATCGCATCACGATCGCAACAGGGCCTTTGAGAAGCTGCTGCTTCCGATCGGTCGGCACCGGCAATCTTAAGATCATCGAAGTTCAAGTACAATGCGTCTACGATTATGTTGAAATTAGCACCGTGCCGACGTTGGCCCCATGTGCTCCTTGACCCCGTCGGTTCAATGACGCAGGGATAATGGAGGGAAAATTTATCCCGCCAAGTCAAAACCCAGTTTTCTTTGCCGCTTCCTTTCGTTCTGCAAAAAAGAAAGGTGATATGGGTTGCCGGGTCAGTCTAGGCGAGCGAGCTTTGTTCTCTTCGTTCCATTTCAAACTACAAAGGTGCTTTAAATGGTTTCCCCTTTCAAGCGCGGGAAAGCGTTTAAAGCGCCAGGGCCGCCCGCCGTCTTATGCAGCGACCGAACAAAACAGTTGCTCTAAATTTATCAAGCACACCGAACCGAACGGAAAATACAAAACCAGCTGATTGTTGGGCTGATGTCTTACCGAGACGTTGATTGGGTTCGATTGTTAATATCGAAACGGGGCAATATCGAACAACAATCACCACACCATGCACACCGCTGGTGTGCTGAACCGGTTCAATAGCGAGCTCGGCCCGCTCGCAAACAGGTGGCTCTCGATTAGTAATTATTTAATCGAAAACTACAGGGTAGCACGAGCAAAACACACTGCACGTGGCATATGTGAAACGAGCGGCTACCGGTTAGCTTTGCAAAAAAAAAAAAAAAAAACCAGGGAGGGTAGGGAGGGCCCTAGTCGGTTCCCTGGGCCGGAAGCGGTTTTGATGAATGTCCGGTACAAATTATGGGTTGGCGTTTGTTCTATTTTTAATCGAGTTTCCAATCATACCGCGCTTGTTAGGTGTAAGTACAACCGTACTGGGTCCCATGGCAAGGGAAGCAACATGTGAGACGATTGCTTTTAATTGAAGACGGATTTTGTTTTGCTTTATTCATGTTTCGGATTGCTTGTTAAGTATGTTTTTCTTAACCGTTTTGAAATTTGTATGTTTTTGCATCATCATAAAATATGTTTCTATTTATTGTATATTCAATGGTTCACTGTTTTAATAGAAATAATTTAAAATAATGTTTTATATTGTCAAATGCTGATATATTTTCATATTTTATTAGTTTATTATGTTATTTTGTATTGTGTTATGATTTTCGATTATGGTTTATTGTTGTTGCGAATTAAAACGTTAATTTTCTTTTAGTACATTTAATAGTTGATAGTATAGCTGAGGAATCAACATTATTAATCAATTGAAAAGAAAACATCAAAACAATTGATAAAAAAACATCAAAACACAATGCATACCTTAGGGAAAAGAATGCAAGAAAAATCCAATAAATTGCATCAGCACACATCATATTGAGTGCAATCAAGAAAGTGATAAGAAAACACAAAACAATTTTAAAGTATTATTGAAATAAATCATGGAAATGATAAATAACATCAGAAATATGGACAAAAAGTTACATTAGCAATTTGCACCGCTCACTACATCTCGCAAACGCAATGATTAATCTGTTTCTTAACAAATGAAACGATAACCTTTCTATCGCCTTATCAGTCTAGGTTTTGTACCTTTAATGTATTATATTTTTCTTTTTTTTGTTGCTCCCATTCCTTGTTCATAAAGCCTCTCAGTCGGGGCAACAATTGTGAACGGCATAAGTCCCGCTAGAAGTACCCTTTAGCGCGAGAAAGGTTCGCAGCAGCACACGCACACACCGGCAAACAGTAGTTTCGGAATACGCCCGAAACAAAAACCCACTTGAGTGCTTGTGTTTTTGAAACCATGGCTAACTGTAGTTGGGCGTTTATCGCCCACCATGGCGCTTAAATTCTTGGCGGACGTGGAAACGCAAAGATCCATGATAAGGAGCCCGCGCGAGAGCCCGTGGAGATCCACCTTCCCCGGTTCACGCTTCCCCGGAGCGGTCTGGGTCAGCAGTTGGTAGCCGATATGACGTGAAGTGGCGCATCGAGTGTACTTGGACAAGCGAGGCATACTTTCAGTGTCTTGTTCACATTCGACACATTCCTGCACTGGCTGCTTAGGAGTCGCCGTTTCGTAAGAAGCACTACTAGTCCAAGTGGGAGGCTAGTGGTATCGTTCCCATGTTTGCGTCCTCGTCAAAGACCCATTCGCACCGATTAAACGAACCATGAAGTGATTGGTTCTTAAGCGATTTTGGGGTGCGAAATAAATTGCTCCACAGAAGCACACGGCCGGCACGTTGTGCACGTTGCCCGCAGGTTCAATAAGGCGTGAAGTTTGAGGCGCAATAAAGCCTGGGAAGCCAAACAATGTGTCTAGGCTGGTGTTTGGACAACATTTCTTCGATTGTGCATTGTGGTGTGCGGATACTCTTCAGGACCATTAGGTGCAAGAGCCGAAAATCGTTGTGAAAATAAATACACAAGAAGGTGGCAGGTGTTATGATGTCGGCTATCAACTTAATCGTGCGTTCATGCTTTTATAACTACTGCGCTTAAACTATCGCCAACTCAGTGTCTCGTTTCTGGAGTTTGTTGCGTCTTTATGATCTTTCTAGAATCACTAGTCCAACATGATGCCACCATAGGAGTGAGACGGCTGGGCATTATGGCGTAATGTCTGCGACTTGCAACGTCAACTTCGTTAACTGGCAATTGATCCCTGAACCTCGCGCGGTTGCACGGTTCGATGAGCGTGCCCTGATTTGCCAATCGAATTTGAATTTATGATCCCAGTAAAAGGAATAATTTCTGCACCTCTCACACCACCCATATTTGTTGGGAAACGTTTTTTTTCTGTTGTTGTTTTTTTGATGTCGTTGTATGCGGTAAGGTGAGGGAATCGCTTTGCTTTATTGGACGTCGATGGCAACAGTCGGATGAGCGGAATAAATTAATCGTATGGTACAATTTATTACCTGCTCGATGAGACAAGACAAATTGATTGGTACGATAAATATGTAAACGAATCAAAATATTGCAGAATATTGGAGCACTTTGCAGTTGATTAGAGTTGATTGATTTTAAAATATTTTTTTTTATTTTCTATATTTTTTTTAGTTTTCTATATATGTTTTTATTAATTTCAGTAATTCAATTAATTTAAATTGTTACTGCTTAAAATAAAACAGTTTATAAACTAGGAATGAATTCTTTGGACATAGTCGGAAAATACAGAGTAGCAGTCTGAATACCCTGAGGGTAATTTGTTTCAGAATTCGAAAACATTATGTAGTTATTACGGTCCTAAATAGAGCAAAAAACAAAATTTCCTCGTCATAAAGATATCAATGTTAATTAGTGACTAGTGACTTTGCGAATCCTTTCAACTACGCCTTCCCCTCAACAAAATCGCCCTAATGTTGAAGTACCTGTCAAAGCTTCGTTTCGCCGATAAAGCCCCATTTCACCGGACATTTCATCACCTCTTAATGAAGCGTCACTTCGAAAAAGGCGAAAAACGTGCCGGATGGCGAGCCCTCTCTTCACTGAATCACTTCCAGAAAGTCACGTGCGCTAAGTGGCAAACACGTGGCAATATTTCGGTGCTTTACGCGTTATGATTTATCGGTGGTTTGGTTGCGTCAAAATCGGGTACGCCCGAAACTACACAAGCACCAGAAAGACTAGGACCGAAGACCGAAAGTGCCCAGACACGAACTTAAGCTTCCCCTCAAGTGGTTTGTCTGGGGTACGGGACACGAAATAAAACCAACGAAGCTCGTTCGTTCCCGACCTTCTTGAGCTCCTAACCAAAGTCCCCCCATCCCCCTCTCATCACTGCCCCTCGCCCACTACGACCTCCGGCGATGAAACGTGACGTTCCGTGATGTGAGCAGAAATGAACACTCCACCCGTACTGGAGGAAATGGTGTTTCTACGTACATCACGCACGTACGCGAGTGGTGAAAAAGGAATTATCGAACAGCAAATGTCTCGATTACAGCGCTGCCAGCGGGAAACTAGACCAACACTAGCGCTCCTTCAAGGTTAGCGATAAATCGCACAAAACACTCGATTGGAAAGCTAAACAAATAGAGCCGCAATGAAATGGTCGGTCCGGCTCTCGTTTCCGTAATCGGGTGTCCGTAATTAAGAATTGGAAGCTAGCGTCGAGAGGTCGTTGCTATCGCGTTAACCTCTAGAGGCAGCCTGTTAATCTAAATATTTGGACGAATTCATGCATTGGAGGTTTCGCGCAGCAGCGTATCTTCCACTGGTAGATGGGTGTTTTAAGTATTACGCACGCGTAAGGTGTTTATTTCGGTTCCGTCATTCTTCGGAGTCTAATGACCCAAGCCCTGTTGGGTGCTACAAACTAATCGTTCGTTGGTCCAGTTACGGACACTTCCACTTACAAATGAATGCACCAAGGACGCCACAGCTCTGGGGAATGCAGTGCACTCCCCGCTTATCGCACACCTCCTGAAGTCGGTGACTTCGAGTACTTCACGTACATAAAGCACGCACACGCTCTTCTCGTCACTTCGAACACGATAAGCAATCTGGTCGTCACTGCGAGGCACGGGGGGAAATTTTTCGTTTTTTTCTCTTCCTCTTGAAACACTGCTGGAGGAACGGGTGACGGGTGATGGGTTTAATTACCGATTATGGTCAGCTGATAAACGTCGGTGTCCTCGAGTGGAATGTCATTACCGGAGGAGGTTCCCAGCAGTCGCGAGGTGATAGCAATGACGCGCCTAACCTAGCCGGTTTTCGCTATCTTTAGGGCGTGTTGCGTTGACGTAGTAGGCAGTTAGGCAGGCAGGCGAGGCAGTAAAATGATAACGCGTCCCAGATCAACTTGGTTTGGAACCGAAAACGTTCCCATTCCTGACGGGATGATGGCGCAGGTGGTAGTGCTCGGGTTAGTACATTAGTATAATTACCGTCACGTCATAACTACGCTCGTCATATGGTCTTTCCTGGCGCCGTTTATTTTCCTGCTTAAGACGAGTGTTTGCAGAACAAAGACCAATTTATCTATCCATCTAACGCGTCAAAGTAGCGTTCTCTCTGAAACCCAGCCCGGGCAATAGAGTGCGCAAACACTCGCGCGTGACCGCGTGGGTAAACAAATAAATAGTGTGCCTTTGGGGAAGGAGGAGATGGGCCGGGTACGAAACTGACCTCTTGTTCGCTGGGTGTTTAGAAACACAGCGGTGGTCACCGTTGTCGCAGGCCGGGTGCAGACGGTTGTGCATAATTGGAGTGCTTCCGTTTTGGCGTAATTCCCGAACGAATCGCGTGTGTCAGTGGGAACCGGGACCGGGTGTGCCGGGCGTTTTCCAACGTTATTTGACTTGTTGGAACAGTGTAGATCATGAGTATATGATTGACTATCATTATGCGATCATTTGTTCATGTTTGGAACATTCTGAAATGAGGTATTGGGTTTCAGATTATTGTCTGAAGACACTAGGATGAGGAGAGAGCTTATGAATTATTATTAAAAATTTAAAAAATATTTAAAACATTTAATAATTTTTAATATACATTAATAAAATCCGATGCTTGGATATCAAAATTAACTTTGACTACGTTTTTGTTGATTTTTTTTATCTTTTTCAAGGTCTGTAGACTAAAAGAGATTAGGAGCAGGAAAGTGTAGTACATTTTGTTTTAAATAAGGTTTGACAAATTCTTACATTTCTGTTTGCAAATTGTTTGTAAATAGAAGATCGCCGTAGCCATGAATACTCCCCCAAAGAAATAAGATTCCAGTTTAGATGCCAAATAGCCCTAATCCATGCTGACATTGATCGTAATTTTATCACTAAAAAAGTACTTTTTATAGTGCAATAGCAGAGCAATATTAGCCATTCCTACACCTACAGCCCACCGTGCGGGAGCTTAATGTTTTATTTGGTCAACCCCGCGTCAGAATTATGTGGGTAACGGCGTGAAAATCGGACGCCCTGGAGTCACGACCAGACGGTGCACTAGCAGCAACAGCAGCAGCGGCAGCAATTTGGATTGATGGCGTAAACATTGACCGAGGCTGGTCTGGGCCAGGCGGTCCTCGTTTGCGGCAGACCATGGCAACGCAACCCTTTGTTACGCCACACCGTTAGACATGTGCGGCGGCCGGGCCATCGGAGTCGCGGGTCTGCCTTTTTCCAGAAGGTTTCCCAAACACCTCCCGCTGCCCACACCATTCCAAGGAGTGCGTGTGTCAGTTTATGTGTTTATTTTTTCATCCATTTCTTCCCAGAGGTTCCGTTGCTTCTGCTCACACGCCACTCCATGTGACCTATTTGTACATCTGTTAATCCGCGTCTTTTTGTTTTGTTTGCGCGCGAGTGTGTCTGTGTGTGTGTAAGTTCCTCCCCTTATTTTGCTGCTATCTTGGATTCAGCTTCACATCGGGGCTGGGGATGGAACTGGGAGTGTCTTGAGCTGGGCAAATCAAATTCTAATGTGGCACTTCCGGCGTGTGGCGGTGGAGTGGAAGAATGCTTTTAAGGCCTGCTTTCAAGCTGCTGGTTATGTGATCTGATTTCTATATTGCGGTACCATATTGCAATTGCCTGCTTGCGAGTGCCTGCTCCAGTAATTTGCGTGCGATATACTAATGACTTTAGCAACAAGTGTAGCGACGGTAGCGAAGCACTTGTCGCGATGATTTATTCGATGCCGCATATTGCGCAAGGCATCCTGCTGTAGGCCAATATTTTCCCTCCCAATGTGTGTCGTCCGGTTGGCAACTCCCTCGGGCGAACCGGGAGGGGAGGGAGAGAGAGTGAGAGAGTGAGTGGAGGAAGAAAACGGAAACGATCCAGTGTCACGCTATTGCGGTTTGCCTTTCGGTTTGGCAGGCCTGTCATTTTAATCCCCAGAATGGAAATTTTGGGAAGGAATTCGCCACCACTTGCCTAATGGTGTGCGTCCACTCCTCGGGGACGCAAGTTTCACAAACCATAGGGCCTCCCCCCCCTCCTCCCTGCCTGCTCTAGCTGCCGGTGACACGTCCCACAGCGGCGGTAGACGGCACATTTTTGTGTCATTTTTCAATTGACCATCATCTGATGATATGACGTGTGGGGCGGTGCAATTTGTGCACTGGAATGTGCCGTCCGGTTGATTTGCGAAAGAATTCAGCTTAATTGAATGCAGATTGAGCCTCTTTTCGCCACTCTTTGCTTGGTGGCGGGAGCGGTGTCCATTTTGCGTCGTGATAAATGGTCGTGATGAAAAAATTTGGTTTGCAAAAATTCAATCGCGATCGTTCGAGAGAGATTGTTGATCATGGGAGGTGCAAAATACAATTTCTCGAACGCTCCAAGGCTCACGTTACAAGAGCAGCCAACGCTTGAACGTAAACAAACGTTCGTCAAAAATTCACACCCCAAGTGAGTCACTGTGAGTTGCACTTGCTGCGGCCGTGAATGAGATAAAGAACCGGCCAGGAAATTGAACCTTCTCGGGGTTTCGTTATCGACGCGATGTGCGTCCTGTACAGCGATGGTTCGAAGCGTAAAACGGTTGCAGGGTAATTTACGACAACCTGATAAAAGTGTTGATAAACGAGAATGCGAATCGCGAAATTTGGTTTTTTTTATTGCCCACTCTGGCTCTAATTACCTTGGGTGATTCAACAGGGTGCTCTTTATTTGATGTTGATTTTTTTTTTCGGTTAGTGCGGTGGAGTCGTGCACCGACTTGGAGAGAGTGTGTGTGTGTAGAGCATCATAAGTTAATATCAGTGAATATATTGTGTATCAATTGCACAAGAAAAGTTTTCATGACTCTAGTTTAAATGTTTGAGGAATCAAAAAAGATGCTTAACAATTCAATTCTAGATGAGTGAGATGCTTCGTCTATTATTTGCTAACTTGAAATTAAATGAACTGTAATGACTCTCACAGAGCTGTAAATATATTTAAATCTCAATGATTCTCTAACAATAATCTTTATTGTTATATCTTGTAAAAGAGTGTTCAAATAAAGACCAATTATGATTTTTCTCAGTTTTTTTTTATTTTTCACGATATTTTTTCATCATGAATTGTGTTACGTAAATCTTAAAATTGTTTAAATAATATAAGCAATTAAAAAAAACATAAAATAAATAAGATAACACAACATTTCATACATAATAAAGAAAAGATCGAGGAAGCATTTAATTGATGTTTAATCTTTTTTGAATACTATGTTGATTCTTACAAAAAATATTATCATATCTGCTAGCTCATCACTATGTTTCGTCATTCCATTCCCATAGTAGGCTTCCAAGGTACAACGTGCGTTTTGTTAATAATGTCTCGTTATCGGTTTAGTTCACGGCGAAATTAGTTTCGTAATCGTAATTGGTAAGCGGTGTGCAAAACTTTGCCGGCCACAAACGGTAAACGATCGTTGATAACCGCGATAACGCAAATCTTTGCCCATTTTTGACACGAAGGAATGTTCCTTGATTTGCGATACATTTGTTCCCCATCAAAGAAATCATTCTTCTTTGTTTGCTGCTGCTTTAGGTTTTCTTTTTTATTCGTCCCAACAGGGAAATCTCACAAACTCTTGATACCATTTTGCACCTTCCATCTTTATCTTAAACGGATGTAGGGGCAGGCTAAATAACTTCCCGGATTTAATTCCGGTCGCGCAAGCTTTTGTTTCGTGGCGTGCAGAGTTTCCAGCCTTATGCCCCCTCTGGAACGGGGTTATCTAGTCGGAAACAGCACAACCAGGTTGGGGTGATGGATTATCTTCGTTGGGTGCGATATTGAGAGGCGATAATTTGTTTCCATATTTTGCGATCGCAGTTTTTTTTGGGTTTTTTTGGGACAAGCGGTTGGAGGTTTCATTTCGGTTGCATCCCGCAGTAGAAAGGGTGACGCCGAGCATAGCGGATGTTTTTCGTCCGTCACTCCTGTTAACCTTTGGTACATTCCGATCGTTAGTAACTAGTTGCTATCGGGGAAGTAATCCTTTACGAAATCTAATATCTGTCTTATCTTTCTTATCTGTTTTAGGACTAGAACATCCCCAACAAGAAGCGATGACACGTGTATGAGAATGAGAAGTCAGTAACACTCGGACTGGTGGACTGAATCGGCGTGCCTCATGTCGTTGTTCGTGTTCATAGAGCTAGCGATAAATAGTGAATTTTCCTTTCCGTTCTCTGTCAGATAGTGATTCAATGTTTCACTGTTTATATTTATCTTCCTTAGGATCATGTTTTAGGGTCACGACGATGTGAAATTTTAGTCTCATATTTTGTGCAGTGAAGTGCGTGTATTTCGGTGCAGATACGTAAAACCATACCGAGGTGTAAATGTAAATAAGCAATAAGAGGTTGATAGTGAAGGCATTTTTAAAGTGCGCAGTGTTCAACCAACCAGTGGAGCCTTGTTTTTATTATTATTTTTTTTGGTTTGTGGGCCTTTGAAGATTGGAACCCGTGAAGATTGAGGGTAGCGGTGACGATTAGTGATCGGATCGGTCCCGGTTCCCGGCTCCCGTTGGGTGCAGAGTGTGGTACGTTGGTAGCAGAGCGTTATCGTCCCAGTGTGTACACGCCGCGCAAATCATACCGTCGTCGTGAATGACACTAATAGGGCCAGGCGCCCCAGGAATGGCATTTATGATGAAGAAGAAAAAGTACAAGTTCTCGGTGGAGCTCCATCTGGAGGAGCTGATCGAGGTCCCGTTCCTGAACGCGATGCTGTTCGCGAAGATACGGCTGCTGGACGGCGGGTCCTTCCAGGAGCACAGCACTAGGTGAGTACGGCTTTATTTTATCTGTGCGACGTGGTGGTGGGTGTGGCATGTGGCACTCTCTTATTTATTGCGCAGCTGCGCGGTGTAGACAGATGATGATGATGATTAAGGGGATTCACACGTAGGAAAGTTGCTAGCAAACATCGCAGCACCGTGGCCAGCGTGTTTTCGCAACTAAGCTCTAGTTCCTGTCCCTCGTGGGAAGAGCACTTTTTTCCGTTTTCTAGCACTGACATGTGGCGGTACATGTGCCATAAGAGATGGGACATTAACGACACAGTCAAGGAAAAAGTTTAAGATTCAACCAACTTCCTTATGTTTTAACATTTTATATAACCTTTAGAACATATAGGACGTTTGAATATTTTGTGAATATTTTCGTGAAAGTTATTCGCTAACATAAAAAATTTAAATGCCAAAATACTTGTTTGTTTGGCAAAAAAAGTAATTGGTTATGAATTTTATTTAGTTAAAATGCCATCAATATCTACATTGCACTTAGATTTAACACCTGTTGAAATAATTCACCTGAATATGAATTATTTCAATTATTTTTCAATTGTGTTTGAAAATTAGATACTGATTGTACTTTCACGTCTTACCTTAGGTTCTAACAGTTAACATTATCTTTTAGCATTAATTATGTTTATGATGTCAAATTGATAAAAATAAAACTCAAATAATTAGTTTCTCCAAAATTTCCCTTTAAAAAGTTCACTATTAAAAAAAATGTGTTCCTTAAAATAAAGCCAATAGAATCAAGATGGAGCTGCGTTGATAATGATATTAAGGCGCCTATAATCAAACATAGCATCTCCAAATATTTACGGTCTTAGCTCCCCATGCCGTTCCCCACCATTCAAAAACCTTTATGCAGCCGGGACACACATTATGGCACTTGCGTGTTAAACATTCCGATATGTTTCTGGCCATTTCGCGCAGGTGCTAAATACAAAAGTTCATCTCCAATTATCAGCACACTGTGAATTGAATGTGGTGGAATATTTTTGGCAGGAGACAGTCTTTTCTCTCGATTTTTGTACGCGTTCGCGTGATCGCTGAAGCGTGAATCTTGTTTATGTTTAAATAACGGAAAAAAACTTAAATTATGCCAACATCATAGGGTCGCAATGTGATACGATCGATTTTTGGCACCACTTTTGGTGTTTTAATCACACTTCAATAGTGCCGCAAAAATCCGCAGCCCATACCCGTTCCGGTAAGCCATTGTTCGATAGATCGTTACACTGAAAACTTCCCAGAATGTAATGGCTTGTAAATTCCCGTTCCTGGGGTTGGTAGCTTCCGTGCCAACTGGAAAACCCCATTTCCTTCTTTCTCGCTCCTTTGTTGGCGGTTAGTTCGTGGTGTGTCCTGCACAAGGTTGCCTCACGAAAAGTTGCTCATGATGACGTCCTTCGAGGAATGATGCACACGCTCTACGCCTGGCTGTGTACTTGGTTTTAGTGGAGCCTGTAAAAAGGTAACCGAACCGAAAGGTTCACGAAGCGGCGGACCACATATTAGTCTCGGAGCGGAGCGGCGGTTTTACCACGCGACCTTACGCGACCGGATGGGTTGGCTGGTTGGTTGCTGGCCAGAGGTTGAACGTAGAAATCGTGCGAAAAGAGACCGAGGGATAAGTCTTAGAAGAGGTGGTGGAAGTGGTGTATTGGGCGAGGCGGTAAAAGGAGACTGACCAGGCAACCTTGAAACGTTCGCAGCCTTGCGTCATTGTAAAATTCAAACCAGTTTACTGCAGACCCAACGACGCACACGGCACTTACCACCGGTGACGTAGGAATGTGCCTATAGTCTTCGATTGGGGTGAGTTTATGTTTTTGAATTGTTCGTATATGAAGCGTTTTATTTGTTCATACTTCGCGGTAAGGCCTGGTTTGGCTCAAGAAATCAAAACTATTTACTTATTCTTTCTAGAATTAAGTACATTTATTTATTGCAAATCCTGATGAGTCTCAGATATATTTATGATTTAAACGATTGAAAAAAATATAGATACTGTAAATTCTTAGCTTTTCTATTAAGAGCGTTAAATCCTTGAGCAATGAAATGAATGAGTTTTTGAAACCTTTTAAAAAATTGGAACCGAAAAACTAAACTTTTAAGCAAATTAATAAAAAATAGTTCAAACGTTTCCACCGTTCCTTGGGTGTAAGTTAATCATTATGGATGTTTCATGTTTTCCTCTCCATGTTTTATAACCTGTCTATTCTAAGCATTTTTTGTAGATGCTTTTTTAATTGCAAACCAATAAAAAGAACCAATAAAAAGAACATATAAATAAAATAATATGTATGACCTCAGATTCCAACCAGAAAACATTCAAATACGAACGGGAACTTCCCGGGAAAAGTAAAGCATTTAGTTTCGCTTAACATCCCAAAATTAAGGCGAGCTAAATTGAAATAAATTGAACGCTTATATTCACTCAACAAACAGGCGACGCGTGCTCTCTCGAGTGCCGCACTCGGGTCACACGTCAGCCTCAACTACCCCAAAAACGGAGTAAAAGAGAATGTTCAGATACAAATGCATGCGTTATCCACCTTGTGACAGTGTGTGATCTCACAATGTCGCCTTGTCGGTGTGATTGTGGTACAACCGTGTCCCGGTCGTGTGTTGTACACCTTGCGCTGTGGTGGTGATTGCAGTGCGAAGTGGTTGCATTTTTATTTGCTGTAGCCCGTCTGCTTGTGATATGAAAGCACGACCCTTCCGAACGCGCTACGTATTATAGCCCATCATCAGCTGAGCGAGCGTTGTTCGAGTGGAGACTGACGGCAGAGGCCGATCTCTCGTCGACGATGCATCTGTGTTGACGGAACGGCTGGTACGTTTGACATCGTGCTGCAGACACGCATACTCGTGTCGATAGTGCTCATGTTCAGGCAATTGTGCCATCATCACCACTACCACCATCACCACCACCAACAACAACGGTACGTATTGCTCGTCCACCAAAAACGCTACGTTCGCGGCGGAACGCGCGATTTGATCGACGATGAATGCCAACAGACGACGCACACGCGGCCGGGCGGCTAGAGATGACGTGATTGTACGCACACAACAACCACAACCGCGCTCGAGAGGGTTTTTTTCAGCACGTTCTGTTACATTCGACGCAGAATTCGCGATCCTCGGTAATTAAACGCACGAGCGTGGTTGTGTTACAAATGGCAAATGGTATTTTCTGTATATATGGTTTAAAGCCCACCCGCTTTCAAACAACAACGACGAAAAAGAGCGATAGAGAGAGAGAGAGAGAGAGAGAGAGAGAGAGAGAGAGAGAGAGAGAGAGAGAGGAAACGAGGAAGGTGGAATAAAATATCGGTTCCTCGGTGGTCTTTTTTTTATGGCTAACGAGATCCGGCCCCATTCTCCCGTTGTAGGTAGCTCCGGTTTAACGCAGAGCGCCTTAGGGTCGGGAACCATCAAGAACTTCTCGCTCGTCAGTGATTGTTGTTTGGACAGACGGTAAAGAACACACACCCGTGGAACTAGCGAAAAGTTCGCTTATCTGGGTCACCAACCATCACACAAGATGGATAAGAAAATTGGCAGTTGGTCAAAGTGGTGCTGAAAGGGTGGTAGGTGGGTTTTGTAAACGAGGTGCTCCAGATTCAAATCAGGGCGTATTATATCATTAAGTAAAATACTCATTATACTACAAAACTTTCTCTAAATTTTTTATTAAATGGTTCTAGTAACATCTAGGGAAGGGTTCGAAGGTAATGTTGCTTGATTTACTGTTCCTTAAAATCTTACTAGCTCATTTTTTTAAACTTTATTCTTGTTTTATGTCATTATATTTTAGTATGACACCATACAGACCTTGAGATTGTAAAATAAAACCTACGCTCTGATATCAAAACTGGTTGAAAGTAGTTGCATATAAGCATAAAAGTCATTTTAATTATTGCAAACACTCTCGATGTGCTCACGAAAATTGATTTCATCGTGGGATTGGTTATGAATAGCTAGTTATATTTCACCGTTCAAATGTAATTGATTTAATAATTGAAAAAATCTACAATAACTCAGCAAAACAGTTCAGCAAGGTCTAAAGCAAAAAAAACACCACCTCTTGGCAACTCATCGATTTTAATCTCGAAACGGAACTAGTGATCGTCGATCAAAGTCACTAGCAGCGCCGTTGTTGGAGGAATAATAATATGCAACCGCCACTGCAACCCTCCGGGAGGGAGGTGAAGGAGATACGAACGTTGCCTTATTCGACCGTAGATGGAACGGCACGGCAATCAGAGCCCGCTTAAACCACCCTCAGATGCACGGGCCGCCACAATGACCTACCCGGTGATATCCGTGATTACGTACGTGCCTTGCCGTCCGAGCAGGAGAGCGTTAGAGCGGGAAGGGAAACGCACGTGTCAATGAACCGTGACGATGGCCACTAGCGGGTCGACTCGTTTGTGTGTGAAGTTCATCTGATTTGCATAGCTGGCACACCAGCTACGGGCACTGGTGTAACGGAGGTGGGGGCTAAGCTGAAAATGGGATGTCGGGCGGTGGGAGTTTTAGATGCAAATGTGGAGAAACAAAATGCCATTCCCAGCCAAGACGGGAGAACAGTTTGATCCGCCGTTCCCGTTGCCGTTGCGACCGGGTGGAAGAAGATAAAGTTATATTTATGGTATCACATGTGCACCCGCTCAACGCGCCTCCCTCGCAGTTCTGCCCGGTTCACGGCACTATAATCGAACCCGGAGGTATATTTAAGCCGGATGTGCTTTACCATTGTCCGCGCGCGCGGGGAAAAAACAAAAAATACACAGCAAATCCCGCGGGTGGTATAGAATGCGTTCCTTTCTTCGTTCTTCTTAAGGGTGGATAAAACCTACGGTCGCCAAATGCGCGTAGCTTAAGCACCGAAGAATGTGCATCCGGAATTGGCTCCACATAAAGGGGAGGAGCCCTCGACAACGTTCTCGTCGTGCATTGACCACAGCCCCTCTTTGCCATTCCGGTCGACATACTTGACACAGCCACTTCCCAATCAACGTCTGACGTTCCCGGACGGCGTCAAATGACCAAATGACCTAGTTACGCGGGTGAACAAGGGATACGTTCAGTCGTTGCAGACCAGACCTGGTTCTGTCTGTGGTTTTGGGTGCGAGTATCGGGTGCCGGACATGCGCTGGATCGCAATGAATTCATTTATCAATGAATGAAGCAATGTGTACGGGCTTGCTTGGAAGTAGGTGATCTGCTGTTGAATAGAAATGTAGATCGTGTTTGTAGTTAAATTATCCGATGTACTGAAAGAATGCTAAAATAAAACGCACACATCATTCACATTTCGTTGTGTATGTCAACCATACACATTTCGAAAAGAATTAAATGTGCAATAATTCAAAAATTGTGGAGAAATTTACGACCCTCGAAGAAGGCTATAATAAGAGTAAAAAACGAGTACGAAAAGCGTCAATGTCCATTATGATTCCAAAAAGTTCGCTTATGAAGAAGAGTTACAAAGAGTCCTCTGTTAAAAGACCGCATGAAAGAGTCGACTTTCCAAACGAATCTAAAGCAAAAATTGTCAGAAGAATCGAATAAAGTATCATACTCAACAACAATGAAGAAATTCGATAAATAAATATAAACAACATTTGAACTACGAATTAAACTCGTGTTATAGAGATTCTGAGCAAGTCAAATCCTAGAGGGATTTTTGAAGAATCTTACATTTCTAATAATGATTTAAATAGTCATCTCTAACTCAAACATTCAAGTGCAAACAAATTATCCTAGCTCTTCTTATGTCAGCATCATCGATTACCCCGGAGACTCCCTTTACGTAATTCTTTCCAAAACCACATATTACACAAGCCGAAAGAGGAAACGGTGGCGCTATTATTAGCTTCGTTCCATGTTTGGGTTTCGGCGATCGGCGAGATTTCCAAATTTTCATACACCACCCTCCTGCACGCCTCGGCAGCGGCGCGGCGGTGCAACCTTGAACTATTTATATCCAGGTCTAAGATTGCGTGCGAAAGCACCTTTTACAAAATGAAGCCCGAGAGTCTAACGGAGAGCCAGGACGTGGCTCTGGACCGGAGCTGAGCTGTGTGCGAGGTTGTCTTCCGCTTTTCGAGACCAGAAATTCCATCGTGTGATTAGAAGTGTGTGTGTGTGCGGCTTTGGATGAGAAAGAATTTATGCGCTCGCCATGGCAAGAATGGGGCGCATAAAAATGATATCGCAACGTCTGACAAACAAATACACAAAGTCGTTTGGAATTATCTTAAGTATTGGTTAGAGCAGATGTGTTTGGGAACAGCCCGCTCGGGTGTCGTTCAACAACGTACGGATGAGTTTCAGGTCTCCACCGCACACACCGAACATGCTCAGTTATTTAAACATTTCAAAACATCAAACCCAAACGACAGTGAGTTCCGTGGCACGAAATCAATCCCGGTCCGCCGCCGGCTTTGCTGCGGCCACACACAACACTCAACTATGCCACGCATTTGACACTGAAATTCCCACCCGAACTCTTTGCTCCTTGCACGAGTCGTCCCATTCACGTCCCGGATAAGTGGCTTCGTTTCGATGGACGTTGAAAATGGAACGTTGGTTTATTTTTAATGCCCCCGACACGGCTTTTTGCGTCGTCTCCCGGCCATAGGCGTTCCCTTTACTGCTTGCGCCGACAAGTGCGGTACGCTATTCTTGGCTCCTGGGGTGGGAGTATGAGGAGGAGGAGCAGGAGGTGGAGATCACAACCGCGCCTGATCGGTTGTTAGCGTTAGTGTTTGGTTTGGAAAATTTATGCTGATGTGTGATGTGTGTGATTCTTCGCCGACCAGCACGCGGTCCCGGTGTCTGGCGTGGTGGATTTTAGAATGATGTTTCTTTTTTTTTTTGTGTGGTTCTGCTATATTTGCATTGGCGAGTTGTCACTTACAACATTCTTTGGTTAGTCGGCTGGGACGTCGATAGAGGAACGTTTGAATGTGCGGTGTCGTGGTACGTCGTCTATTTCAGAGAAGTTAGATGTGTTTTTTTTTACTTCTCCCGATGCTCATCTCCGGCGTCACATTCACAGCCGGTCATTCACCATCACTGGTGCGGATCCGGTGTGGAACTCGTTAACTCGTTCGGAAGGGATGCATCTGGAGCTGGTTTCTCCACCTTTGCCGATCGGTTCGCAAATTTAGACCGATCGAGGCGGAGCAAGCGGCGGAGATGCCCTTGGCGGTCATCGCCACCGGATTCGACAGGTTGGTTGGTACATCGGTAATCCGATACAGCAGTTTAGCCCGTTTGACGGCTGGCAAAACCGTTTGCAACACATTCCCGCCCAGGACGAGAAAGAGAGAGAGAGGGAGCGAGCGAGAGACAGCGCGTGTTGCGGATTATCCACTGCGGATGTCGTCGGACGTGATTTAACCTCCAACAGACAGCAAACGCAGGTTGCGGTTTGGGTTTCGTTTGGCTGAAATCGGTGATTTTATATCACTGCACTGTGTGTGTGTGTGTGTGTGTGTGTGTGTGTGTGTGTGTGTTTGTGTGCTTTTTTGTGACAGCTGAATTAAAACCATGCTACACTCGTATTGCATGTCGTTAACTTGGCAATAATACGGTGCCGATGATGCGTCGGAGATGTTGCTTGCGAGCATTAGGTATTAGGTTTACGACACGCTGGAGTCAGGTGTAAAGGCGTTTGAAGTTAGATCATGTGTCTGGCAACACCAACGTTTATGTTGCATTTACAATTTAGCTACGAACAAAATTTTTTTAGTATTTTTTAATACATGAAGTAATTGGCAATATTAAATTCGTTCATTTCGATACTGAGGATGCTAGCGAAAATCGCTATTGTACTTTGACATTTAAATTTCGCCTTTCGAATTTGGTTTTTTGAGTGACTATCGACTCGAATATTCAATGTTTTCAAATTATAATAGTCATATTATTATATTCTACGTTTCAACACCAGTCACGTTTCGATGTCTCATCGAGGTCTATTACAGAATATTGTAAGGATAAGCTTTTGGAGCGACCGCGTGGGCTTTTATTCAATTCCTTGTGGGTTTTTTTATGATAATTTTTTAAATAAAAAACCGATCGCTTTTTGCTGTATCAATGACACCGAGATATCAAATTTATTTTAATTTATCTGAACATTTTCTCCTTGTGATATTACGTTTTCTTTGCAATCTTTTGGAAACTTGTTTCCTCATACTATATATGCTGAGTAGCTTTCGAAGCCTTCAAACATATCTGAATATATCTTACAAAGGCCTTTCCAGTGCGAATTTCTAGGTCGAATAATTTAGAGCTCCCCTCCTACGACCTGCTAGTTCTTCCTAGTGTCACACATGGTAACGCAAAAAATATCTTAATTCCTTTTCCAGCTAAAACCTGTCAATCACAAATAAACGCAAGTGAAATGTACGTCACTGCCATATCAAACACATTCCTTGCCCTCGTCTTTTATGCTTTTACGATTTGATGAAATAGAACGACAGAAACTAAAAAAACACACCCGTTGCCACCAAGTTGGATTTTTTTCTCTCTCTCTTTCTCTCGATCGGTTGACCTTCGGTTCGGGGGAACCCAGTCGACCTTTTGCATGTATCGCTGAAGCCTTTTTTGGCATTGACATACACAAGACAAGACGTCGTTACGTCCGCGTTACGTCGTGCGAATGTCATCGGCAGAATTCGACGAAGTGATTATACGATCCGACGTGTCTGTTTATACCAGCATGTTTTATAGAGTGCTGGGTTGGGTGCGGTTGTGTAATCGGGTTTTTATTAGGTTCTTTCTTATCGCTCACGGGTGAGAGAACACCACTCGACTCTAGAAGGAGAAGGTAAACATAATGTTATCTAAGCTGGCGTGTGCCATTTCACCCTAGGCGCATCATAATTATCCGCCTTTTCAAGCTTTCATGCGCTTAAGCTTGCCTCGACAAGAAATGAATGCTTCTTCCGACAGTTTGTGAAACGATTGTCGTCGAAGTCCTGAAAGCGACATATTGTAGCATGGATTCCGTTTTCTGCTGCTTAAAGGACACCGGAGCATGCCATCCCAAGGTCCGAACTGCCGGAATTGTTTGATTTAGCGATGTATTTTCGCGAGTGGTGCGGATTTCAGGGAAAATAACAATTCATGACTGCTTAGCAGCCGCGTGCAATGTCGCTTTTGTCAAAGCTCTTTCCTATCGCCAGCGTTATTTTTAAACTCACAAAGCCAACATTATTCGTTATCGTGTTTGTTCCCTGTATGTGTGCTTTTCTGCTTTCTTTCAATGCAACTCCGGCTTCGAGAGGACATTCAGCAAGTACGCTGGAAAATTTTCGTCCCTTTTTTATTGCACTCCTAGTACCAAAGCCTACACGGGTTCCAAATACGTCATCACTTTTAGATTGCTGACGTAATGGGTGCGAGTTTTTTTTTGTATTCCATGGTGGGCAAGTGGTCGTTTTTGGTGGTGCCGGGTGTGCAAAATCGGAAGCGGGATTAAATGTACGTGGAGCGCTGGGAGGACTGAAAAAGGCAAACCGGGGGAAATTAAACCCTTTGCCAAAGCCACTACGCGCCGGTACATGCCGTCTTATGTAATGTCGCTCATGTACATTATTGAGGCGCTGAAAAAGTCGTTCAGTTTTGTCTTTTTTCACTCGAAACTCGTCCTAGTAGTGACGTCCAAAATGACCTTCCGAGCCGGTTTTTAAATGAGCATTTACTGGCCAACTCAGTTCATAACTCATGTGCGGCTTTTTGAGTTTGAATTTTTGACGATTTTTGGACGAGTTTATAAATTTTTGAAATATTTTTTTTAACAGAAAAAAAAAAATAAAACGAACCAATTGGAACCCATTACGCCAATCTTTAGCGCAAAATCTGTACGTGGGAGAATAGGTTACGATTGTTCGATTAGCCATTTTTACCCATCTCGCCTCCGGTTCGTTTTATAACACTTTGCGCTTGTTGCGGCTGCCCATTCATCCTTTGTAAACCCCCGAGCATGGCGAACGAAATGTGTTCTGCTTTACATTTTTACTCACGCAATTGTGCGGCCGCCGCGCTGCTGCGCCCGAGCCCGAAAGTTAATTGTTGTGCGGGCTTCTCCACGCTCGGTTCGCTTCGCTTTCGCGCTCACTTTGATCGTGTGGGGTCATTTGTGTGGAAGGGAAAATTGTAATGAGTGCCTATTTATCGTGCCCGGAGTGTGTACGGCTCGCTATTTTATTATCTCCGCTGCACAAGATGAAAGCACGCGGCGAATCTCGCTGGCTCTGGTGGGTTTGCATTATGAGCTTTGCTCTACTTGCACCGGCACATGATGACGATGGGTCATACAATGGACCCGAGTAGGAGAAAAAATAGTATCAAACAAAGCTAATAAGCTGAGCGATTCTCATACCTATCGAATTTGTTTGCCTTGAGCAGCGCGGTTTTCCGACATCGCTTCTGTATAGGGAGGTAATTTATGCACTCACGTGGCTAGGGTTGTTTTTTTTCGTTTCACGTGCGCATATGCGTGAGAGTATTTTCTTTGAACTAACCGTGTTTAGAAGTCGTTGAAAGTATTCCGTTTTTTTTTAAAGATTAATACAGATTTGATTTCCTATTCAGAATTCTCACGTGATTTTGGTAAAATATATGGTAAGGTGGAAAAAAAGAACATCTCGTGTTGAATTGTGCAAAATAAATATAAATAAATACTCCAAAATTTTAAAATGAAATACAAAACATAGCATATAAGTCAACAAAACAATCAATAAAAATCAAGAATCAATGGAAATAAAGCGTATTAAATGTATACCTATAGAAAGGCCGACCGTTAAATGACCGTTTTATTTCAAACAATTCAACAATCCCGCGCAATCGAAAGTAGCGACACAAAAACGGTTCCCTCTCGGTTTTATTGCAATCCACTTGGACTGTTATTAAAAATGGCCTTCCCTTGGCGCAAGCAACCTGTATGTGTGTATGTACTTGGGCCCGTTTAATCACATATCCTCTGCCATATCACATCCGCAGCTAATTGCACACTTTTGCCTACCTTTATCACCCCATGACGGCGTTTTTATTTGTCCTCCCTGCAATTGCAACTTCATTCGCTTTCCGTAGCTCTCTCTCTCGTGGCCGGAGCGATAGGCAAAGTAGCCAGTGGCAGATAGCCGACGATGAAATGTGTCATCATTTCTCGCGCGTGCTGCGCCTTTTATTTCTCATTGAACCTTCCGGTGAGTGTTTGGCTCGACGACGAGTTCACGTGTACGCGGACTCTGTTGCACGCGGACCAAAAACCTGTCAAACCGCGTTCCGTTCCGTTTTTATGACATTCGTAAGACCATCTTTCCACACATCTTTTACGGCAGATCTTGCTTGAGAATCGTGCGGCAGTCGGGGATTTGTGCCGGATGTTTCAAGATTTATGGAACGAACCCGGAGACCCGGCACGACCATATTTGGAGGAAGCGCATATGCGCTGATCGGACAAATCAATTACCACCTCCCCGTGGGAGGGAATGGCCGTACCGTAACGCGGGAAGTGGCTGTCCATGTTGTTTGCCATAAGCTCTCCAGTGTAGCCGGATATTGCAGAACTTAGGGTTTGATTGGTGGGTCACATGGAGCGTGTGTGTTTGAAGCTACACACTTTGATGTCTTTTCCTCCATCTAATTGTGATAAGGCAGTTGATCAAACAAGCGTGGCTCCTCCAACACTCGGCCATTATTTTCCTGCTTTCGCTTGCTGGGCTTCTCCTCTTGGGGCCGATGTACACCGCTAAGGTGGAGATAACTAGAATTGCGAGCACGTTTTATCGCTCGATTGCACTTCTCGTTGCGTGCTGGTGTTTTTTTTTTTGGTCTGCCCGCACCGTACCGCACCGCGTGGAATGCGGTGAAATCAAAAGTCGTGAACGGGTGCGGGCGCCCGTAATGGAGATGCCTCTTTCGTCGCGGGGCATGAAGAGTGAGTGCGCGCAGGCATTAGAAATGAGCACCACCGCTGCGCTTGACGCAGCGGCGATGAAAAGGAAACTTTCATAAATCAATCAGAAGTGGATCAGATCGGAGAACACGTTTCGCCCGGTGAAAGAGACACGGGCGCGGGTTTTCCTTCAACCTGACCATTTTGTTCATGTGCGTCTGGTGTGGGTAGTTCCCGAATGCCCTTTGATGGAGGTAAACCAACCTGTGCCGCAAGTTTGTTTCGCGTTGCGGAAAATGCAATGAAATGGAAATGGTTTCGCTGTGCCTGCCACCTATTAACCCTAATTGCCTTTACGAACAAGGAAAAGTGTGTTGAGGTTGGTGCAAAAATAGATTAGGACATGTTGAACGATTGTTGTCATTTGTCAGAAGAATGTTATTTGTATAATAATGTAAATAATAAGTATGTTTATTTAAATTTGATGCTTTTTGAAATATTTGTTTTTTTTTTATTGCAGTATTTGCCTTTTTCTATGTTGTTTAACGATGGATAGGTTTCTATTAAATTAAAAAAAAAAATAACTTTTTTATTTTTTGTTATATGATTTATATGAAAAATAAATATTTCTATTTAAAACTGTTTGGAATCAAACATTTTAAGACATTATAGATTAAAAAAAACTATAACCAACAACGGGCATTAGTTTAAACTACAAACGAATGAGCTTTGAAATCTGTCGGTTTCACGTATCAATATGCTGTTTATATTCATTTAACTTTAAAATAATTATAATGAATTCATGGTTCTACAACAACAGCGGGGTTGAAATCATTAATCTAATGAAAATATGAGGCATATTTTTTATGATTTGTAAAGGTCAATTATTTTAAGAAATTTACCCTATTCGATATCGATTCCATAAAGAGGGTGGCAGGAACGTTGGCTTTCCAAATAGGACGCGTAATAAATGGATTAAATTTCATTTATCGATCATTATTTTTTCGTGCTTCCATCCTTGTTCCTATTTTATCACGGGTTCCCGGAACCGGAGAGCCTGTTTCGAATGTTCCATCACCACTTACGAAACGCATCGCGTTTTCAGCACACTCCCCAGCGTCGTAATTTGGATGTGAAAAACGATTCCTGGGACTGCGACGCCCAAAACAAACCGTACGCACATAAAAGTGCGCCAAAGCATGTGTTAATATTTACCCTCAGCATACCCACGCCTACGGTGGAGCGGTCAAATGTGGGTCAGCATCAGCAGTAAAGCATACTTTAATATTCTTCCAACCGGGCGCTTCTTAGGCTAAGAGAAGAGAGCGCACTTCCCGGTTACAAGCGTCCGAGCGGCGGCTGGATCGTTGCAGTGTTTTCCGTAACGCCGTCGCGGCAAAATGGGTTATTCAAATATTTATCCGCCGGGGCCAGCTGGTAAAGCAATCATCTCCAGCGTGTGGCGTCGAAATTCCATTGCCGAAAGTGAAATATCGCCCTTGTCTCAGGATCCGCGATGCTGAAACAATGCGCCTTGGAGATCGTGTTCGCGCTAGAGGCGGTTGTGAAAGCGACTCTCAGGAGAGTTTAAGCATTCTTTTGAAGTTATTGTAGTAAGAATATTTTCCGCGACCATCCATTGCGCGTTACAATGAAAGAGGAATTACGTCGCTTTTCAAACCGAGAAGAACGAGCTGCATTTATTTTACTCCCAACTTCATCACGTGCCACCGTGTTCCACTGCTATTACGTTCACGTAATGAGGTTACGTCACCCTTTCCCCGTCCAAGCAAGTGTGATTTAACGTCACACCAGTCTCTTAATGGGCTGACTGAGGAGGTGTTTACGATGGCGTCTTGGTTTTCCGCATCGTCGCATCTCCCAAAACGGGGGAGGTGGTTTCGTTTCCCACCATGGTGCTCGGAATATTTCCGGTAAATGAACCAACTAATCAAAACCCGAACATATAAGGGGTGAATCGATAGGAGTTAGTTGCATTCTTGAATTTTAACTTGTCTCTTACGAAAAGACGAATTGTAATCCGAATGTAAGCGCCTTTAAATTTTAAACCGTAATTGATCCCTTTTTAAACCAGACTTCATTCGAATCGTCTCGCCCAAAAGAGCATATGTCCTCTGATCATTTCTTGGAAAATATGGTCGTTATTCGTTAGGAAACTGTTTAGCACATGGTTTTTGCCGGTTTGTTTGATTTTTTTTTTGTGCTATACACTGCTAGCGCTGTTCGCTTTGTTAGTCAGACAAGAGCACCCGCGAGGATTTTTATTGCGTCGCCAAACGAAATTTTCCCACCGCACGGTTTGGCCCTAGGGCGATTTTTGAACTGAAGATGGGAAATGAAATATGTTGTATTGGATTGATGGTCGCAGTGACTGCGAAAATCTAGTCAGAAAAACTAATCTGTAGCGTTAGAGATGAGTTCTTGGGATATTTTTTTCTTACATTTAATACCATTGAAGTGATTCTCAGATATTTTTTTTGGTACTAACATTTTCTTTTTTTCCTTTTTTCGTTTTAGGTGAGTTTTTTCGGAAACTGGCGTTTTTGCTGTCTGGATCTGGTTTGACAAGTTGGTTGTTAAATTTATAAGCCCCAGATTCTGTTGTGAACTTACTTACCTTGCTTTCTTTCCATTTCATCGGTTTCGGCGATGGGGACGCCTCTACTGAAACGCTTTCTGCACAAACCATAGCAAGTATCGTCTGTAACTGGCCGTAAACTATCCACAGACAACGCCATTAAGCTGTCGTAAACAATCGTTCGCAGCTCGATGCGAAAACCTCAACCCGTCCATTTCGCGTCCAATGTTTCGTTTTCTCTAATTGAGGAGATTTGGTGGTGATATAAATCGCACGATCGCTGCCAAGCAAGCTTTACGATAACGATAAAAAACACTCTTCCGGTGCTGGACATCAATTCAACCACCTTCACGCACCATGCCTTCGTATTGTGCAACAATCGTCCGTGGGATTCACACTACCAAACCTTCGATTTCAAGCGCATTGGTGCTGATGGTGGTGATACATCGTGCGGTCGTGCATAAAGAATGTTCAGTTTGAAGAGATGCATGGAGAGGGATGTTGAATTCGGCATGCAGTTTGCACTAATCCAAAGGAGTCACGTGGAAATTAAACAAGGTCCTGTGAACCTTGTAGTTTCGTTTCGTCGTCCATTGGCGTATGCAAAATTTGTATTCGCTATGATAATTTCGGACGATTCGTGATTGTTTAATGTGCCGAGTTGATGGATAGGGAAGCGTCGTTTCTTTAGCCAGACCTTGGCAAATGTCACGATTGCTAAACTCAGTCGATGCAACTAACGACGATCGTGAATGGAATATTTTTCAGCAGGTGATTGACGCAAATGAAGGTTAATTTATAAAGCTTTTTTTGTGGCATCGCAAATGAATAGGTCAACCGGCCGATAAGAAGAGACGAGATTTATCTCGAGGCCATCGAGGTAAAAAATCGAATCGCTTTACATTTTTATCATGTATGAATTATTGATGGCATAGAGGGATATGTATTGAAAGCAGACAAATATTTAATTAAGTTATTTTTAAAAAGTATTAGTTGTGTGGCTAGGACATATTGTTTTGTTACTATTTTATTGAAGGACCACTATATTTTTGATGCAGCTACAAAACATCTAAAAAAAAAAACAATTATAAAATGATTTTTTACGAATTAGAACTTTATTTGATATACTTTTTAGCTTAAAAATTAAAGAAAAATCACAAATCATTCTCTAATAAGCTATAAAATCTCGCATGCACTGTTTTTAAAAAATACAGCTCGCAATATTTCCTTACACAGATTCACGTGATGGACCGGAGACCCACCGACCACCACCACCACCATCTTTCATATTGTACTTGGTTGACCCTCGGCACCACTGGTCACGGTCTTCTCTCGTCCCCCCTAGCGTACGTTCGCCTCGGTAGTGGCTGCGTTTAAGCTAAGCATAGAGCTGAGAGCAACCAATGCTGCAGCTGCTCAAGGCCGTCGGTTCCGGTCAGCGATAGAAACAATACGCATCTCTCAGGCGGGAAGGGTAGCAGCCTTCACTCCGCCGGTTTTGCATCACTAACGAGCACTGCCGGTTTCGAAAGAGTGCCCACTTCTTGACCACTTTAAGCCATAACTTTGCTCAAGGTGTCGCTCGGTGCGATGGGGAGCTTTTTTGCGTTTTTTTTTTTCGAGCGGTGGACAATGTTCAAGTTCATCCGAACGCTACCGCTAAATGATCGTGAACGTCCGGGAAGCTGCCCTCCAAGTTCAATGCTTGTGCCGGTGCAAATTTGCAAACATTACACCACCGATCGCGAGTGGCTCATGCGTGTAGCTCTTTGCAAATCCGCACGAGTTACTCAACGGTGGAGTAAGCGGAAAAGAAAGTTCTTTTTGTCCCCCTACCACCCCCGCAGGAAGTGATTAAATACATTTTCCTCCGAAACAAAAGAGTCATTGATCTGGTGGGATGATTTCGTCCCAACTGGTTGAACGATTGCCATCGTGGCACACGGGCAGCGTGGTAGCACTATTTTTATTTCACCTCACACACTCGCATCGGAATGCGTGGGGCTATAAACAAACGGAGGAGAAAAGTGTTGCCCAGCCGTCGTACAACGTCATACGATCGGCAGCCAATCAACTAGCCGCAGGATTAGGGTTGGCATGCGAGATCGGAATTGCACACATTCGGATATCATTCGCCTCTGATCTTTCACATCGCGCGGCTCACTATGAGTCACACTATGAGGAGGATCGGTTTGACAGGCGTTCGACAGAGAACCATTAGCACCACCGTCCAACGGAGACCGGTGGCGTAAGACTCTTTTCTTAACTCGATGACACTACTGCAGCACGTTTTGCGCTGTGTCGTTTGTTGTTTTCTTTGCGCTTTGTCGTTTGCGATGAGTTCCGGCTGTCGGTCGGTGGGAGTAATCGGAATCGGCTACGTACACATCGACGTCTAGATTTCACTATTTACTGTGCACGCTGCCCACCCACTTGGCTCGGTGATGCAAGTTTGAGGAATTGAATTTTATTTAAATATTTAAACGGCATCGCATTGCCTCCCTCTCAATTGCCATTTAACACACTTGAACTGTAAGTAAACATCCTCCTCGATCCAGAATGCTGCCGCAAAGCTGTCAATCGATTAGTTCGCAATCATTCCACCCATTGTGCATTTCGATGCGGCCAACGAGGACGGGGCACGGTTAAAACAACCATCTTTCATTTCACCTTTTAGTTCGTCAGAGCGGGTCCGCCCGGCCGCATAAAACATCGATTACCGGTGACGTCATTCATTCATTAGTAAACTTTGCAAGACCGATGTGCGTGGGGCGGAAGAACGCCCAGCAGCTCGTTAGGCAATCTTATTACTTTCATGTTTTTCGCACTGTTTTTGCTCCTACCACCACCACCACCGCAGCATACACGGTGTGGTTAAAACTTTTTACATTAATTAGGTTTAAGCACCGAACTTTCGTCCTGCTTTTGGGTCCATGCGTGTGTGTGTGTAAGAGAGGGGGATACTGTTCGTGGTGTGTGCATATTTAAACAGTAGCAAATTGAGTTAAGGCGGTTATTATTTCATGTCAAATATGGAAGAATGTCTTTTAAAAACGGACGGTAAATGACGATTAAAGTAAATACTTTTTTTTCCCACATACAAATATAAGGGTTTATCAAAAACTAATAATTGACCGAATAAATTATATCTTTAGCATAAAATTTGGAAAAACTTTGTCTTGGTTGATTGACCAAAGCAAGGTTGTTCACACTACGTTCCGTTTTTGCTACCATCACTACAAAATGTCAAAACATGATCGGATAGATCGGATGGATTAGATCCGATCATAATCAATAAATAGAGAGTGCTCATCGCCGGCTCTCTCTCTCTTGGTTTTTCTATTCTTGCAACTCAACCACAACAAC